>OU015497.1:99937907-100368396 GCA_907164885.2 Dolomedes plantarius | reverse complement strand
CCCCTTTTCTCCGTCTTAGTTAAACGTGAATTATTTTTTTTGGTTAAAATTTTTGCCATAATTGTTGGATATTTTCTATAGTTATATATCACACCAACTGATCTTTTAATTAATTTGCTAATTTGCGGAACAAATATTCCACATTCTAGCTATGCATTGCTTTTGGCTCTTTCGTCCTCAGACAAGACCTTTCGTTTACCCATCGTGAAAAGCATGACTGAAGCGTATTGCTTCCAATATATAACGCTTTTTATGTCTACAGTACATGTCACGTTACTTTGTTTTATGCAAATTTTTGTCACATTACTTCAGAATTACCAATGAAATGTGATATTTCATAAATTAATTTCCATGTTTGTATGTTACGAAAATCTAATTTTTTACCTTATTTTTTTTTATTATCATGTATGAAATTTTATTTTTGTAAATCATTTGTTATACATAGCATGTATAATTTATGAAATGTCATTCATTTTTAATGAATATTAAAGAAGTTTTTGCTAAAAATCCATGTTTTCATAAATCAATTTCCAACACTGTATTTATATATATATATATATATATATATATATATATATATATATATATATATATATATATATTAATTACAATTTGAGTTGTGCAGGCCTTGTCTAGTATCATAGAAAATAAACACAGATCTGGGTGTGTGTTGTAACTTAAAAAAATTGTAACGACTCACTATTTGCTAAAGACGTTCACAAAAGCGACAAATATTAATGGATGGCTTCAAATAACTAACCTCTGTAGGAAGAAGTAATTTTATACATTTTAATACTTTTTTTAAGCTACTTTTTTATTTTAAAAAATGTATGGAAAATCCGTTTTTAGGTGTGTTCCAAAATGATACAACCTCGTTCGCATAAAAAACTTATCTAAGCATTAAAAAATAAAAAAAACATTACAAGTATAAATGATATAAATATACATTTCTGGCATCAAAATAGACTGTAAAGTGCTTCCCTATTTTAGATGGGAAAATTTTGTGATTTGATCAAAACTTGTCCCAAAATAATACATTGATGCATTCGAAAAGTTTCATCGAACTGTATTTTCATGTAAATATTAAAAAAAAATCGCCGTTTTTCTCTTATTTTGGCCTGATAACCCCCCCCCCCCACACACACACACACACTCACACTCTTCCGAAATATCTTGTATTGTCATTTTTTTCCGTATATAATTCATGTTAGTTTGAAAATCATTTAGCTAATGTTACCTACATGCTTTCCATGGGGTCTAGGTCCGGAGACAATGCAGTAAAATCTATTGCCGGCATCCAATTTGCAAGAAACCAGTCCCAGGTTTATTTTCCCTATGAAAATTAAAATAAGAGTCATTCTGTTGAAAATGATGTGAAGAGTCACTTAAAAAAGCCAAAAATGTTATAAGGGGATGAATCAAAACAACTGATGTTGCTTTGTGAGCTAAGGATAATTATGTTTTCCCACTTGCATCAAATCGTGTCTAGAAGTTTTACCTTCATCTTTCTGGTGTTTGTAGAAGCTAAAGTCATCTTTTCAGAGGTCACGCCAATAATATTTCCTACTGCTAGACTATCCAAAGTGAACTTCTTTTCATCACGCTGAAATGCTTTGTTCCATTTCTGTTAAATCTGTTTGAAAAACCGACACATAGACAAGCACCAAGCATTATTTACTTTTAATGCATAATGGCATTCCCTTTGCTTTATCAGTCGATCAGTTTCCGTAATGCTCAGAGTATGACAATGAGATTCTGATGGTGAAACAAATGCAAAATATTTGACAAGAAATGTATCAAGTGACAGCGGAAAAAAAATTTAAAATAGCTCCTGTTTATATCCTGAACTATGAATGAGGAATCTCTGAATAAAGAACTGCAGTTCATTCATCATATTTGGCATGTCAAATATGATGAATCTGTAAAAAATGAACTATTCATTCTTCAGGTGTTTTAGATATATTTCATATGATAAGACTCTATAATCCCAAATTCCCGTTCGTAATATAAACTCCGGTCGCATGAAAATTTCCTTTTAACAGACAGAAGAAAGAAAAAAAAAATATTTTTGTTTTTATGTTTGTAAAACATTCATCCGTAATATAACTGACACAAATTTCTTATGGCTACAAAATATTACTTCTAAACTGTTTGTGCTGTATTTTAAATTTACGTGAAATTTAGAGTTAACGTAACACGGTGTATTCATATAAAAAGGCTATATACTCTACGGAATCACCTCAATAGTACCGTGACCAGAAATGGACGTCACTTTCCTGTCACGGAACGTAGGAAGGAAGTGCACATCCGAGTCACAGCGAAGTAGTTACAGCGCTGACTCTACTGTGGAGTCACAATGTCCTGAATGTGATGACACATGGTAACTAACTAGTCGGAGGCATTCCTCACAGTAAAGGCACTAGAAGAAGTCTCTTGAAGGACACAAAGTGACTACACTGCGTGGTTGGAATTCGATCACCGCCGTAACTGTGACCAGTGTGAATCGCTGCGTGGCCATTTCATAGGCGCTGCAACAGTCTAAGCGATTAGGATAGATATCTTAACTTTTAACATATCTAATCAGGCTGTCGTAAAAAAACGATAGAGTTAACGTAAAGCGATGTATTCATATAAAAGGATATATACTCGTACTTCGCGGAATTAGTACCTTAATAGTACCGTGACCAGATATCGACGTCACTTTTCAGTCACGGGACGTGGAAAGGAAGTACACATCCAAGTCACTGCAAAGTAGTTACAACGGGGACTTTATTGCAGAGTCACAATGACACATAGGGATGACACATGATGAATGTGATGACATATAGTAACAAGTCACAGCGTAAAGTCAGGCATTCGTAACGACCTCACAGTAAAGGCACTAGAGAAAAATCTTGAAGGACACAAAGTGACAATATTGCGTGGTTGAAATTCGATCGCCGCTGTGACTGTGACCAGTATGAGTCGCTGTGGGGTCATTTCAGAGGCGCTGCAACTATCTAATCGATTAGGATAAGTATAACTTTTAACATATTTAATCAGGCTTTCGTAAAAAATATAAGGGTATTATTGAATAAGTTAATAAAAATCTAAAAACAAAAGACAGTCTCAGTATATTTGACTATGAATTTAGAATAAGCTCTTCAGCGAATGTACAGAAATGCCACTGAAAAGGGTTTGATTGGTCCGAATCGCTACGGTCAGTTTAAATCCCTGAAAAGTTTATAGAGATAAATATTCTAATAGAAGTAAATGAATTTACGAAAAAACTAAAGGCTTTATTAACGGATGGTATAAACAACATCCTAACACCCTCTTGGTATATAGGTTAGCGTCGTGAGTTTCCACGTTGTGGGTTTGGGTTCAAATCCCGAATAAGGCCTGGTCGTTACCTTGTTGTCCTTTCATAGCGTGCAGTGCTGGCTCACCTAACTGGTGCTCCCATATTAAAGTAGCCAGCAAAGACTTCGCGGTGAATAACAAAAGGTGAATATCTCACGAAAATCACGAAAAGTGCCTTCGCATTAGAAAAAAGAAAAAAAAAAACCTTTATTAAAAATAAAAATTTAACAGCTTATAAACATTTTTACCCTCGCTCTTATTTTACTGATTTATAAAGTGTTGGAAATATTTTAGCTTTCCTCTGATTTTTTCCCCTTTTAACATAAGCTATCCGTATAAAGAATCTATATCATTACTTCTTCTTCTTCACCAGCACTACAGCCTGTCACAGGCCAAGGCTGTCTCCATGAGCCTCCTCCATATGACTCTATCTGGAGCAATAGATTGCCATCGGTTGATTCCCAGATCCCTAAGATCTCTCTCAACAGCATCGGCCCACCTGGTGGGGGGGGGGGGGGCTTCCTCTTTTTCGCGTACCCTCAATTTTTGAAAACGTCACCAATTTAGTTGGGTTTGAGTCATTGTATCTAGAAAGGTGTCCTAGCCATCTTATGCGGGTGGTCTTTATAACTTTGACAATATCTGGATCTTTAAATCTACTGTTAATCTCATAATTATATCGTATTATGTAGACATCATTCTGCTTAACTGCTCCCAAGATCTTCCGGAGTATTTTTCTCTCAAAAATCAGCAGCCTATCTATCATTACTAACACTTCCTAGATTTCAACAAAGATATATTTCATCGGACTGACCGTAAATACGTTCTAATGTACATATACTTGCAAGGTGACACTAAAATAGAATTTATTATAATAAGTTATGCTTTAATTAGCATGCATTGTTCTCCAGGTAAAAAAAAAAAAGTTGTAGCCTTAAAAAGGTTTCATTAAAACTAATTGTAAACTCAAATGTGTACTAAAAGCAAGCGTAGGATGTTCGACCACTTAAATTCTTTTAAATTTGCTATTGGGGATTGAATGCGGTTTGGCAAGGATAAATGAATATTCTAGAAGTATAATTATTTATTTTAGTATAAATCAATATTTTAAACAGTTGATACGGAATTTTTTTTCCTTTCCTGCATATTTTATTGTAGTTTTTCCCCTTCTAAAATATACGATCTTTGCTCTCTTAGAGCATTGTTCCATATATACCTGTTTTAAGAACAAGTCATTTTGGACATTGCCAAGCAGCGAAGCAATGTCTCTAATCTAGTTTCAGGAACAGCATTTTAAGCTACTTCCTCTAAAAGGCATTATAAAATTCTGCACGTAAAAGGTTATTGCCTAAGTTATGCTCTTTAAATTATCTTAAAATCGCCAAAATACTCCCAGTGTTGATGTGACGCTAGAAAAAGTTAGAGACAGTTATACCTTTTTCAGTTTTGGGTCTCTTCAAACATTTCACTTTGTTTGTGGAAGCCTTATTTGAATGCCGTAACATACTCGAAACCGGGGTTGTCGTAATTCGCTTTCACAAAGGCTCCATTGTTTCCCAGCTTTACTGCAACCCTTTATGGATGGCCACGAGCGACAAATGACCATAAAACACCAGTTCTTCATGCCTCTTACTACAATTGGGGCTCTGGAAATTTCCCACTAAAACTTCAAGGGAGCACGGATGTCAGGCCGGATCTCTGCATACCGTCACTGCTTAAAAAACGGAATACGCTTAAGCGTAAAGTGAACAAAATTAACTGCTGTGAGGTGAATCTTAACACCAGCAGAAGTTGACCTGTTTCGATTTTTTTTTCTTTCTTTAGCCTTTTGCTCAAGCCCGGCTATGAATCGGGAATCGTTTATTCCTGCTAATTGAGCATGACTCGGGAAGTCTTACTCGGCGCGTGCTTCTTGGAGCATTGAAAAGCTGGGGGTCTTATCACGGCATCTGAATGTACCACGATTGATTTTCGGGTATCCAGGGCGTTTGCTGTAGTGATATCATTTCTGTCGAACAACTCTTTGATCATCTTCTCCTCCAGGCTGGAGGTAACAATGTCGTGATTTACTGTCGATGCCCTCGGGTCTGTTAGCGATACATCAGAAGAACGTTTATAGGTGGTTTAAAGATATGTGGCAATTTTCTACTTTGCGGTAAGTCATAGTATTTTGATGTGAGATGAGAACGCAGTTAACTTAGAAAGGGGGGTACTAGGACTAAATGCTTTGACATATTAGTTGTGAATATACATGTATGTCACTTGTCAGGAAACCGATAAACACGGATAGTCTAAAAATATTTCTGTTTACCCTAAAAAGAACTATATGTATGTTTTAAAAGAACTCCACATATATTTGCAACAACACCGAAATCTGTCTAGATTTCCATTCTTTACTTCTGGATAATCCAGTCTATATTCCTTTATTTATGAACCGTATAATCCCATTCTTTCGGATAACTTGTATTTTATTTCATCGTTCCCCAAAACAAATAATCCTACGACGAGAAACCGGTAGTTGAGTATTATAATCACATTTATATACCATGAAAAGTGTCTATAAGCACAGATCAGGGTAATAAATCTAATTGATTGAAATAGAGCCACAGTAATTTATGAATATGCCAAACTAAATATAACAGGAAAGATATTTAAATTTCTTCAGTAGTTTCACCAATAACGCAGAACTCATATAAACAAGGAAAAAATTAAGTTCATATTATAATAAGCAATGCGTATAACTTTATTTTTTCATGGCACCATTTTTATAATGTTATTTATTCTAGATCCAAGTCAACAAAATCTCACTGCAGTACAGGAATGTTCGTCTAAAAAATTAAATTTATTAATGTTTCGCTTTGTAGTTGAGGCCCCAAAATCTATGGAGTACACAAAATATGCATAGAATGTCTAATTTTTTACTTTGTAAATAAAGTAAAAAAATTGTAAATGAAGAAAAATTGCCAGCATTTCGGCACGACTACCCTACCGGATACTCCGTGGCGAAGGGAACTCGAATTATTTGCAATTGAGTTTTGATGTCCAGTATGACTTATAAGAGTCTGAATTATTAGATGGACATGGAAAAAGGTGTGAGACGACTAGGTGCTTGAAAAGCAGAAAAAAGTCCTTACTGAAGCTTATGAAGGGTTGCAAAGTTTAATGTAGGAGCATGAATGTAACGTCCAGGTATGATTGTTACTTTTTCCTAAAGCCTAATCAGAATCATCGATGTAGGACATTACGGAACTGCAGCAAGTACTCACTGCAGACACAGAATCTTGTTTATCGATGTTATACCCCTAACCGTCGCTATACCATACAGAAGTGACGTATGCTTAATATCCAGAATATACACTGCAGAAAAAGATTTGTAACTTCTCAGTTTTTACCATCATCTGTGAAAGTAAAAATCTGCTTTTTTTTTAAATAAGGTTTATTCCACTGTCAAGTGCATTCCATCAGTAGCGCAACTAGAGTCTATTTCTAGGGGATAGTTTAGTGGAAATAAAGCAGCATTGCTAAAGGCGTTTAATAGTCCAACTTTTCAATTACTTTTCTCGAAGGATTTCTTCATATTTATTACACGGAAGTGGGGTTACCAGGAAAATCACCCTCCCTCGGGACTGTGCCACTGAATTCCGCCAAACTCAAGAGCCTTTAATAAGATTTCCAGATCATATGACATATTCCGTATCCATCCATCTTTCATCATCCATCTTCCATCATCCATCTTCCATCCTCCAGATATTCATCTTTAGACCAAGTAAATTCTCAATTTTGACTGCAAGATATGAACGTTTAAGATCTAACGATTACAGAAATCGCAATTTCAATTACTTTATGTCGTTATATGATATAAATGAAGCTCTGAAACACTCTTTGTTTAAACCAGTGAATGCTATTTTGGGGGGTACTGTTAATCAGACTACTCACTAACAGCGGACAATAGAGTATATGTGGAGAGGTATGTGAAGCACGCAAAGGCTTGTTGTTCTATGTAAAATGTCTTGAAGCTTTGTCTTCGGTAGGATTGTTATTCAGTTTTGTTCTACAATGAAAAATCATACTGAAATTTCCCCTTTTTTTGTGCGAAAACCCATTTCTCAGTTCATATGGAAATTTAGTTTGGAGACCAATCATCAGCAGAAGCCGTTCGGGAATGAAGATAGTTTAAATTCGCCAACTGGAAGGTATCAAGATGTGGTTCTCATGCTTCTCTATCATAGACTGTTCATAGCTGTCGATACTCCACTCATTTGTATGGGTGATAATCACATCCAATCGTGACAATTTAGGCTCTGTTGAGAGTAACTGGTCACAATATTTTTGGAATAAAAAAACTGTTGAGTTAAAGGAATACATATCATGTTCAACGGATTTAAATACTCTTGGGAAAGAGTGAGATGTCCCAGGAAATTGTTTTGTTTATTATATATATATATATATATATATATATATATATATATATATATATATATATATATATATATATATATGTATGTATATATATAATAAATATATATGTATATATATATATATATATATATATATATATATATATATATATGTATGTATATATATAATAAATATATATATATATATATATATATATATATATATATATATATATATATATATATATATATATATATATATATATATATATATATATATAATGAAACTCCTCTATGACGGCCAGTCAAGGTTCCGAAAAAAAATGGCCTTTTTGAGGGGTGGCCGTCAAACAGAGATTTCTTTCATAATATTGACTATACGGAGTATTTAATTGGCTCTGCACAATATATGGCCGTATAGAGGGGTGGATGGCTAGAAAAGTTATATATATATATATATATATATATATATATATATATATATATATATATATATATATATATATATATATATATATATAAGAGAGAGAGAGAGAGATGTGTGCGTGTGTGTATGTAATTGATTGAAAAAATCATAAAATAACGTAGCAATAGAAAATTACTACTTTACGGACAATATAAATACATATTATGAGCAAAAAACAAGTTTGTGAAACTTTTCAGACGGCTTTCCTACACTAATTTTGCTCCATATAATAATTTTTCATTATCTAGTTATAATTTAGCATAGTTTTTAGCTCAAAAAATAGTTTTGACTAAAATTTAATAACCGAAGATCGGACACTTTTAAGTACTTAATGTTTTCAGTACATGAGAAAACAGATTTATCCTTCTTAAAAGAGAATTAATTTTTTTTTTTGTTCTAGAAGCTATTTTTTCAGCTAAAAAGGAATTAGAGTTAGTAACTAACTATTTCGTTATATGAAAAAATCGAAAAGAATCATTTGAGATTTTATGGGTTACAAAGGAAGAATTAAACGTTTATTACAAAATGCTAAAAACAATTCACAATCTTTTTAACACAAGAGATTGAATGTATAGAGTAGAGGAAAACAAGGTTCGTGTGAAGATAACGGTTTGAAAAAAAGCCTAAAACATAGAGAATGTTATTTACAAAAGAAAAGCAATTTTTTTAAACCATCTCATTTTGCCCAATCAATGGTGTTTACCAATGTGTCCTCGCCTAATTTTTTCCTACGTTGAATAACCCTTAATGTATCTAGTTAAGTGAGAATCACAGTGTGTCACAAAAACAGCCTAAAAGGGAACTGAGATAACATATTAATGAAGTCAAGATTAATAATCAATTTTCGGTAATGCTTATCATTAGGTCTATCAGTATTCATCTAATCAGATTATTCAAATTAGCGAGAGGAATTATTAATCATTTGTCTCGCTAGGGAGGATGACAGGTACGGGTAATTAAACTGCGGCCGTTGTCCGATTTTATTACTAGGACAATCTGCAAACTTTCTACACTTCATATATTTTTTCATGTCTTCTATTTGACAATTCGAAATTGACTATAATTTTTATCTATTTCTACGCTTCCCAAATTTTTCTATGACATCGATTGGACAGTTTCAGATCCGGGAAATTGACACAAAGTTTTTCTATTTTTTGTGAATATAATTATAATTAAGGGAAATAATTAAATTTTACGTTTGAAGAATGAAAGGAAATGCTAAGCAGAGAAAGGTAATTAAAATTCATTCTTCTTCATTGCGTTGTCAGATTAGTTCAGAAACCACATTGTAACTAGTAGTACTTCCTGGTTTAAGATAACTCCTGGTTATATGCTGAATGTTAATAAACAGATACTTAACTTCATAATCATTAAAATCACAGCTGAATGTAATATATATATATATATATACAGGTGGTTATCAAAATACTGGAAACACTAAGAAACATCATGAAAACCATTATTAATGCGGCGCAGAAGCACCTTTGTTATGTAATACCACCTGATTCACCTTGAAATTGAATTCTACAAGTCTCTAAATAGTGGTTAAGAATATTTTATACCATTCTTCAGGGAAAAATAATGAAAGATCCTGTAGAGATGCTGTGGTGGATATCCATACCTAGCTCTATCCGCTTATACAGATCACGGTGGTTGGATGATATATAGTCGGGGGGATTGTACAAGGCAAGATAAGATATTTGACTTCTTTCTCCTGCTCTTCAAACCAATACTTGATAGATTTAGCTATATGTACAGGGGGATTATCATCCTGGAGAACGCCATGTCCTGCAAGAAACAATGTTTGCACCATAGGACGGACCTGGTAAGCTAAGATTTTAACATAGTCCTGCCCATTCAGTCTCCCTATTAGAGTTACAATAGGGCCTGAAGAAAACCATGAGATGCCATCCTAAACCCTGATAGATCTACCTTCATGATTGACAATTGAGATGAGACAGCCAGAATCTTACGCTTGTGCAGGTGTTCTCCAGACATACGCATGTCCTGTTGCGAGGAACAATGTAAACAATGATTCGTCGGACCAACTGCCGTTTTTCGACATATTACTTGACCAGGATTTGCGCTCGTGGCACCATTGTGGATGATATTTTGTATTGGCATCTATTACAAGTGGCTTGGGAATAGCTACTCTTCCGTAAATGCTTTGTTTGTGAAGTTCCCTTCTACCTCTAATGGTTGATACCGGAGCATGCAGATGCAGATTGAGCTCTTCGATCATTTTGGTTGCAATTTTTTTCTTTCTTCATGTCACAATCCGCTTCAATACCTCGTCGGTCTCTTTCACTCAGCTCTCCCTTTCGTCCACTATTCTGTTTGTCAAAGGATGTTTTTCCGTGCACTTTGCATGCTATCATGACTTTTGATACCATAGCTCGAAAAACACCCATTAGCTCGGGGGTTGCAGTAACAGATACTCCAATTTAAATGCGGTCAAACAATTTGCCCTTTTCGCAAAGCTGCAAGGTTTGACATTTTACTCTGTTCCCCCGAAAAGCACGATGCCCTTAGCTTCATTACTGCTACCTGACAGTAGAATAATATATACACCATATTATATAAAAAAATACCGGTGACCAGACTTGTTTTTTAAGGAATACGAAGCACATTCATAAACACCACTAATAATGATAGGTGTTTCCATTATTTTGATAACTACCTGTATATATATATATATATATATATATATAGGGTGTCCATAATTAAAGTCCCACTTTCAAAAGGCTGCAAAAAAAGAACCACTGGTCAGAATGAATTCAAATTTGAACTGAATATACTGGAAGAAGGGGGAAACGATTTGGCATAATAAAAAAGTTCCAAAATGTATCAATAGATGGCGCTGTAACATTTTGGAACTTTTTTTTTATTTTGCCAAATCGTTTCCCCCTTCTTCCATTATATTCAGTTCAAATTTGAAGTCATTCTGACCAGTGGTTCTATTTTTGCAGCCTTTTGAAAGTGGGACTTTAATTATGGACACCCTGTATATATATATATATATATATATATATATATATATATATATATATATATATATATATATATGTATGTTTGTGCGTGCGTGCGTGCGTGCGTGCGTGCGTGTGTGTGTGTGAGATAATAATCACAACCGGAATGAATTGCATATCTGCGGACAACTTGGAGAGATGCAGTCGGCTGAAGTGTGCTGAAAATAGCACAAACATGATGAGAAGAGCACAGACATGGAGCCATAGAAGGGAAGCACAAATTCCAGCGTCCATGGAACAGGGCGGTGTGCGGAGAGCTGTTTACATGATAAAGTTAAGTGAAGGGCCATCGTGACCACCGGACTTCTGGCGTGTTATGACAGCAATGAGAGTTAAGTGCGAAGAGAGAAAAGTCTTCTGTTCAGGCAAATATTAGATGACTGTTTGGTGATCTTGACACCAGGGGGCCGAAATTACTTATTTTTTAATTGGACGAATTTAGTCTCGTGGAGTTCACGTGTCCACGTCGTGGTTTACCCGGGCATTACTTAATTGCTATAACGAAAGAAGCGCGTGTGGTTGAATCATCTCGCGTGGTGTCCGGATCACGCACTTGCTCTGCGTTTTACCTTAAGAAAGAATTTGAAAACAGGACTTATTTATTATATACAAATTTAATGAGGCCTTCGGTTAGGACCAGATATTATAGGAATGTTACTGAGTTCAGATATTTCAAATACCTGCTTAATGATCCGTAGGGCCAATATAAATTATAACTTACATTATTTATAGGTTGCAATTTTGAAGAGGGGTTGTGCTTCATCAAAAAGATAATTTGGAATACGTGGTAAATGTAATTTTACAGGAGGATGCGTTTTATTGTTGCATATGTTATATATATATATATATATATATATATATATATATATATATATATATATATATATATATATATATATATATATGTGTGTGTGTGTGTGTGTGTGTGTGTGTGTGTATGTATGTATGTATATATGGACACACAACAAAATTACTATGTCATTGTGCGTAGTTCTGTTTTGGGAAATTTTTGACTTTCCCGTTCGAAAGAAATCAGAAAATGAAACTGCTCTTATTTTCTTTCTTTCTTTTCTATTTGGAACTCTTTTGTCGATTATTTTCTATTTCGCCCGAGGCTGTGGCAACGTTCATAATCGGCTACGAGCGTGTCATCCGCACGGCCATTTTGAATTTTTCGACAGGTTTTAACTAATTTCGGGTCATCCCCCGTCCTGAAATAACGCGTAAAATAACAAACAAGAAAAAACGGATACACAAACACGCGGAATTAAGAAAGATAAAAAAAAGAATAAAAAATGGACCAGTTCAAAGGTGAAGCTCGAACCGTTCGAATAATAAGATCACACAGAACGAACGTTCAAGCGTAATGGGTGCAGCAGCTGCGGTGGCCATTTACTGGCGTTTTTTTACAGCTGCGGGCACGGGAGCACGGAAATACCGGCAGTGGAAAGTTTCTGACAGATAGCTGCAATGGAATCGGAACTAATTTTTATTTCGGACCGTCACGCATTTAAAACGTCTAATGTAAGATGCTGTTGAACAAAAGGTGTTTAAGGAACCAGGTTATTTTATTTGAGAGTTTATTTACCTCTCACGTTTCTTCGTTGCGGAATAGAATGGTGCCAATAGCGCATTTAATGGATAATTCAGGATATGTGTTGTGTGTGATAGACTCAATCGAAAACTTGATTAAGAAAGGATCTAAGTTTATGGTGGTACCCTCACATTACCGTGCACCTGATGACCACAATAATAAAGTTTTGATTCAGGGATCTGGTTTTTTACAAGGAAGATAGAGTACTCTTTTCTTCCAAAGGGGAAGCCTGTTCTGTTTTTTTTCGCATAAGTTACCAAGGCTAGTGTTAGAATTTTTAAACCTCGAAGTCGAGGCCTTCAACTGGGGGGGCAGAGGTAGCCCAATAGTAGCGTGTCGGCTTTCGGTACTGAAGGTGCTCGGATCGAATCCCGACAAGCGCAATTAAATACCTTCGTGTCTAGGCCGGATATGGGCATATTAAATGCGCAGGCCGGAAAATTCTTCTTTGAGACCAGTGGGTGGGGAAGGTACGATCCACCCAGATGTCATCTCTGTATTGTGATCGGTCAAAATTGAGGTGGCACCTGGCTAAGTTGGACTCCGATGCTTGTGGTGCTGTTCTTAACCATATCCGCTCTACTCAGCCCGAAGTCTATATGCACCTGGTCTGGAATACATTCTGGACCAGGGGGCATGAGCAACAACAACCGCAGCAACAGACCTTCTCTTAGAAGGAACAAATTAGTTTAAAATATTTTTGTATGAATCTAGATTCCTTTTTCTAGCTGTGGTGTACTAAACTTGCCTTTTAAAAAATTTGTTTTTTTCTTTCATTTATTTTAAATTCGCTCTTATTAATTCTGTGCAGTTTCATACCGATTTCTTTTCTGATGACCCAAAACCACGCCGTAATCGAGCCAGGTTTAAAGAATGGTGAAAATGAAAGACGTGGGTAACTTAAAGAAGATTAGAAACGAAACGTTTTTGATTCCTCATTGTACTCTGAGCCGTGTAGATAAAAACCAGTGGTGTTATAGCAAAGATTATTAAATTATAGTCCCGCTTAGATTGTTAGCGATGTAAGGTCTGTAATAATTCTGCTATATTTCTTGTAGCCAGAGGTGCTATTTACAACTACAAACAAAAGAAAAATAATAGTGAAGTTCCATTGATTTGGCATCCAATCGCTCGGTGCATCCTATTGACTCGTTTCTCGAACGGAATTCAATTATAGTCTTCTCGGTCGAGCCTAATGATTTTACACTAAGATATCAGTTCACCAAATGAAGTTTATCTAACAGTATTGGAATGTTTTCTAGATACTGTGCAGTGCATTCTTAGACTGAGTCTTAGACTGAGGAGTAGGAGTTTTATAGTTCAGCATTTTGTTTCAAAGTAATTTTTATTATATTTTACCCCATTTTAGTTTGACTTTTAATAACTGATAAATATTGTAAAACTATTTATTTTTGTTGGATACACCAGGAATTAAAGGTTACAGAGTGAGGCTTAATTGAATGGAGGAAAGTAAGAATTTTTCAAAATGAGAAAATAAGTTTCATGTCCATTAAGAGATATTCACTCATCTTTTTTCCTTCAACCAAAACAAATTTTTCTGTCACAGGATTCGAAGCCAGAACTTTCTTTCAACGTACACAAATATGTTAACCATCACACACCTGGGACTTATTTTTCTGTAAGCCAACTTTCTGTCTATTTGACCAATAAAACAAAAACGAGGCCCTTTTGTCCTGTTCAGAACATGTTCAATCACTGCTGAAGAAATCTACGAAACAACTTCCAAAGATCTTTTCATCGAAGTTGACGATTCCCAAGAAATATAGATGTTTTGGGAAATTTAACTGGTTCATTCTAGAAACCAGATGAAACTTAAAAATATTTTAAGTGCCTTTCTGATAACACTTGAATAAAATTTAATCCTTTTCTTATTTTTTAAATCTTTTCCCATAAAAAAATTTAATGTTAAATTTCATTGTTTCTGTGTAAGAGAACCTCATTTGAAAATTGAACCTATTCTTTAACATAAAGGCGAAGGAAGAAATTTAAGACTTGCTGAACAATTAACATTTAATTGTTGAAAAGAAACAAATATATGAACGTGAAAATGCCGAATATGAGATATCAATCGATATAACAATGACGATAAATAATATCACAAATAATTGGTAACAAGTACTCATCACTTTTATGTAACCTTCTCTCACCATTTTTAAAGTTAAATTCTCGATAAAGAACCATTGTTAAAACGACTCAAAAACCTTATACAGACGCATAGATTTGAAATCCATCGGCATTGTGACCAGATACTCAAAGTACTAACCTGAAATCAACGGTTTACCTTAATTTACATTAAAATACTGAATTTGAAGTTCAGCAATATGTTCCTACCTAACTTGTAAAAAATAAATGTCACTTATCTCTTTCAAAATCAAATAATGAGAATACTAGGGCCTGTAACCAATATCCAGCATCAACTCTGAATCTATTTCCAATTAGGTTAAACGTAAGACTGGTAACTGAATCAAACGTCACGACTCTTAATACATCAAAGAAATACCTAAATTACATTAATCACGAATTTGACTGAAATTCAGGAAGTGAAAAAGAAATTAAAAGAGGAAAGTTTTCAAGGCTACTGTTCTGAAACTGGAGCAAGAGTACAATCAATTACTACTAACTAAATTTTTTTCTACTCCCATGCATATATCACCTTCAAATGCAAATTTAAACTAACCCTTCCTGCTGGATGACTGATTGAATTTCAAACTAATAATTCAGTCTGCGTATTTAGTCTATACAATTACCTTTTTCCTTTTCGTTTGAAATCTATTGTGTTCGATCTATTAGGATTTTCAATTAATCAGCTTTCTTGAGAACAACTGTTCTTACGGTCCCAATCTGTAGCAAACTAATTAAAAGGACGATAACGAACATCGAAACAATGTTCCGACTCCATAGAAAGCGGAGTAAGCCCTCAAGCTGCGTGATACTTCTTGACTGTTCATCCAAAGACCTTATTGCCGGAGAGCTTTTGGAGAAAAACAAGGTGACGAGAGGGCAGACGAGCAACAAATATAGCGTAGGAGACGGTTAATAGCAGAAAAACTCGTTATTTTTGTTATTATTCTAAATAAAAATAATGAACTTATTTAAATGCGGTTGCAATTATACTGATTGAAAAAGATGGCTCGAAGTTTTAAATTTACCTGTTAAGGACCAAACTGGAATTTATTCCAAGAATAGATGTAATGTTGAATAAAATTATGAGATCTATGACCAACGATGAGGAAATGAATATAACTATTTGTTGCTCGTTAATTGCTAAGTGTTAGATTCACTACATCCTATTCATTTTTCTTACAATATTAATTTTCATGGCCTTATTGTTTGACTGATGTTTTTGCCTTAATAGGGTGTTTAAAAGGCACATTTCCAAGAAAAGACAGATACATATTTCAATTGCACTATATTTCAATTGATACCTTTCATAAATCATAGAGTATCGAATTAACAACATTGCCATTTACAATTTTAATATTGCCAAAAACTGTGAAGGCTTGTTTGTAATCACTAACGTTATGGCCACACATGATTTTTCTTATCTATCAAGACTTTATGAGTCTAGTCCATAGCATTTCGAGATCATCGTAATTTTTCTGCTGAATGAAACCATACAAATATCTAACCAGGGCTACATTTTGGGCGAAAGTCGCATTTCAGTCTTGCAGAAGATTAAAGTGTCGAATCAACGAAACGTCGTGAATGATGCAATTATTATTTTTATGTAACTTTTTATCTAAATATCGTTTGAGGCTTTGCTTCAATATTCTTTGTGTACATTTACAATACGGACATCTGTTTCTTTTTTTTCCTTAGGAATTTTAGAGAATTTTTCCCCGTCATGCTTTATTGCTCCTTTTTTGAAATTAATCTTCAACCTGCAAAAATTCTCAAAAATTTATTTATCTTTTATTAATTTAATCCATCATCTATGTCTCAATGAAATAGTTTCTTTTTATCTTGGCCACATGTTTCAGTTTCATATGTAGACAATAAATATATCTATATATATAAAACAGTTCCTTAACTGACTGACTGACTGACTGACATATAACGCACAGACCAAACCGCTGGACCTAAAGGGCTGAAATTTTGCATGGCGATTCTTCTTTATAGTGTAGGGGTGCACTAAGAAAGATTTTTTAAAAAATTTTCTTAGACTTTTTAATTTAAAATTTAAGCTGTTTTGGTGACTTTTTTAAAGTTTGCATTTAAAACAATAATCCGAGGGTTATAAAATTTATATCACTAGAAAGATCATAAAAATTCCTTTAAAATGAAATCTTTTTCAAATCTTTACCTCTATTTTCTGATTTTTGGAGATTTTTTAAAGATTAATTTTTAGAATTTAATTTATTAATTGCTGATCACGTGATTTCTTTTTCTGATACTTTAAATCAATTTATCGTCACGTGCATAATAACGAAATAGACAAAAAAAAATTTTCTTGCTAATGCGGCAGACGGTTGGACATTATCCAAAAGCATATTAAAATACAGTAAAAGGTATGTTCCTCAAACTGTACTATATTAACTGTACTATATTAACTGTACTATATTCTTTAGTATGTTCTATTAAATTTAATTTCAACATTTTCTTCTACATTATTTTGTGTATAAAAATATCCGTTATGATTTTTTTTATAAATATATTTTTTTGTTTTTTTGGCATTAATTTCATACATTGACCGTTGTATTTATTATTTATATATATATATATATATATATATATATATATATATATTTGCATTAACTGCATGCATTGACAGTTGTATTTAATTTGAATATACTCCCTAGCGAAACACGGGTATTCAGCTAGTATATCTATAAATAAACATATTTCTTTTTTATTTATAAACACTTTTAAAGTTTTGTAGTGCTTTGTATGTCTCCTATTTACTGTGATTTTAAAAATAGCTTGAACTGTAAAGGTAAAAAAGCTTCTTATAAATAATCACCAAATACCGTCAGCGACTTAGGAAAGGGTTACTTTTTATGTTATCTGCAGCATTATTGTTTTGGATATAAAAACCGTCACAGAATTGTAATGTCAGAACATTGTAGTGACACTAATATGCAGATATAAAGTGATAAAAAATGTCTCATTAAATTACTAGATTACAAAACAATTTAAACTCAAGTGGAATTTAGAAGACCTTCAAATCTAATCTTTTGGGGATAAAATTAACATCGATGTCCAATTACTATAGCACCTGTCACATGTTGTCTATAATACATAGCAGAGGCGTGCGTGAATGAAAGCAGATTTTCTAAAGAATATATTTAAGATAAAGTTTTCATACTAATATGTATATTAAATTGTGTCTCCCATACGCACAATAAGTTATATTTCATTTTATAACAAGACTTGAAAAATTCCTTCCCTCTTTTGCACTTTATATTTTTTATTTATTTCAGAAACTTATCATTATTTGTAAATATTATGAATGGCAATGCAATCGTTTGAAGCATCAAATTATTTAGCAGCTATAAAATTCAGTTCTGCGCAATTCTGTGAAAATTCGTAACATCTACTGAACTAATATATTTAGAGAGCTTACCAAATGACTTCTTTCCATATTTTCTTTATGTATCATCTACTCATTTTTATATTTTTTATGTGCACCAGAGCATTTTATAAATGCAGGAGTTTTAATGAGAATTTGGCTGTTTCTTTTTAAACTTTTTTGTTCCCTATATCTGTTTATGTATGTTATAGATGGATGACATTTTAAACAAACTTATTCGGTACTAAAAACTTTACATTGATGATTATTTGCAACAAAATTAAATAAAGCTATTTACCCCTACAGACAAGAGACATTTAATGCAAATGTGTGGTTCTAGTTTCCGTCAAATTAATCTGTTTATGTTTTGCAATCGGCAGATAACAAAACTTTATCTACAGTCTCCTTACTTAATAAAGGACATTCTGATAATATTCAGTCATATGTCAATATATTTAATTTAGAAAACTATAACCACTCCAAACAAACAAAAAGTTGTAAAACTCCAAACAAACATGTAAAACTCGAATTTCTTTTCTTCTAAGTTTGAATTCGTGAATAAACCCCGAGGCCTAGTGATATAAATACAAAATTTAATTATTTTTGTTGTATAACATGCGAGGTTAATTAATATAAAAATAGACGAAAGTTCTAACAAATTAAAGAATCATATACTGCTTCTTTAATTTGTTATTTACTCTTTCCTAAGTAATTTAAGTAATTTTTAAAACATTACTCATGTATTACGTTAAAATCATCAGGTTGTTTCTAATGTAATTCAAAATATATTTTTATTGGAATTTTGAAAAAAAAAACAAACATTTATTTGCATTTTCTGTTATTGGTAATTTCAACATTTTTCCTCATAAAAATTTTTAATCAATAGAAAAAAAATAAAACATTGAAATAATAATGTTTTTACAAGAAGTCGAATTACTGAAGCGTTATCAGAAACTTGTAATAGTTTTCAAACAGAAAATTTAAGCAGCGAAAGTTTAAGCGTGTTTTTATCACAAAATAATGAAAATAATTGACTTTAGCGAAAACGTAATAATTCTTTAAGAAAAATTATGAATTTTTTTTTTCAATTTTCTCATTTGAAAACATTATGAATTCGTGGAAATTATTTTTTCATAATGTAAGATTGAAAATAAATATTCTTTTAAGGGCATGTCTAGGGGGATACCAGCATTCATCCTCCGCCTCGTGTTTAAAAGGATATATATGAAATTCCTTACAAGGTGTCTCTATGAAATATTGTACGTCCTTCTCTTATTCTATTTCCCTTACACTGTCTTCAGGACTTTTGATTTAGAGCAAAACTTTGGTAAATACCTTGCCCGAAGCAAAAAAAAAAAAAAAAAAAAAATTAAGGTAGTCTCTTCTAACGAAACTACCGCGGGTTATTAACATAGGATTACTTATCGTTGCTTATCTCTTTTCTTTCTTTTTTTCAAACGCAGTTTGGTTCTTTTCGGTTTGACTGTTTACTGCTACTGAGTCTGGCGCGCTGCCAAAATTATAACTCGCGACGAACTCTGATTTTTTTCTTTCCGGAGGACCGTTATTGAGGAACGTAATCCCACGTAAAAAAAAAAAAAACTCACATAAATTACTTTTTTTACCCTTTTAAGGGATTGTCGTCCTCACTTCGATCTTTCTCTGATCGACGACGTTATCGGTAATAGATTTAGTATCACTCGAGTAAATATTCCCAATATTTTATTTACATGATTCACGAACAAACACACTACACAAACCTATTCACAAAACTAATTTACACCATTTTCACTAACTAATTTCTACTTCAGCCATCTGAATCTGACTGAGAGCAAGCAAAAACTCAGTGCGTCTTCGGGGGTCGCACTCCCACGCACTGTCCTCTCCCTAACACAGACTGACCACTGTGAGATTTCCCTTCATAGGACCCCCCCCCCCCCAAGGCGTCATCCCCTTCTCTCGTAAAGAGTTCCACACACGACAGTGATTATAGATTTTATAGATAAGATTTAAATAAATCTTGATCACAAACTATTTTGAAACGTTTCCTTTTCCCCAAAGGGAAAAAAAAAATACAAATAGAACTATTTGCTTAGCAAATATATACAAAACCTAAATATGCTTAAACCCCTTACCTGTGACATACATTTCAGAAAAATGCCCACAAAATGGAAATTTTTTTTCCGATTAACAGTGCGAAACTCTCATTCCCAATTCGCGCTTTTATAACTGACCACACCCCCATTCCTCACCAATGAAATAAATCAAGGACAAATATCGCCATCTATTGTGAAAATAGTAAAATAATCCATTCGAAAGGAAAACGGGCATCACGGAACAGAATAAAAACATTTTCTCCTGCCCGAACTGAGCTCGGACATCACAAATATTGTCAATTGCGGTTGCCCAAGGGCGTCAGTGGTAAGGGGTTAAATTTTGAATTTAAAATTTTTTAAATAAAAATTTTCAGTTCTCTCAGCATTTTATACGTGTGTGATTGACTTCATATAACCGAACACTTGGGAGGATTCAGTAGAGTGTCCCCATTGGAAGCAACCAACGAGTCTCGCGGTTAAAGTGAGAATGTCTTCATTGGCAAATGCCCCGCATTGGCAGACAGCAACAACAACAACAACAACACATTTGGGAGGTTGGTTGATTGAGAGCGCTATGTTCATTTTTTGATACACGAGGGCTAATTAGACCGGGACTTACTGCTGAAAGCCGATTTCGTATGACTACAAACACCCATGCCAACAGAAGGACTCGAACCCTCAGTATCTGGTACCGAACGCCCTTCTACCATCATCCGGTTCACGTTTTGGAGGAAAAATTCATTACGAAGTGTGTGTAAATAAAAAAAATAAGTTATGTCTCGTACCCCCTTTGATATATGACTGTAAAATTTTTTTTTTTGCAACAATTAATTATATACGAATGATAGATTTATTTCATCTGTTCAAAGCAGAACAAAATATTTCTCTTCACATTTTCCATTTAGCAGTTTCTAAGTTATTAAGGATTCCTTTTTATTGCTCCTTTCTGATTCTCATTAGTTATTTTATCGTACTTTCATCTAGGGCCTTAATTTTCTCGACGGCATTGATTAGCATCTTTATGAGAACGGATATTGCATCATAAACGAAAGATTTTTTTCCTGATACCCATATACCACTTCGTTATCGGGATTCACAAATATCCCACCCTCTAAGAGATAGCGTAAACAAATATTTTCGTACCTCGTATGCAAATAAAATCAATCAAATTGATAGAATTCAGTGTGGCCGATTCATCATTTTAACGAGTTCCTTAATGGTGTTTACGAAAGGAAAGCATTATTCAAGAGTTTATGGAAAAAGGCTAAGGGTTTTTGAAGCTTAGAGTATGAGCTCGTGACTGAAGGAAGTCGAAGGAAGCAATCAACAAGAGAAATATTCTCTTCTATTTATATCTCGTATGTGACAGATTTTAGATAAACAACCGTAAAAGTCGTATTAGATTATTAGATAAAAGACGTAAAGTGCGCAGTTGATAAGATGCCGCCCACATAGTATAGTGGTAAGCGTTCTGAGCTACCCCGCAGTGGACTTGGATTCAAATCCCGAATAAGGCTTAGTCGTTTCCGTGTCGACCCCTCAGAGGGAGAAATGTTGGCTCACCTATGGTGCTTCCCTAATAAAGTAGCCAGCAAAGCTTCGCGGGTCTTCATTGGACAATGTCAAGAAGTTACCGTCAGAGACAAGTGCCTGCCGCATTAAATATATATATATATATATATATATATATATATTTATATGTATATATATATATATATATATATATATATATATATATATATATATATATTTATATGTATATATATATATATATATATATATATATATATATATATATATATATATATATATATATATATATATATATATATATATATTTGATAAGAAAGAGTAAATTTTTCATAGGCAATATTAAATAGGATCTGATTTTTATAGTTTAGTCGAGCAATCAACTTTTTTTTAAAAACTTATTTATATTACACGTAAAATGTCCTGTTTTAGTACTGAAAATGAAGTTTTAAAACTGAAAAAAAGTGAATTAGCTGCAATCTCCTCTCGCCGATATATATATATATATATATATATATATATATATATATATATATATATATATATATATATATATATATATATATATATATATATATATATATATATATATATATATATATATAGAGAGAGAGAGAGAGATCCTTTGGGAAGTGGCCTTATGTACCACTCATTTGAATGATTTAGTGATTCTAACTTCCAATGAAATTGCTTTCAGCAAATGAATTTTAATACTTTTTAATGTAAATGGCATGATCTTAATTTGTTTTTGTGATTACACCAAGAAATATGCATCTTACAATCTAGAAATAGGAAAATTCAACGAATCACAATCGAATTTCAATATAGACATACATAAAATGTTAAAATGCCTCAAAACTTCACGTCTCGGGACTGTCTCATTTCCGAAATAGATAATTTCAACATAATAAGATAAACATAGTCGAAATTCCAATGTTACTACAAAACAAAAATTCAGAGGAAATTTTAAAGTAGTGCTTGTCTGTTATTTATTTTTTAATCTGTTAAAGTTTGATGACACGTTCTGTATTACGCTCCAAATGTAAATAATAAACTCCAAATGTAAATAATAACAGTCCGTATTTTCACACTTGTGAAGTTTTAGGGATCTTTTTATAATGTATTTGTTCAGTTTGTGAGGTATTGAACACGTTGTTATGTCGGTTCATATGGAGAGATTTTATTTAACCCTTCAGCGAGCGCGCCCGTGTACAAAGTGCAACATTTTCGTAATTTTGAATGGTTTGTTTTTTCATCTAAGGTTTGAATGTTCTAAGCAGTTTCTATTTATAGCTACACCCTTTCTAATGCAGGTCTGATTTTCTGACCCTTTTATTCCTTTCCATTCATTGTTACTTGCGATTTAACAGTGGTAAACCAACTATAATACTGCATTTCAGTACGCCAAAAGTAGGAGTTGATGTTGTCGATCAAATGTGCAGCTATTACACGGTATCCCGCATATCACGAAGATGGACAATCTCATTGTTTTTTAGGTTTTTGGACATAATAGGAATCAATTCACAAGTTGTCCTTAGATCCAATAAACCGGACAGTTTTGAAATAAGGCGATTGTATCTGCATTCTTTGGCCTTTAATTATGAATATATCTCAATATTATCAACATTTTATATCTTTTCATAAAACGCAGAATTATTATTTTCAATTTGAAAGAAAAAAGTTTGTTCGAAAAGGAATAATCATGGTTGAAAGAGAAATTGTACTTTGTGCCACGCGCGCCTGCTGGAGGGTTAAACTGACCTCTAAAATTTTTCTTCCTATAGAGTCTTGGGGGACAAGAAAAGGGAAAAAGTTGTCTTAAAATGCTATATCTGTTTGTTATGTTAGAGCAATTATAATCACTGCTTATCTTAAGTTGAAAGTCATACTATGCATCATAATTAACTTTACTTATATATTTCTTAACATTTTGAGATTCTATTTACTGAAAACCGAATCTTGCACCTGTACTACATTCTTATTCTGCTGTTCTTATATATGTGTGAATAGTGTATAAATATTTCTGAATTTCAAGAAAATGTGATAAATTGCTTAACACTAAAAGCTTTTTGAGCACAGTGGTTAAAATAAATAATTCTGATGTCATAATTCTCTCATTAACATTATATTTTGTTTATTTTTTCAGTGGCTACTAAAACTGACATGGATGCTTTTGGTTGCAATGCACGTTCAATCAGGAATCATTCCGGAAGAGTCAATTAAACAAGAAACGAAAACCTATGCTCAGCAATCTTATCTACCCCAATCAACAATTTTTCAATCAAATCAAAATTATAATGGTGGAAATCAGCAGTATAGTAACACGAATGTTTATGGAAATACAATGTTGCAGAACCCTCAAAACAATGTTGCTGCTTCAGCTCCGGCTTTCCAGCAAAGTTTAGTAAATCAGCAACAACCCTTAGGAAGAACGCAACAAGATTACGCAAGGAATCCCCCAAGCGTAAAGTTCGACGATTCCAAAGCGTATCAGTCTCAATACAACACGAATCAGAATATAGCAACAAGTCCACAACAAATCAACAACCAGCCATCTTATGCCAATACAAAACAATCTCTTCAGGTTCAAACCCCAGTTCAAAATGTCCAAGCCCCTTATGGACAAAATAATTACAATGGTCAAACGTCTACAAATTCAAGAGAGGCATCCAGTTCATATCAGAAGAAGGAGGTGCAGCATAATGATCAGCAAAACAAAGACAGTTCTCAAGATGTAAGGAAAATATACCCATATCCTGCTTTAGACTTGAGCGATACGAAATCAAAAACCTCTCGAAAAATACCATTAGTGCTAATAACAATTCAGAAGAATAAAAATCCTTTCAACGTTGACAAATCCAAAACAAATGTTAAGAAACAATCTTCTGATCCTCTTACAAATGAGCAGGGATCTCACAATATTAACAGCAATATCCACCAATCTCCGGAAAAGATTGTATCAAAGCCTGTCTTGAACATTGAAACTTCCGTCAAGCATATTCAAAATAATTTTCAGAGAGATTCGGTACAGAATAACGGTCAAACATATTCAGGTAACGATCAGCAACAGTATAACTCACAATCACAGCTAGCTCCAAGCCAGATTTCGCAAGTAATGATAAGTCAGAGATATAATGATCAAGTGATTCCTTACAGATACCCAATACTCGCCGGTAAGAAAATGGAATCTAGTGAATGGAAGCCAGTTGACAAAAATGGCATTCGAGTACCTGGAAACAGGAAAACAATTGCTGATTTTCCACAATCATCTACCAACCAACAAAACCACTTTGACCAAACCCAGCAGAGAAACTTCAATTCTAGACCATCATATGAATCAAATTCAAATTCTGTTCAAACACCGACCCAAAATGTGGCGACTAATTACAATATTAATCCAGAGGGTCCCCAATACAAGCAAAATACCCAAAATCAGAATACTCCCAGAGTAGAGTCAACGCAAAGTAAAGGAGATAAAGCTGATTATCAAGGAACATCAGACAACGTTCGTCAAGCTGACAATTTTAATGACAACTCTGGTTACAACCGGGCATTTGCAATAAATAATGCAGATTCTCAGAACTATTTTAATTCAAACAATGATCAGGGATTTAAAAGAGACCAATCGCAACAAAACGCAGAGTACAGAACGGCAGTTTCAGCCACACCGAGTCAAACAAATTTTAGGAATGATCAATTTTCAGGGCAAAGAGCCAATAATAAAAATGTTGGCGAAGTATATCAAGACCAAAGACAAACGAATTCATATCAAACAGAGGAAAATAGATCTAAATTTTTCTATGGAGTAAATGACAAACAAGATCAAACATCAGCAATAGGCAATACAGGGCATTCAAACGTAAATTCTAACTTTTATCAGGGAGCAGCTCAAAATGCCTCTAATTATTTACCAGCTTCACACGGAAATGTTAACCGATATTCTGCTTCTCAGACTTCATCACATAATAACCCAGGAGGGCGAAACAATCAGTTAGACTTCTCAAATAATGCTCAGACCTATTTTGGGCAAAGTACACAGCCTCTTCAAACAGGAGTAAATAATGCTTGGGACAATACAGCAAGAGGTAAAAATGTTGATAAATTAGAACAGAAAGCCTATGCTCTCAATAGTTTCAATGCACAATCACAAGAAAATAATTTTGGAAAATTTACAATATCACAAACTCCAGTTTCTGTGTCCGTCGAAGAAAATAAAAACACCGGAATCTCACAAACCACAAATTATGGATCAAATCAACGATCTGCAAATCAGAATAATGTAAAACCATATCAACAAGCCAATGAACATTTTTCAGGTGAGGAAAGATATCAGCAAAATACTTACAACACAGTTTCAACAAATAACCAACAAAATCATCCCACTCAAGATAATTATTTTCAAAGCAGTGTGAAAACCGAGAGCCAAACGAGTCAAAATTATCCCCAGACTCAAAATCAAAATATTCGACCCGATAACCAAAATTACGGCTATGTTTCAAACCAAGAAAACAGAAACAATGCATTTCAGAATGCCGAAAGGTTTGGTGTTTCCAACAATAGGCAAAATAATGTATCCCCTAGCGAATACCATTCTGTTAACACTGGATTCACCGCACAATTCAGTAAGGAACCAGTAAAATCGGAAGCGACTTCAGTCAATCTGAAACAAGATGACTTATCTTCAAGGAATTCTGATAAACAATCCGTGACAAATAATTATGGATTCAGTAACAACCAAGCTGCGGTTAATTATGAAAATGCCCGAGACCAAGTATCTGTAAATGGCAATAGGTATGCAAATAAAGATATAAATACAAATTACGACAATGCGCAAAGGCAAGGCCCCAATAATTTTCAAGGCAATAGCTACGGGAGAAATCTTAACTTGGCAACCAATATCCAGACTGACCAGCAGAATGTCTTTGATTCATCAGCTAGGAATCCAACGGCAAATAATTATGGAAAAATCGCTTCCTCAAACCATGTATCCGCTTTGAATAGTTACCAAAATTCGAACTATGGATCGTCGGAATCCCAGGATTCAGTCGTAGGAGCAAAACCAGATGAAAAAACTTCTATAGATCAAAGTATCAACAATAAGCAGCATCTCTCCACTGCTACAAACTACAAGCAATCAAACGAAAATAAATATCATGACGGAGATCGGTTCGTTGAAGAATCAAAGAACGAGGCAACCAGTAAAGAGGTCAATAGTCAGGAGGATGATTCAGATTCTGCTCCAGAGGCCTTACTTTTGGTGCTTGTTTCTGCAAAGAAGTCAGCCTTAGGAGATCATGCGGATGAGGAAAAAGACGAAATGGATGAAGGCTATGAGTCGGCTCCAGAAGAACTTGTGGATCTCTTGAATGACGAATCAAACAGGAAAATGATCATACGATCTGTCCAAGAAGCTGCAGATATAGCTTATAGAGAACAGGAGAAAATCCGAGATGAGTATTCTGAAGAAACACTCGAAAGCGATGATGGCAATGAAAGGTATTAACTCTCTTCGGACGTCAGCTGTGTGCATATGACGTGAAGGTGATGAGTTCAGGTTTCTTTAGAATTGTAGTTGTTTACAAAGATTACTTCAGATGAAACCGGGGGCATTTTTGAAAAAAAAAACAACAACATATACATTGAATAATCTTACAAGGTTTGATTCGTCATCTTTTTTGTGCTAGCTATGGTCATCTTTTGTTATTTACGGGTTAAAAATTCCAGGTCGAACAATAATTTCCCAATGAACTTAAAAAGCTTAAGTAGGTCCTGGACACATAATTCTCGAAAGAAGACCATTTTTATTTTCCTTTTTTTGAACTATACTATAGAACTTTCACAATAATGGCTCAGAAACGTTTTTCTATTGTACCCCATGATCATGACTAAAAGCCCTCCACGATCCAATTTCTAATGGCTTACCACGATCTAATTTCTAATGGCTTACCACGATCTAAATGGATTTCTTCCATTTACCAATATTCCCTCGAGAGATTGATTACACCTCGTAAGTCCCACATTTGAGGACGTACCCTTGAACATACCACAGTTATAGAATCACTATTTTAGAATTAAACTACGAACCACATGTACGAACCACATGTTTCTACGATGATTACGTTGTCAGGTACAACATTTCTGTGCTGTAATGTCGCCTTGCGGTACATCTGTACTCTAGACTATCTCAGAGTGGAATTTTTCCTGATTTGTCCTTTTTAAAATGATATATCTAAAATCCTTTGTAAGGTATCTCTATGGCATTTTTCTTTGCATAGTTGGGAGAAAATTTTGCAAACTACTGGTTAGGCAAACGTGTCAACCACTAAATATGCTTTAAAATTTGAATTTGAAAATATATAGATACAATTTCCAACTGTTCAAGTATTTTTTATATGCGAAATGATTAAATATTGACGCATTTGAAGAAACAAAATATGCGAAAAAAAATTGTTGTCCCATATCCCCTGCAATTATTTCAAATGTACCTTTTTTTTGTAAATATAAATTTTGGGCAAGAGACATTTTAAAAACAGCTGCTATCATAAGACCTTTTTCGTTGCAAGTTTCACCGATATCTATATCTTCAATTTTTCAAGAAAAGAATTATTAAATGCTATCTAAGAAAATTACCTGAATATACGGAAAAAATTGTTTATTATAACAACAAAAATCATATTTGACGGCACAGCTAAAGAAGGATTAGAAAATGCAATTATCTGCTTTTTGACTTTAGTGCAAAGGTCACTTTTGATAAAACATTTCGATAATCAACCATTAAATTTCAAATCAAATGCACTGTTTGTATATAACATACACTACGTACTCAATGTACGTTTACTGACTGCAATTTTCAGTTTATGTTCATTCTTGATATCGCATGTGACATATGACTTTTACGATAAAATTGCAGCGATATGTTAGAAATGACATACAACCAATAAGGGTTGAGGAGCAGTTATTTCGACCGATTGTTAGCCTGAAAACAACAGATTGGAAAAAGCTGAAAATAATACACAACATGACAGAAGACAACAGAAAATGAAAAAAAAATTAGAATTTAGCGAAAACTACAAGTTATTTTTACATTAACATTTAACAAAGTTGTGATTTTACTCTCTGAATTTTTCATTTGTAATACGAAATTCAGTAATCTTTAAACATTTTTTTTAGAAATGTGAAATGCAATCACGGGAGAAAAATGCTTAATAAGTACTTTGAAGAAATGTAACGAAGAAAAGAACTAAAAAAATTAATTCAACTGTTTACAGAAAAATTTCTATTTTTTTTTTTTGCAGTTTAATCGAGATTTTTATACCTAAACATGTCTCACCAGTCATTTTTTGTGTTCTTCGATATTTAGAAATTTTATTCGTTACTTTTGTATATTACATCTTTTATTAGAATGCTTAGAATTTTGCATTTGTAAATTGCGTGTACACTGTATATGATGTTTGCTTATGTATGACTGCGTACTATTTACTTCTCAAGAAGTATTTGTAAATATCACTTCATGTTCTGTTCTAACATTTAGTTGTTTTAAATGCAATATTTACAATCATGCTTGAAATGACTCTCTACCAAACATGATTGATGAATGTTATGCGATTTGTACATATTTTGTATTTTTGTTCTTAATAAACTAGTTATTTTATTAGCGTGTTTGAGTAAAAGTTCATTTTGAAAAATCACCTTATCATGATCCATTTTTTTATGAAGACTAAACGGAAATACTTACTACCTTATTATTTTTTTTTAACATGACAAGTTCACTAATAAGTAATTCTAGATCAATGTGGTTATCATAAAGACGGTGCTAATAAGGTGAAAAAATTCTGTAGCTATTTGTTTCACTTATTTATTTTTTTTTTTTCTACTACGGAGGCACTTTGTCGGGAGATTCTCGCCTGTTGTTTTTTACCGCGATTTGCTGGCTACTTTATTATGAGAGCACCATATAGGTGAGCCACCATTGTTCCCTATGAGGTGGACGACATGGAAACGACCAAGGCTTGTTCGGAATTTAAGGTGTCACGTACCTTTTAAAGACCAAGAGACTCGACAAACATATCCTATTTTCAATTTCCAGTAGTTCCTAAAATAATTTATTTTGAAATATGAAAATTTTGCTGTGAGTTAAACACTCTTTCTTCTTTATAAATATTGTACTAAATTTTTTCTAGCTTGAAGAGAAATTTATTAATTGTTTAAAATTTTAACCATTGTTTTTTTATTGTTATGTGATTGCGCGCTGATATCACCAGAACAGTTGGCTCGAATACCATGAAATTTTATGCACGTTCAATATAAACATGTATCCTTAAAATGACGAACAATTATGTCATTCCTACCATAAAAATTTGAATTACAATAAAAAAAAATTTTCAAACTGTTCCATAAAAGAGAGAAAAAATTTTACACTTTGGGGTATTTTTATAAAGAAGAAAGTGTGTTTAACTCATAGTAAAATTTTCATATTCCTGAATAAAAGATTTTTATAACTACTGATGATTTAAAATAGGGATATCTTTGTCGAGTCTCTTAGCGTTTAAAAGATACCTGACCCCTAAAACCCAAGCAAGCCCCACTGCGTGGCAGTTCAGAACGCTAATCACTACACCATGTTGGCGGCCGTTTCATTTTTAATAGCAGCCAAAAGATTCTTCAAGTCCAAACAAACTGATAATCCCCAAGAATGTTGGTATTTCTGGACTTAATCATACAGTTACAAAATCAGAAGTTGATACTCATAATGGTTTCCTCGTCTTTACTTGCAACTAACTTTTTTTCGAATTATTTAGTCGGTCGTTTCAGTATCTTTGAAATATTATACGGAGAGAAATGTGCTTGTACTGCACAACATATATTTTTAATATTTCAGACTATAAAATGCATGGCAGCCTTTTAAAAACACACAACCCTCGCAATCTTTAATTTTACTAATATAAAATCACAAAATTCTCCTTTTAAGGCTGCTGTGTACTAACCCTATTGGATTCGCTCACCTCAATGTTGACATATTGAGAAAATGTGTCCAAGGATTGTCGACTTAGATTTAAAGATTTTTTTTCAAACTGTTCCGTAAAAGAGAGAAAAAATTTTACACTTTGGGGTATTTTTCGTTTAAAAAAAATGCAAATAATATTTTTAAATTTAAACTATTCGGATGAAAAATCTGGTATTGTGTGTTTTAAACGCTCATCCATTCCTTCGGTGGCCGAAATTTATAAAATGAATCCTGTTGCAAGGTGCAGAAAAGTACAGGCTATCTGAAAATACAATTTTTACTAGATAATCAGCATTTATGTAGCTGGAAATAGTAGACAAATTTTCTCCACAGGTTAACTTGAGGTGAGCGAATTCAGTAGGGATAGTACACAGCAGCCTTAAAAGCTATTAAAAGGAAGGACTTAAGGTTAAAATTATCACTCAAGAATACCATTAATCGAAATTTACTTCATTGTTCGGAAGACTACTTATATAAGCTTTCTCACATTTCATAGCGAATCACATTACACAGCAGAAAATATTTGTTATTTTCTGTTCTATACTTAGGCTTAAACAACATAGATACAATTAACCATTGTCCTTAAATACCCATTCTTATAACTAAATTGAAGGTCTGTCGTCCGTTAGAGAAACCAACGTTGATTTTAAGATCAGTTTTAGAATCAATGTCATCAACAGCAACATCTATGAATTGTCATTAACCTATAATATACGACTTAACAACAATGGTTGAGTCAGAGTTTTCCAGTCTATTTTATCAGCCGAAATATACATCTACATGTCACGGATACTAATTATTACCCTAATACATTACAATAGTTAATACTCCAGACGCTGAATCTCCCTTCATTACATAACAACTGAAAAAGCACCGAAGTGCATTGTAATGGAAAGAGGAGGAACTTTTAGGCATCTCATGCACTTTACTAATGAAAACTAATTGAATTCTCAATATTTGCAACAGAAAATTGGCTTGTTTTCCTAGTCTCCAAAGCCCAATTGTCTCGCTTGGGTGGTTTATTTGTAAATGGGAGATTATCAGAGCGTCTTCACATCTATGGAGACAGATACAAATGAATCCTTCAAAATGTCTGTCAAAAAGAGGGCGAGGGATTCTCAAACTGTTCATTCGATTCCTCTTTCCACAAGACTCAGAGGCTAGGGTAGATCCAAACTGATATCCAGCACAGAACAATCAACTTTTAATGATTTCTAATTTTCCTGGTTTTCCAAACCAGGGAAGAAAACCTAACTCTTTCTCTTAAACTAGTCTTCTTGCGTTCAGTGACGTCAAACGCACACAATACCTTCGCTTTTTGCTAGTGGAAGATCTACGAAGAAAACGTAAAGAGGAGGGCTTTAAAGTGGATAAATTTCCCGCAATTTTAAATACAGTAGAGTCCCGATAATCCGAAATAAATGGGACCAGACCCTTTTTGGATTAATGAATCAATCTTGAAATAAACTTAAATTACGTAGTAACGTGTGATTACTTAAATATTACATATTACGTGTGATTACACAGTTTATTTTATAAGGACATAAACACAACCAAAAACCCGAGACCTGTCTAAACATAACCAAATCTCGGGACGAAATGGGTGATAAGAGAACGGAATGCTGCCTAGTACAGTACAGCAGAGTGTAAGATGTTCCAACAATACGTCACAGTGCTCGACAGTTGGAGAGGTGCGTTGTTACTGTTAAAGTCAGTTTAGCATTTGCATAAACACGTGTTGTTTATTCTACTATGTCCTACTTTATTATACTACTTTTGTCTAACTTTGAATTTCATTGTAATTTTCAGAAATATACTTTATATTACTTCGTATCACTGCAGTTTTACTGTAACCTTAGTTCGTTTTGATTTTTGGTTTCGGATTAAGCGGACTTTCGGATTATCGGGACTCTAGTGTGGTAGATTTTAACACATTGTTGACCGGTATCGAGTAAACTAGTGTTTTTACACTCAAATATTGAAGACAGTTTAGGATAAAGGTAAGGTCATATTGGAGAAATTTTTGTTCAACCGAACATTGCTTTACTTGAAAACTACCTTTACTATTTAGGACCTGAATGTGTTTCAGGTAAATCTTCAGATTTTTATAATTTAAACCGTGAATCTCAGACCCCCCCCCCCCTTCCATCTAAAGAAAACAGATTTCAGAAAATAAAAATGCCGTACATTAATCCAAGATTTCAGTCTTTGCCTGTGACTTGCGTATATATTTAAATAAAATTGCCGGTCAACAATGTGTTAACCACACTTTCAATGATTTCTGGAAATGCCACGAGAAAGATATCAAAATCCGTAACTAGCTCCACGGCAATCTTATCTCCCAATCGAGTAAGAGAAATTTCAGTCGAAAATACGCATGTCATGAAAGTAACATATTATTAATTTATTTCGTAATAGTAGAAGTGAATGGCTTTGAATCTACCCCTAATGATGAATACAAAGGAGTGTTTGGAAAACCAGTAGGTATTGTGTGTGTGTTCCCTATATCTGTAGATGTAATCAGTTTGCAAATATTTCCTCTATGTCCTAAATAATATGATGCTTTAAAAAAAAACCCAACTTCATCCCTGTTACAGGAGTTTCTACACTAATTCTAAAAGATAAGTAATTTTGAGCAAGAGATTTACTTTTCTGAATAAAATTTGTTTTATCAGTCACAATCGCTGCAATCTGTCAGGTAATCAATTAATTACCTGAGGAGCGGAGGTGGAGATTTCGAATTTTTCTACTACAGTGTGTGTGTGTGTCTAAGGTCCCTGGGGCTGACAACAATCACACCCCAGTCCGGTGTACTTACGAATACAAGGAAATAGAAACATAAATCACACAATCACAGAAGAATTTTTTATTAACGAACGATGACACCGGCGATGGACGATGGATTGCAGCTCCCCTTTCTAGACGAGGCTCTTTTTGCAGGCGGAAGACTGACCGGTTCCCCAGAATACAACCAAGTCTTATGCAGGAATCGAACCCGCGCCCCCGGAGTGGCAGGCTGATGCCTTAACCACTTAAACACTGGGCGACTCTACTACAGTGACGCCTCTATTTTCTGTATTATTGGAATCTTGCAATAAAAAAATTATGATATGAATATGGACCCTTGATACGATGAATCGCTTCCAAACACTATCTTCACATTATAAATCTGTGGCATTATGGCAGATGTTGATATGCCATTTTTTCATATTTTAGGCAAATTAAAATAGTAACTTCTGTTGTGAAATATAAAATCACTCGGTTAAGTTTTTCAAATATTCTTTATTAATACTCATATTCAACCTCAAGCATATGGCTAGTCTTCAATGAATTTTCAATTAGAGGCTAAATTAGAGACCAAGTATTACCTCTTTTATACACAACAGCATTTGCCAATACGAATTACTTAGTATTTTTTCATAATTCCACAATCATCTTTTGCCACATTAAAGAATCGATTTTAAGTGTGACATTGAAAGTATAAAATTGAATTTTTCGGACTATCAACACCTGCCATAACTCCACGGAAATAATCTAGAATGTGGGTTTTAAAAATATGTATGATCAATTCTTTTTCATTCTGTTGTTTATTACAAAACATGACGTTTTTAATATTGATAAAAAATTAGCAGAATGAGAAAAAAATTAAGCCTGAAATTCTTTTCATTTGTGTTTGACTGGAGATATTAAGAAACCATATAGTAAACATGCGTAGAAAATATAGATTAAAAACATTATTCATGTATGACAAGCTATTTACAATACTAAAATGTTACATAGGACGAACTGCTTCAGGCTTGCTGAATTTAGAACCTGAAAAAGCTATCCTTTGCCAACTTTTAGACAAATTTCTGAGGTATGTTAAGTAAATTGTAGATTTTTATACATACTTTAAAAAATATATCTTGGGAAAGGAAGTTTGGGATTTTGAACAAAAAAACTCTCAAAACTTCGATTGGAAAATGGGAAGCATCTTGTTTAGAACTACTCAGAAGTGTAATTTAGAGTAATCATAAACAATCTATTTACAGTAATCATATTATGTAGATCATCCTTAGTTTTGCTGGCGTAAGAACTTGGATTCTGATTTCAAGTCTGCAAAGACTTATCATTTGTCAAAATTTAAGGAACTTTCATAAAGATTATTTATTGCTTCATGAGTTTCAGGAACAGTAGTGGTAACTACAGTACATGGGCCGGGCCCTCCACTGTATGATGATATAGCAATGCATAAAACTTCAGTGATCAATAAAAAACGAAAGTAGGAAGGAAAATAGAAAGTGGGAAAAACAAAAAGCTTCGATAGTACAAGTAAAGCTAAAACATGGGGGAAAAAGAGACTGGGCGAGCAAAGAACAGGACAAACAATAAAAAGTTACGAACAAGAATGGCACAGGGCCGTTTCTTGTTAGCTAGGTCAGAAGGGTCGTAATCGGCAAGGTTTTTAATAAGATCATTTGGTAAATCGTTATAGAAGTTAATAGCAAGATTTTGAAGTTAATTTTGAATAGTGGGGAGATATATCTCCCTATAAATATCAACATTACGAAAATAACATGGGGAGTTAGTGATTTGCCGAATAGTCATGTTTTGAGCAACAGCCAGAATTTTAATGTTGGAATCCGCTGCATTTATTTATTGCACCCAGACGCGTTTAGTATATAGCAAATTCTTAAACACGACCGATAATTCTTAGAAAATAGAGATTTTTGGAAAAGCAAACTCTCATAATTTAGTACTGAAAATCTCTCATAATATAGTACATTTCGTTTTGAAATATACGAAATAAGTAATAGTGTTTAGTCCAAAAATATACCACAAGTATTTCTAAATGCAAACATTTTTTATAGCCTCATATATTTACAGATTCGAATTTCCTTTACCCAAAATGTGCTCATTAAGAATACTGAAATTTCAAAGGATTGAAAAAATAAGAGCACAAATTGCCCGAAAATCGGGTTAAATGGGAGTGGGTCACGAGCATTCTTTTCATCGTCCCCTCACAAAGCACAACGTGCATTTTATGCAATGCAAAATGAGGCAAATTTATTCTCTTTTTGAAGGCGATGCTTTTGTGAGTGAGTCTGATTCTAAAAAGGGAAATGGAACTTTCCAGTTTTAGTGTATTTAGCCGTGGAAAAGAAAGTTCTCCGTTTGTTTACCTTTAGCGGTCACCGTCAGAATGGAAATGAAATAGAGCAAGTGGTTTATAAGAAGTATGCGTTCTTTCCTATTTGATGTAAGAGAGAAAGAGTGATGTATCCATTTTAGATTATCTGCCAAGTAGGGTTAGGTTCCTTCTAGTTCAGCCATACTCAACCTGTATTTTTTTCTCGAGGGCCGTATGCATATGTTTGCTACGTTACGCGGGGCGCAACATGGTCCACTATAACTAGGGGTACGTAAATTTCACATAAAAAATATCAAGATTTCGCAAAAAAGATATATACAATATATAAAATTTCGCATTTATTCACAAAAAAATATAAATTTCATAAATTTCGTATTTATTCGCAAAATATAAATAAATAAATTCAAAATTTACAATTTTACTTAATTGGATAGGTAAGTATCAAAATTCTTAGTTAAAAGCTAACATTGTACATAATAGTCTCCACATTCTTTCCTAAAATCTTTGCTTTCTGTCATTAATTACTATGTTGTACGTACTAAAATATGTCTCAGCATGTACGCTGTTTACGGGACTATATAGACTTTGCAAAGTAAAGGTAGCAGCATTCCGTTGCAATTAAAATCTGTATAACATCAAAAGGAGTCTCTTGGTTGACAATATATGGAATTTTTTATAAATTTTTAGTACAATTTAGTGCTTACGCCAGAGACCCTACACTCACTTCAACTCAATGTATTTTAATTTCCTTTACTTTATACTACATACTCCTATGATATTTACCTATGTTCTTAAGTGAAAGTGTTACAATATTTCCAAAAATACCTGAAATATACAAAAAAAGTGAAAAAACACTGATTTTTTAAAATTATATTTTTATATGTACAGGTACCCGTAGAATTATTATATTTATATATACAGTGGAATCTCGATCGATCGTTTTCGGATCCATCGTTTTTCCGTATGTACCGTTCATTTGATCCAGTCCCAACGATCATATTGCTTTGTTATGCTTCCGCATCTATCGTTTTCCCGCATTTATTGTTCATTTCAATCGGTCCCTTGAAAAACGATAGATCGAGATTCCACTGTATATATAGCTTAGCTTTTAATTCAAAACATAGTTAGTAATATATAAAACCCTATAGCAAAATTTTATTGAAATACAAGATGATTTTTATTAAACTGACACTACTCAGAGCCACCTGTATCGCGATCTATCAGCCGGAATTCCACCAAAATTGATAGAGGGACTAAGGACGACATGGGAAGAGTTTCGATGGGAAAAAAAGAGTTCCAAAAGCCGCCGATAGGGGAAGATATGGCGCTGTTGTTGTCGGCGCACCCGAGAATTTGCATAAAACTTTAGTAAAACATCAAAATGCAAATTCATGACTACTAGTCGAAAGCAGCGCCAGTATTTTGGGCTATAAAGATCGGTGCGGAATCTGTTGCGCCATCGCTTTACAGAAGAAAGGGTCATCAATCGCTTTTTTTTCCACTTGCGAGGCCACCTCGCTCCCTGGACCATGTGTCTTCTTTCTGTGGGGTTATTTAAAGTCCAAGGTGTATCTTGGTGGAGTCTCTATAACTTGGCGGCCCTAAAGGACAACATATCCCGGACTGTGATAAACATTCCAGGTGACATGTTACGTTCGGCCGTTGAGAACGTAGTGTTCAGGATGCAATTTGTCGTCTATTAGGATGGTGGTCACATTGAAGGAGGAAGAAGTGAATTCTCTGCATTAAGCGGTGTTGCAGTGAAATTTTTTTCGTTATTAATTTGTCTGCTTATTACAACTTTTTCGGTATTCACCACTTATCTTTATAGCCGAAAATGGTGGTGCTGCTGTCGACCACGTAGTCGTGAATTTGCATTTTGATGTTTTACTTGCGTTTTGTGCAAATTCTCGGGTGCGCCGAGAACAGCGCCATATCTTCCCCTATCGGTGACTTTTAGAACTTTTTTTCACGGAAACTCTTTCCCATGTCGTCCTTAGTCCCTGTATCAATTTTGGTGGAATTCCGGTTGATAGATCGCGCTACAGATGGCTCTGAATAGTGTCAGTTTAATAAAAATCACCCTGCATATTGAAAAGTTTTTAAATTAGATTTCTCGTTTACAAAAGTAACCGAAAAATTGGTTTTCTAGAAAATGCATTTAAAGACGTTACTTCCGGTCTTTTAATACAGCTTTCGGTTTATTAAACTGGCCATAAGTTCTCATCCAATGATCGTGCGAATAAAAATAAAGCAGTTTTTCATTCCTAAAGGCCTTTGAAGTAGAGATAAATAAATAAATAAATAATTTAAAAAAATTAATTTTGCAGCCATTTCAACGTAAAATTAACGTAGCCATTTCAGCAAAACAGCCATTTCAAGGTAGGCTGATATTTTAAATTTCAAAGAACAAAATGGGCTCGAAGGAATAATGTAAAAATTCGAAAACAATATTTCTGGTCAGACCAAACGGTACTCTTTCAAGAGTAAGGCATAAATGCAGACGGGTCGACTTTCTTAAAAAAGAACTTAGCCGTTTGAAAATTAAAAAATTGAAAAAAAATTGGCCAATAACAAGTTATATTGGAGTATACTAGAAGAGGTTAGGCCCTCCCTGAACAGTCAACAATTGAAAAAAATGTGCAGGTGTCATCCGAAATATTTTAAGCACCTTTTCTTCAGATGAAAAAAAAATCGTCTTTGTAAAGGATTACCTAATTTCTTAACCTAACTCATGATGGATAACTGTCTGTAAAAGGTACAGTGATATGAAGGAACGTGGAAAATTGCTTAACCTCAGAGTTTATAACATAGTTACAGATAAAATACAGAGAATAGAAAGACAGCAAATAGTAATTCTCCTGTTCGGGCTTCCATCACATAAACATAACATCAAATAATCATCAAATCGTTAATAAATATAATTTTCCCTCATTGATTCCTAGACTTGGCACTAATCCTTCCTATTCATTAACTGATACTCCTTGCTAGCTGATTAACTGATCAGAAGATGCTGCGATCAATGTCCAATCATCTACCAAAGTTTTGATATAGGGTGCGACACTCACTTTGATTCGCTGTCTGCACGTGTCTTGTACCTTACAAATGACATTCAACCGACTAAGAGTATGACTCGTATTTTTTTTTTTTTTTATTTTTTTTTTTAACTAAGCGTTCCAAAAATAGAGATCAAGATTAATGCATATTTAGTGCTTGTAGACCTCAACGGATAGGAAAATAAACTTTGGTTGGCAACAAGAAATAGAATGAAGGTTATACCTTACATCGTTACTTGTCGAAGAAAATTACAAAGGGTGTCAAAATAGGGCCTTTTTTGTGGAGGATTGAAAATGATTTTATTAATTCATGTAAAATGAGCAGAAATTTTTGAGAGAATATGAGTTGATTTTATAGCATTTTTTTAAAACTGCAATAGCCGAGCTCCCAGTGGCGGATTTCCGAATAGGCGGTGGAGGCGCAAACCTCGGGTTCCCCCAAATCAACCAAATAATTTTAGTTTCTCCCATATTAAAATTTTTTTACTTAGGCAGTTACTACTGTGTACTTGTCTCTGTGTACACTGTGGAGGCAAAAACATACAATTTCTCTTAGAAATTCGTAGAATTGGGGTCTAACGCCTGCATAACGATTTAACAGATGCTTGGAAACTCCGAAACGGCATATAAAGTTAAGGATATAACTCTACGTGGAACGGCATCGCCACCTTTAACCTGACCTCAGAGTCCTTGCCGTTTCTATATCATTCTTATCTCGATGGTCCTACCTATTTTAAGTCATTCACTTTTTGAGTGCGTTGTGGAGTGATGTGTTTTTACTGATTTTTCTATTCAATTTAGTTTATGATAACTTTATATTATATAATATTTTAATTATGCAACAAAAATGTGAACGCACCATTCCAAGGCTCTCTTAAAGGACGTGAGCTCCGGCTTGCACCTTAAGCAACTAAACTTTAATAATATTTTAAAAAGTTTTTTTTTTTGGTTATATTGTCTCTCTATTCTAAAAAAAAGTAACTCCCGCTGCCGCCGATGTCCAAAGCTTGTCACGCTATTTCCTCCGAAACCGCTGGGGGTATGGGGGTTGAGAATAATACCAATGAATGCAGAAAAATGAGGGGACCAAAGTAAGACATGTCTCATCTTTGTCGGACTTTAAGTTTTTTTTAAAATTTTATATTTTGGGGGAAAATATTGACTTTTTCATCTTCTGATAACTCGCCAAAAAATGATCGTAGAATTTTGATCTTTTTACAATCTAAGACTACAGACATTTCTCTTTTAAACTAGACCTCATTTGTTTAAAAATATTTTAAAACAGACTAATATTTTCATCAAAAAAATGAAACACAGTTTTTCAAGAAATATCGTCCCATATGTGGATGTAATATCGATGCTCCTCGAGTTTTTATCTTACAAAGAAAATATTTACATCATCTGGAAGCTTAAAGCTTTCTTATTCATATAAACCTCATTTAAAGTCTCGATCTTAAAATTTCGATTTTTAGTTGAATTTTAAAGCTGATAATTCAACAGTGATGAAAAGCCCTTCGCATAAGGGTGACAACAGTAAATGGATGGAAGCTATTACATTGCCCGAGAATCATCCCTATGTACCTCGCTATTTGCCCTAAAAGAGGAGCGAGCGTAGCGAGCCTTGGGCGAAGCACCTAGTTCTGATTATAAAAATAAAAAGTTAATAAAAAATTTCAAATGTCTTTTTTGTATTTAACTAAGTGAATTAATCTTCAAAAACATCAAATGGGGCCCCAAATTTATTTCCGCCTCGGGCTCCTCAAATGCATTATTCGCCAATGCGAACTACCCAGAAAATATATATAATGAGGTAGTTACGTGTCATTCTTTTCAAAGTTTGTTGTCGAAAAACTTAAGACCAACTTTATGAAGTTGTGATTATAACAAGATTCTAATTATAGTAAACGACTGGATATCGCTTTGTATATAATAAGAGTATGTAAAATCACAATTTCCCTACTGTAATAAAATTACTCGAATAACGGGAGTTGTAAGGGCGTGGTGGCCCAGTTGCTAAGAGCAGCGGGCCAGTGATCTGAACGTCCCTGGTTCGATGCTCGTAGCTGCAAATCCACCGCCGTGTTCACTAATGATGGCTGGGGCACGTAAAATAGATCGTGACTGCAATGTCGTCCAAGTTCTCAAAATTACCTCTGGAGGTGCAGGGTCAAGTGTTCCAATCTCGTCCCTTGACTCGGTTCAATATTACGGGACCGGTCCTTTAGCCAAGTCGGACTCCGACCCTTGTGGTGCTAATTCAAAATAGGAGCTGCCACTTTCAGCCCAATAGCCTATTAGGACCTGGTGAATGGAACCTCCAACCAGGGGGCATTAGCAACAACAACAACAAGGAAGTTGTAGAAACAGAATGTTTAGCAGAAATTGTCTTGAGTTTCTTAACAGTACCCTTGTTTTAAATATGCATGACTGTATAATAGAAATAAAATTTTTAAATTTTATAATGATTATGTAAAGTGAAAAAGACATTAAAGAAGCCCCAAATCTCCCCAATAATTTCATAGTCTTCATCACTTCATCATTTGATTCATGCTACGGATAAAAATTCTCAGAAATGAAAATTTCATTCAAAAAGTATTTTTTATTATACAAATATATATAAAGTGTATGTACAATGAATACAGAACATTAATAAAACAGATCAGCATCTTTTCAGGAAATTACATGCATAACACTACACCGCAAAAAACTACAAAATGTAATTCTATTGCACAGTAATATATAACTTAAATTTTGAAATATTTTTTCAAAATCAATATATAGAAAATTCGTTATTTGGAAATGTGCACATATCAAATACAGAGGGAAGTTATTTCATATAAATTATTTATCAGAACCTTTTGTATCTCAAATTGCTGATATAATAAACTACTGTAAATTATTGGAAGGAAAAACCAATAAAGATATATGGCACGTATTTTACATCTCATATTTAAGCTTGAAAACTCATGAATAATTCACCAGACTAACTTAACTGTTTTATAGGGTAACGAACGTGCACAGACAATCTATTTGGCAATATGCGATGAGATACAAGTGGAAAAAAAATCATGAAGATAAATAAGTCATGATGATTTTTGAAAGCATCTTGTTCAGAGATAAATAACACCGAGGGTTTGAGTATTTCATGAAATTCCTGTGTGAGATTTTACAATAACACGTGAGCATGTGTGCCTACATATCGAAAACATTGATAGTATAATATATCAGGAGAAATAAATGTCTGACAGAGTTTCGGTAAATTTCCTTAATATTTTTAAAAGTTAGTTATTAATGGGTTTGTTTTAATAATTCACCAATAAAAAATCCTTTATGCTTGTAACCCATTAAAAAAAATGTTTAGAAATAAAATACAATTTGTTCCCCCCAAAAAAGTCAACATAGCTCGTAATCAAAGGAACATAACAATGTTTTCTTTCAAGAAATAATAAAAATATTGAAAACAAAATTCATAACTATCTTTAATTAAACAATATTAAAATCCATTCAGTTTCATTAAAAATTCCGCATAGAGAACTAGATAATTTCTTTCTAGATAATTTCTTTTTTTGGTTTTTCGTGCCAATCGAAAGATTTTCGTGGATAATCGGCAGCACGGTAATATGCAAGAAAAAAAAAAAGTCAACTATGCGAGGTTTTATGGGGTCTTGAGCCTCTCTTATGAATGCTACATTTATTACCCTCAGATAATGTTTCCTCGGAAAGCACATCTTACTTCCTTCTTTCGAAAAAAAAATTTCAAGTAATAAATACATTAAATTCCTACTTATACAATATCGTAATTAATTAAATATAAGAAAATGATCTAACTCTTTTGCATTAAATCGTTGTGTGCACGAACTGTAGCGAATAAATACGACACACATACTATAAAGTTCATTAAATATTTTTAAATGTCCACTTGACAATTAATTATTTCAAAAGTTAAATAAGTTATATAGGCACATAAGTATTTCTGTAATCTAATCAATGAAAAACTGATCCCAGATATGTGGTTAAAACCTATAGGGAATTAATGACAATGTTTCCTTTTATAATAATATTAAAATATCTTTTTTAAAATATGTAAGGTTTGCCGAGAAGGTTTTTTTTGTTCTCTCGAGAAGATCAAGTTGTAAGTATTTGTAAGCATCATTGACTTAAAAAGCCTCCATCAAAAAAGAAATTCGTTTTAAATAAGCATAAGGCAGATTGAATATTACAGATAATCCTACATGTAAGTAAAATGTGAGGATAATATTAGTGATAAAAATCATACTTAAATTTAAACAATAGGTTTTAAACCATACCTTATTTCTTTCATATTCACTTAAACCATGTTTTTACAATTCTATTGCATTCAGCTTAAGTTTTACTTAAAACTACAAGTTGGTTGCTATCTGAATATGAATACTCAACAATAGACCTCAAGAAGTAGCTAATTAGAGAATATCTTCACTCGATCTACTGGCAATGGTGAAAAAAATTATTCTGTGAACCTAATGAAATTGAACCATTAATCAGCCACTCGTATGAAATTGAATAAATTACAACCATGCAGTTTACGCAATAATCCACTTTAAAATGTTTTAAGCCCTGACAGATTGTCTGTGCTGTCCGCATCTTTATATACGTGAAAGCTTATGGTTATGATTTATGCAGGTATAAAAAATGATAGGATAATCTTTCATAATTTCCGGCACATTCATTAACAATATTGCAAACCCTAATATTTACATAGTTAAATCAAGTCCATCACCTCTTCTCAATTCCATATGCATGCATTAGTCGCACCTTAAAAATAGAATGCCTAGAGAAAGTTCTGACTTATGCACCTTTCAACAAAACAGTATATTTATATATTGATTGTTCTTTCGTCAGTTACTAATTATGTACAAAAAGAAAGTTTGGGGTTTAAAATACTTGGCATACTTAGAAAACAGCATTTCTCCAACGGACGGAATTTAAGCAAAGATCACATAGGGTTATTCACAATGCTGAAATGTTTATACCGAATATGACTCTCTTCCCTTTTCATTGAGCGAAACTCCAGCACAGAAATTTCAGACATAAATATTGAAGATAGCTATGATTTCTTTTCGGTCGTCTTCGACTTTGCGCTAGAAAGTGTTGTTGAAGAAGTTGTCTTCTTCGTGGGAGCTTTAGTTGTAGTATTGGAGCTAGAAACATATGTTTCTGTCTTTTTAGATTCAGCGGAATATTCTTCAACAGGAACTTCAACCACTTCAATTTCTAATCCATCTTTTCCATGGGCACCAAGACGTTGTAAAGTTTCAGGATCTATTGCTTTAATGGCATCTTCAATAGTCTGCCCTTTTTGTATCTCAACAGCTAAAACAGGTTCTCGCCTGTATCCATTTTCATCTGCTTGCGGCGATATTACTTCAATGTATTGCTCTTGGTGAGACTGGCCACCTTGCTGTGAAGGTGAACTATATCCAGCTTGGGCATATCCGTGATCTTCAACTGCAGCATATCCACTCTTCGGTCCTTCATAAGATTTTTGTCCATAATTAGATTGTCCGCCAGCAGCCTGATAAGAGGTTTGTTCATAAAGATTTCCTGAATCTATTTGGTAGCCTGCAGCGTTATGTTCTGCTCCCTGGGTCTGACCACCAATTTGGTAACCTCCAGAGTTTTGGCTGATACTAGCAAGATCATGAGATGGATAAGATACTTGTTGAGGTACGGTTATGTACTGTTCTTTATGACCATAACTAGTATCCTTTGCTCTTTGACTTTGAGATTCATAGGCAGAGGTTTCGGCATTTTTACCTTGGTTTCCCTGAGGAAGGGCAACAATAAGGTGAACGTGTTCGGGTTTAGATTTATGGGCAGCCTCAGCAACTGGCAAAATTTTCAAGAAATCTTGTGTATTACTATTCACTACTTGTAAGTTTTTCAGCAAATCTTGTACTTGATGATCACTAAGCTTGATGAGCTCGGCTTCAATCTGCGGTTGCTGTTGTTGTCCATAACTAGATTTTTCTGGTGAAGGAGCAGGATAGTGCTTACGAGGTTGTTCTGCCTGATGAGCGTAATATGTATTTGCTGGGAAATTTGTCTTCTGTGGGGACTTTTGTGCAGGCATCCGGTACTGTTGTTGAGAATACGCGTTATTTCTTTTACCGTACTGGGAACCTCCTCCAAGTTTAGTTGCAGAAATGCTGATTGGAAGATTAGCAGGAACTGGAACTTCAACAACTTGGATATTTTTCATTCCGAGGATATCATCAACAGATGGGACAGGATGAGGTATTTTTACTGGTGTAACAGATAAATGCTTTGGAAGGACTTGGGGGATCAGGGATTTAATTTTGGGTACGGTTATGTATTGGAACTGGAGGGGTAGTTGAGCAGGTGCAAGATTTTGAGGGATTCTTCCGTATGAGCCTTTGTTATTTCTCTGAGCACCTCTATTTCTGTTATATCTACTTGCGGTTCTGGAACCATGATTATTTTGTTGATAGGGTTGGACTGATACTTCTACAATCTCAAATTGCTTTCCAGCATTTTTTGGCAAATTAATTTGAGACAAAGGTAGCCCTTTCGCCGATAGAAGAACATCTTGCAGGCCTTGGAAATGCTTCAGTTCTAGCTTCTGAATGTCAATGTATTGAGGTTGGCCAGCGGATATGGTGTTTCGTCCACCTTGCTTAGGCTGTTGACGTCTAGGCTTAAACTTTTCCACGTAAACTGGCGTATTTTTCTTGGGTGTATTCTTGATAGCAGGCCGTGGATAGTAACTGTAGATATCTTTAGGATAGGAGGAAGGAAACGAGTGAGTATAAAGGCCAGCATGCGAATCTAAACTACCAGGAAGGGCAGATATGAGGTCATGGTAACGTCCAGAAGCGGATCCATGGTAGAAGTCACTCCCGGATTTTACTGGACGCCATCCACCAAAGAAAACGAAGTTGTTGTCTTGGCGTTTCTCAGCCCTGTGGTTTTTTGCAGCATCATCAGCACGAACACTCGCTGATAACAGTAGGAGAAAAGCAAAACAAGCCTGAAAAGACAAAAAAAGGAATATATTTACACACAATAAGGATAAACAATTTTGCTATCGCACATAAAATTAACGAAGTTTTAAGATATAAATTTAGCACATTTTTACTCTTTTGATTATATGTCTTACTCTGCTTAGAATGATTTACTCTAATATTTAAATGAAGAATTAAACTAAAGTCTTCAAATAAAAATGTATTTAATTTGATATTCTACTTTTAAAAACTAAAAAGCAGAATTACCCTATACATATGTATATTTATTCATTCTTTTATTTACACGCGTTTGTGTATGTTATAAAAAGTATTAAGAGTGCAAAATACTACCATTTCACAAGGTATTAAAATGGTTTTAGCGTGAAGCGCAACCAGGAGACAAATCTCTCAACCCTAATGGTTAAAATATAACATATATAAATGAGCTGATTTTTGAGAACATTTTTGTAGGGCAAAAGTAGCGTCCTTCTAAATGTTGAAACGAATTGTTTCATAAGGATCAGAAAGCAAGCAACTGAATGCAAGATCTGAAATATAAATTCGAAAACTTCTAAAATGCGTTTTTTTCATGCATATTTTCCCTTTGCACTCTCAAACAACTTTGTGGACTTGGGAACTAATCTCGACCTCCGGAATTTACACTAACTCACCCAACATACTATGGATGCATTCTGGTCTATTCAACATTTCCCTCTGCTTCTCTTTCCAGGCATATATATATATATATATATATATATATATATATATATATATATATATATATATATATATATATATATATATATATATATATATATATATATATATATATATATATATATATATATATATATATATATATATATAAATTATGCCAACTGCTCGGTCACACATTGACACATTTTATTACACTTATCTTACCTCTTAAAATAATGCTGGTTGACTGTGGAATGAACATTAGTATTTCTGCTTTTCGTAAAGGTAGATAATCTAGCCCGCTACTACACCCTCAAGTCATGCTATGACCTTTAAGAACAAACCTCACATATCACCCTAAGACGCTTGAAGAGGTTAAATATGTTCATTATAAATTTGTTCTATAATATGCTCCAAGCATAGCTCAAGTGACCTCAAATATGATCTAAAATATTATCTTCCTACCTAACAGACATTTTTTTTTTTTTTGGGGGGGAGAGGTATATTACTTTGATCTGCGTATCTTACAGCACTCTGTTTATGCAGACTTAGCAATGATAAATTATATAAAATTTTGTTTAGTAAATAACAAACAAAGACGACCCCGAAAATTCCTAATTAAATAGCCAGAATTTTTCAAGAAAACCAAGTTTATTCCAACAGTTATCCTTTTGAACTAATTTAATTGAAAAAAAGAAGGTATGACTTAAAAATTGGAAGCGTTTTAGGACATTAACACAACTGATTTATTTAAAAAAATGTATATTCAAATTTTCCACGAGGGATTAAAGCTCTGATATTAAAATGTTTTTGTAATTTTTCGCTTGTTTTACAACCGACCATCTTACAATAGCTTAAAATAGAATACTATATTTAAAATTGGTACAGTTATTATGAAAGTAAGGCTCTTTATTTCCAGTTTAAAAAAAACCCTTAAAACTGCTAAGATGGCTTAAATTGACATTTCTGCCTTATCTTTAAACAGTTTCTTAAATAACAGTTTATCTTAAAAACAATGGTTCTTGAAAAAATTGCCTAAATTTAGTCTTTCTTTCACCAATGAGTTTCTGCTGAAAGAGTTAAATTTCATTAAACTGCCCCAAAATGTTATAATTATTAAAAGAAATTGTGTAGAAAATAATGGATAAATTTGTGGTTTTTAGATTTCACTGACACAAAATCAGGTAAGAAAAAAACTACTGTCATAGATGTATGTATAAAATATGTCGTCCAAATACAAAGGAATACTTTAAATGCATCTTTACGCGACTGCAAAATTATAGTAGCATCAGAATAGCACAGTTTTTCTTCTTCTGAATATTTTCAATGAGAAATTTGCTTACTAACTTCTTTCCGTTAATATCTTCTACGTATGAAAGTTAACTGGGACCAGTTATAAATATTTTGAACGCTGTACTCATTTCCTATGACTTAACCCGTGTTAAGCAGGCCGACCTAAGAATATCATCCAATTAGACTCTAAAAGTGGACTATAAAACTACTCATGCCTACTTTTCTTAAAATTGCAGATGATTTAATTATTTAAATTAACGCGATGCCTCGCAAGGATGGTCCAATTAACTTGAATGGGGGTAATACCCCAATCATACATAAACTGTGATTCCGATTATAATGGATATGAAATAGTAAATATCAAGCTTTGACCTAAATAAATAATCTAAGCATATCTGATACCCTAAAAAAATATGGGTGATATATTTGCGTGTCTAAGGAGTTACATAATTTGATATTTAGCTCTAGCAATGGGTAATTAAAACAATGAATTAGGACAAATTATATTTTCTTTTTTCAGGATTTAAGAACAATAATGTGCTTATCGTTGTTGTTGTTGTTGTTGTTGCTTATGCCACTTGACCGACAGCAACATCAGATCAAGTCCCGAAGGCTATGAGTGATGAAGGTGCAGCCCCTGTTTTGAATTAGCACCACAAGAGTCGGAGTCCGACTTGGCTAAATGACCGGCCCCGTAATTTTGAACCAAGTCAAGTGTCGAGACCGGAACACTTGACCCTGCACCTCCTAAGGTAAATTTGAGAACTTGGAGGACTTTGTAGCCACGCCCTATTTTAAGTGCCCCGGCCTGAAATTTTGAAAGACCTACGATTTCGACACTCACTTGCCGGTTTGACGAAAGCATCAGATTCGCCATCTGTTGACTTATATAGGAATATTTTTATTATAAGTTTTTTTTTTACTTCTACGTAATTTAGTATGTTTTAAAATCTGAATTACATATATAACACAGGATTTAAAGAGATTTTAACAAAATAAATAAATGAATAAATTGAAATAAGTATATTATTGAATTTTAAATTTACGAAACTGATGCTTTCGTCAAACCGGCAAGTGAGTGCCGAAATCGTAGGTCTTTCAAAACATGCACCCCGGCCATCATTAGTGAACACGGCGGTAGATTTGCAGCGACGAGCGTCGAACCAGGGACGTTCAGCTCACTTGCCCTCTGCTCTTGCCAACTGGAACATTTTCGAAATCTTTATCTCTAGCTAAATTACTCTGTTTTCTGTTTTTATAATCATAATGTATTCTTAATCAACATCTGCAGAAAAAATTCTTTATTATGGAAATCTAACTGTAATTCTAATTACTCCAATACTCATAAAGCAATAATAATCTATGGAAAATTATGCTATGGAAAAGTATTAAAAAAATACTCATAAAGTATCTTCCACAGAAAATTTTGTTCTACTCCCCCATGTCTTTGTCAAAGCGTTTCATTTTATTTCTTTGTAGAAAAATCGTCCAAAATGTTCCGCTTCATTTATAGTAAGTACATAAAGGATCTTTAAAATCAAAGATAGCATGGCGCATGCCAAGTTCTGCATCTAAACACGAAAATACATGTAGGATAATTATCAGAGGATGGAGTACGGTATATCTTAGTGTTTCCCGTTAAAGTGAATTTTTAATTACGGATGGCTAAGCAGGCCATTCGTGAGTTGCGTTGCCAGAATTAAAATTTATCTCTATTGACGCCTAATGCAAAAATGATTAAAGAATCTAGAAAAAGTGTAACTGAACAAATGAATGGGTCATCGCGAGGATGAATAAGATGAATAGAAGCTCAGTACACGAACAGCAATTACAGGCATGAACGGGGCTGTGATGTTGCTGCTTTTTGCAAATGAGGCTTCCAAATTGAGACGAAAGCGTCAATCCATTCTGTAATAGTCTTTTGAGCAAAATGTGAAACTCATTCACAACGTTGTAAACAACGTTTGAAAACATATATTTTTGAAGGGATTACAAATAACTATTGGGGCTCGTTCGAAAGTGTGGTCAGGTGCCTTCCCAAAGAAACCAGAGAGAGAGAGAGGGGGGAGGGGAGGGGTCTAGAATAAACATTTTTACTTTGTTAAAAAAAGCTATAAGATAACAGTAACGTAATGAGACGTCGTTTCAAACGTCACTGTCACTCTGTGACTTAATATGCAAAGCTGTATTGGTATAAATTTTCAACAGGAAACGTGGTGGTTTTTAAATTCTTCATTTCTGTTGTTGTTGTGGGTTGTTGTGACTTATGCCCCCTGACCTGAACATTCCAGACTAGGTCAATTAAGTAGCTGCGAGCTGAGGAATGCGGCTCCAGTTTTTGATGGTACCACAAGGGTCGATTTAGCAATGTGCCACCACAATTTTGACCCCTAGAGGCGGCAGCTGCTGGGTTCGCACGCTCCTCCTACTAACATACCACCGAGAAGGACTTTGCGACCTAGAGATTTAACATGCTCATACTCGACGTAAACATGGAGCCATTCAATGGCGCTTTTCGGGATTCGAACTGATCTCCCTCCGTCCGAAATCCAACACGCTACCTCTTAGCTGATTCGGTCCCTCATCATACTTATTTTTATTATTTGAGTTGAATAATAAGTTAGCGGTCGGATGTAAATGTTAATAGGAAATTTTAGTATTTGGTGGAACAACCTTATAAATGAAACTTTTTTTGTCAGGGACCGACCTTTTGGGGTCTACACAGTCCCAAAAATACATTGAAGACCGAATATTAACCCATTAATCGTTTATCATTTTATTTTTATTTTCATGGTCGTAGACTTCTTAAGATTTTTTTATAATCCATTGTCTTCTCAAGAACCAACCCGGATAACAAAAGATATCTATTCCATCTATTGAATTTATAAATATCTCTGCATGCACCGTCTTACTAATTATCACTTTAAAAGGGTGAAAAAAATCGTGGTGTTCCTATAATACTCCCCACTTATGACATACAGGTGAACAAATGAACAGACCACGAGGAAAACGAAGCAAAGTGACCTCAAATCAGTTATAATTATTATCACGCATGATATTTAATTCTGCAAAAAGAATTATCTCTTTCTTTCAAAATAAAATTTCGACGTTTTTAGCATTCAAAAGGCCTTTATGGCTTCTCTAGTTACCAACATGGGTGGCAAGAACAATACACTGAATTCGAAATTTAATATATGGCGACTATTTTCTTTAAATTTTTTGAAACAAAAATTGTTTTTTATGATATTTTAATTTATGCTTATAGCTTTCAAGAACACTGACGAAAATCATTGGAGAGCAAAGTATCTAATTGGCATATTTTCATTTCTATTCAACATTTACCCAAATTTTAGAGAAATGATCAAACCGAAATTAGAATGCTTAAACCCTTCAGCGGGCGCGCCCGTGTACAGAGTGCAACATTTTCGTAATTTTGTATGGTTTGTTTTTACATGTAAGGTTTGAATGTTCTAAGCAGTTTCTATTTATAGCTACACCCTTTCTAATGCAGGTCTGATTTTCTGACCCTTGTATTCCTTTCCATTCATTGTTAGTCGTGATTTAACCGTGGTAAACCAGCGATTGTACTGATTACAATGCGACAAAAGCAGGAGTTGGTGTAGTCAATTAAATGTGCAGCTATTACACTGTATCCCGCACATCACGAAGATGGACGATGTCATTGTTTTTTAGGTTTTTGGACATAATAGGAATCAATTCGCAAGTTGCCCTTAGATCCAATAAACCGGACAGTTTTGAAATAAGGCGATTGTATCTGCATTCTTTGGCCTTTAATTATAAATATATCTCAGTATTATAAACCTTTTATATCTTGTCATAAAACGCAGAATTATTATTTTCAATTTGAAAAAAAAAGTTTATTACAAAGGGAATAATCAAGGTTGAAAGAGACGTTGCACTTTGTGCACTCGCGCCTGCTGGTGTTCCGAAAATTGGCGTGCCCGCTGAAGGGTTAATAAAAAACAATTTGTGTCATAAGTATAAAATTACATTCTCTAAGAGTGTATGGAAAAATTAATACGAGTTCTCCAATAACTGATGCATAGTGAAACTGATAATGAACTTATCTCTCAGCAAAATAATGTTATGCGTGTTTACCAAGGATCATCATAAAAGAAATCTGTTATGATTAATGTGTTTTTAAATAGAAATATACTTTTTCCGGCGCAGGTGCTACCATCACGAGCAAAGTAAGGGTAAATTTTTCTAAGAGGAAAAATCGGTATAAAAATACCATCTGATGAAGGAAACCCTGTTGACTCCATTAACCTTTGAAAAAATAAAACTAGCTAAACTCTACTTTCACTCTGAAAGTGCACCTCATGAAGGTGCATGTGAGGTTACGCATTAGCATGTTTTTTCTTGATTAAATGATGATTAATCAATCTAATACAGATGTAACTGATAAAATTAGCATCTTTCTTATAAAGTCTTGATAAAAAAATAATTCAGGCAGAAACATATCTAAAAATGTGTCATGTTAATTTCTTCCAGTTGAACGAACTGTTTTAAATGAACATGTTGCAATAAATAAGCAGTGAAGGGTATTATTAACGTTAAGGAACTGGTTTAAAATATTAGTATAGTAAATAACCACACGGTTCTGATCTTATTTATAAACAGTTATATGAGATACTACGAGGCGTACTTTGTATGATCAGTAATAGCAATATAATAATATAAGTTACCCATACATTTTCCCCCACTTCTTTATGTCGTGGAGAAAAGCTAATTATAATTACAACTGAAAGCAAGAATGGATAACAGTAATAAATATGCATTTGCAATAAAGAGTAAAAATTATTAATTTTAAATACGTTTGTACTCATAAACTATGACTAAGATATTATTACCTGTTTTTATTCGTATGCTAAAATCAACCCTCTTATCTATACGTGAGTCTATTTTCAGAATTTCACGATTAAAGTGGGAACTATGAAAACAGCTATACTGTAAATGTGGTAATTAATGGGTTCGATTGATTCATTGATGGATTAAATCAAACATTACCCCGAAATTTCTAGTCATTTGTTTGGTCCGTTTATACCCCGAAGCAAGAGATTAAAATATTAATATGGCACTCCCAAGACCAAACAACAAATTTGTCAAATTTTTTTGGTGTAGTTTTAAATAACTTATTGGAAAAGAATGAAAATAATTTTGCCCAAGTACGTTTCCGTCTCATTCCATAATTTGAAGAACAAAATAATATAATATGGTGAAATACCATAATCAATATATCGAAAAAGTATGGAGTATATAAACAATAATATATATCTAAGTAAACTATTCTTAGCTTTTCTACATTTTATTTTAGAGTAGGAAATTAAATATATATAATAAACCACATAATTTCAGTAACTGACTATACGACTGATTCAGGGGAATGCTTTGTTTTCAGCCTCTCAAATTTTATTTCTTATCTTTAACCTAGTTTCCATCTTTTCTACTTATTTTTAAACTTTTTTTGTTAGTTTTCCTCATAAAGAGTTAGTTTATAATTCGTCGAGGCCTCCCTCAAGATTTGAATTTTTTTTTATTTTTTATAAAAAGAGAAACTGTATAATGTGAAGCATATGTGAAGTATATCGCATACAGTTTTATTTATTCATGAGGTTCTCTTTAACCTCCTTTTGATACTTTTTTCTCTTATTTCATGTTTATTTAACTAAAATAGTCTTCGTAGCTTGTTGTTTATTAAGCATGTTAGAAGGAAATAAGAATAACTTCACTTGTAATTGCTCCACATGCATTTATGAAAGCATTGCTTAATGTGCACCTTGCGTTGCTTAAGTGCCTGATGTACCTATAAGATAAACAACTTTCGTGGTTTAAACCAGGTTTATTACCCTTCGAAAAAAGGCCTCACCCATTCTTCCCCAAGGTGCTCATTATTTCAGAATAACCCCGCACACTGTCCCGTATTTGTTAAACAATTTTCTTCCCCAACTACGTACAAACCGACTCACACCCTATTTTTACTCTCAAGATAAAGCACTCTTGCTTTCATATGAAGAGCAGTTGAGAATCTAGCGTGGGACTCAATCAAACAATAGAAGAAAAATAAATTCGATGAAGAGCTTGGGGGTGCTCTATCCAAAAAAAATAAAAGAGCATAAAAATGAAAGTAATATTTCCAGAACTTCCTCTTTCCTCAAAGTGTAGGTTTGACCAAAAGTCAGTCGGACACGCCCCAAGGCAACAACCGTAAATCACGGCCGACCCAAAAGGTAAGAAATCCTCTGTACCTGAGCACTTGCTGGAGAGGGTGTAATAGCCACCTGTGGGAGAGTGATGGTCAGGGGTAGATGAGAAATATCTGATGCCAAAGGCCAGATGGGAGAATGTTGGTAAACAAACATAAAAAGGAAATTTATGGGAGAAAATAAATTATTATGTGAACTTGTTGAAAATTAATTATCGTAAATTTTTTTTTGTAGGTAAATGTTTTATTTTCCTCCTGCACCTGCTATATTGGAACACTTCGCTTTGAACTTTCAATGTCAACTAATCAAAACTTTGTTTTCTTCTATCTGCTTCTCTCTTTGTATGAATAGATTATTTTTGTATTACGTTTCTGAAAACTATGAAAAATTACTTCAAAATATGTCATACCACGATTTCTAAAAATTATTTTCCGGACGATGGACTAGAGTGCTGACTAGGTGATGACTAGGGCACTGACGTTCGGTACTACACTCTGTGGGTTCGAGTCCACTGGTGGCCTAGATGTTTGTAACAATTCGGAATCGGTTTTAAGCAGTAGGTGCCGGTCTAATTAACCCTCGTGTAGCCGAAAAAAAAAGATAATAATAATAATAAATGATGGTATCGCCCTTTACCAACCACCCTTAACCTTAAAATTATTTAATTTAGAATATTTCGGCATATTCTTCAGTGAATATTAATCTGAATTTTTCTTTCTGAAATACCTGACGGTTTTTGAAAAAATTGAGATACTGTGCGACCATGTTAGGTAAGGTTTTTCAATTCTTTGTCGACGATTGAAATGTTATTTAACATTAAAAAATTTTGCCTTTAGTTAGAATTTTTTTGTTCTCTCTTGGAAGGAGAAAAAAGTTAGGTAGTTTTGATAGCCCCTTTGAAGTCAACAAAAATAACAGTGAAGACTTTCGTAAACTAGAAAACTTATATTCAAAAGAGAGTGAAACATTTAAAAAATTCATATAACAAAAAAATAAAAATTTAAAAAAAAAATTTTTTTTTTTTAAATGAGAAAGCAACAAATCTTTTGTTAGCAGAATTTTTACCAAGAAATTACTAAACCAAGTTATTCCCCCACATCCACAAAATGAACCACGTAATTACAAATAAATACCCAGACAAAGATGATGGCATTAAACGGGATGATACCGCTAATTCAATGAAACATAAATGATCTCAAATACATATGAACACTGTACAGGATGGTTATAATTAAAGTTCCACTTTGAAATGGTCATAAAAGGAAAACTACTGGACCAAATGTTATCTAACTTGGTAAGAGTTTAAAGGAGGTCATGGGAATTTCTTTTCCACAAAAAAAAAAAAAAGTAAAGAAAAAGAAGTTCAAAAACTCACCACTAGGGGGGAAATGACTCTATATGCAATATTGTTAAACGAAATAAGACATGAAGACATCGGTTTAAAAAGTATTTAATCGTTTCTGAAACGTGCTACAAAGCATGTTCAATGTGGAGTCCACCATTTTCTGAAAGCAAGTTAAATCGCATTACTGCATTCTCAACAGTAGCTCTTAGCATATCAGGAGGAATGTTACAGACATGTAGGTGTAACGCGTCTTTCAATTCAGCCAAATTCTTTAGATTATCACCATAAATAGTGCTTTTGAGAAAACCCCATAGCCAGAAGTCACAGGGGTTGAGGTCTGTAAAGCGCATCTGCATAAATCATTTGTTTCTTCCTGCCGTAAGCCAATTACAAGCCATTGCGGTTTTGCATAACCCCACAAACAGTTTCGTTTTAGAAATGATTAAAACGTTTTAAACCAATATCTTCATCTCTTAGGGCCGAATTCAGGCTTCAAAATTCACAAATTAGCGATCTGTAAGAAAACGATTTCCGGAATGCGCACACTTTAAATGGTAATTTTGTTTAGGTCAGTGTTTCTTAAGGGTATACAAAATGTTAAACCCGTGTAACAAAAGGTTAAGTTAGATTCCGACCCTTATTTCGTTTAACAATACTGCATAAAGCGCCATTTCCCCACTGGTGGTGAGTTTTTGAACTTTTTTTTTTTTTTGGCAGAAAAGAAATTCCCATGACCTACCTCCTTTAAACTATTACCAAGTTTGATAACATTTGGTTCTGTAGTTTTTCTTTTATGACCATTTCAAAGTGGAACTTTAATTATAACCACTCTGTATATCAAATATACACTAAAGAAGTGATGATACGATTTAGTTGAATAACCGTATTTTTCTCATTTCAGGAAAAACACGCTCTCACACGCAAGAACATTTAAATAGACACAAAAAATATGCACTTGAATATATCATTTTTCGGAACGCATAATTTGATTGAATTTATGTTTATCTCCGCAGTCAGACAGCTCAAGTATAATATGCATGCATTAGCAAGATAAAAGAAATTTTATAAAGATCTGTCATACCAAATTCTGAGAGACAGGTAACTCGAATAATAAAAAAAAAGCATCCAAGAACGGATATAAATAAGAGTGAAAAAATAGAATAGAAACAAAACCCTAGATTTCCATGCGCTATTTATGAAATCACAAAGCGCAATTATCCTCCCTTTCACAGGCATCGATTTTTAAAAGGTGTTTTTCATTCGTTATTTTTTTTTCCCTATTACGATGCACAGCTTTCCCACAGTCTCTCGCAAAGTGAACGCATTGATAAAACTATCATCCCTTTGTTAACTGTTTCTGGTCAGGTCGCCCACTCAGAATACCATACACGGGTCTATCGCATCTATTTCTTTTTCTTCCCTCTTCCTCCAGAATAAGTCCACAGCTGACATAATCCGCCCTTCGTTCGTTCTGCGAGGCACACTGACTGACTGACTGACGCCCGGGGGCTTCGCGGCAGCCTCGAGTTAACCTCGGACTCATCTTTTTTTTTTTTTTTTCTGGGTCAGCGGTTGTTTAGCACAGTACCAAACTGAACCGTCGACCCCGGTGTTTTCCTTGATGCAGTTAAAATGAAAGAAAGAACTGGAACCCGATAGTGCCGAGCATGTCTGGTTGCAATTTCGAGTCATTTAAAATTTACGAGGAAAAAGCTGGGGAAAGACGAAAAGGAGGAAGAATTTCGGAGCTTTTCAATCGCCATCTTACACGTGTATTCAGCAAGTAGTTGAGCTTTTAAAGCTCGCATTTCGATTCTATTTTAGAATTCAGTTTGTTGCGGTACACAGGGGATGAAACTTTAATACTCTACAATCTGCAGCGCTCACTTCGGAAGCCGGCGAATGCGATGGCCAGTCCCGGCTGTGAAAATTGGTAAAGAAAATGTATTTTAGGAAAAATTTAAGGCGAAAATTGCGCTTTTAGCGGCGAAAATTTCTCTCTGCTTGCTGTATTTCAGCAGAAAAGTTTGATTTAAGGCCGATTTTTTGTTGTAGGGCAGATTTTTTTGTTGTTGTTGTCGTTTACACATATTTTCTGTAGATTTTTTCATCAAATGAGACTTATATGAACGTAATGATACAGCTTAAAGATTCCTGAAAAATTTCAAATTATGTTTAAAAAAATAGAATTCAAAATTTTTAAATAATGCCCAGTTTTCGATAGATTTGCTGAACTAGTAACACTATTTCCGTATTTCTTTTTTCTCATTTCTGTATAGGAATGGTGGAAAAATAAATTTGTCATCAGGATTCATTTAAATTCTATTTATAAAACTTTTAATCACTCTGAAGGTCTAAAAAAAATTTTTTCGAGTAATTTTTTACCTTAAGGAAAATATTTTTTGAATTTTTTCATTAAGGGAATACCGTTTGAAATTCGCAGTAATACTTTGTACGTATTTCTAGATATATCCTTTTAAAAATAGCGAATCATGACTCCAATCTGAGATAAAAACGATTTAAGTTCAGATGCATGTCAGGTTACATAAAGGCAGTACACCAAAAAGGTGTTTTATCTGGCCGTGTAATCATGGTAAAAAACACGTGGTTTGTATTATTTTATTGTGGAAGTCCAACAGTAATATTTTAACAAGGAATTTTGTGTCCCTCATCCCCTGAATAAATAATTTCTCTCTTCGTTAAACAGAACTGAGTAGTTAAATTAAGCGTAATTTATAGACCGTATTAACCTACTAAGTAAAATAAAAGCACGTATAAAAAGCATTAAAAAGTTAAGTAAACGGGAAAATTTCATTCTCTGTATTATTGAAAGATACAAAAGGAGAAAAGGGTATTTTGATCCAGTTTTATATGCTATTTATTTAACGGTATTATGCACGTGACCCTTGTAGGACCTTGAAAACAACACTTCAGCCCATCTCCGGGATTGTTAAGCTCGCCTGCCTGGAGGTTAGGAGACCTAGGCTGAAATTCTGGTTCTATCAAACAGCCATTAGAGAGGCAACTAACAACAGGAAAAAAAGGACCGTTGGGAAGCATAGGCAAAATATTCATTTCATATAAAATTCAGCTTCGTCGAGTTAGATGAATAAGTACAGGCCGAAATTATACGCTGTTGACTTAGCAGGAGGGGTGAAAATTTGTCTTAAGTAACATTTCCTTACTTCGCCTGCATAGTTATACCCAACCTCGATGAGGCCAGTAGGTGTTTTTAAAAAATTAACAATTAATTTCTCATGCAAGGATTCTGATGCTAAAAAAACATAATATTTAATGGCAGCTTAATAAACTAAAATTGATAATATTGCAAAAACAATGTTCTCTGGCACTTTTTTCATTTAGTATAAGTGTTTAAATTGAAAAAAAAAAGTCTCAATATTTTTTTTTTTATATTGGCAGCCTTAAAACCACAAAAATCAGCTAATAACAGAAAAGAACAACAATAAATTTCCCATTTACACAGAAGTACAAACCTTTTCGGTAATTTTTGAGGTTGCGCTTTTGTAAAATACTGTGTATTTTCCAATTTCTTAATTTTTTCCAATTTCTTGAGTTTTTTAAAACCTACAAAATTTTTTAGCCGCAGAAAAAAAATATGAAGCTGGATTATATTAAGATTTACACCCAGTAAAGGACAAAAAATCCTTTTAATTAAATATTGGAAAAGCCATAAGATTACTGTGGGTAGAAATCAACTCCTACCATGATGAAGAGGAAATTACGAACACCACCTCTTTAACAATAGCGGACAACTTATTTTCATTTGAAGAGGAGTGTTGAGAACTATAAGAGGGAACTTTCCCACGTCGTGAACGCTTAAAGCTTTATTAATTTGAGCACTAAATCAGCCCAAAGCAACTCAATATTTTGCTATCCACCGTAGGCTTGGTCCACTTCTAATATCCACCAAATTCCAATAACCTTTTTCCATCTACCTCCGGGTAATATTTCGCTCTAGTAGGCAACAACTGCAGGAAGACTCCCTCTCAAGCAAAAACTATGGGTTCACAACTCTTTTGCGCATAAAAGCATCTTTTTCTACTCAGAATTCTATTGAATTCTTAGAAATCTTTGGATTCTATTAAATTCTTTGAAATTAAGTCTAGAAAAGGAATTAAATTAAATTAATTCTAATTAAAAAGGCAATTGATTCTGCTTAATTGAGTGAATTAATCGCGATAAAGTGAAAGCCAAGGAATGCAAAATGCCTACAAGGCTACGGATAGGCCTACTATAGCTCAATTCCTGAGGACGAAAGCGGAACATGCATTAGAAATTCAAAACGAGGTTAGTTAACAGTTAATTATAGATAATGAATCAAGCTTTTTTCCTTTCCCCGGCTAATTTCACTAGTTTTGGGGCTAATTATTCTATTAGAATACGGAATGATTATGTTTTTGCCATTAATTTCTATTTTTGATAATCTAGCAGCATACATTTCCTGACAACCCCACAGTACTTTCACTTTGCATAAATTTCCTGTACAGATACTGTACGATAGCTGAATGGCCAGGGTTGGCATTCGTTGTGATGTCCTTCGCGGGCATGGACTATCGATATCAGCTTCGAATTGTCGGTCCGGGTTTAATAAGACCTCGTGTAACGGAAACACGCCCGCAGTAACCTGACAGATATTTCAGGATTTTCTTCCTAGAATAAGGACAGTCACTGTTTGTCCTACTCCTATGAACAATATGCAAAATGCCTAAAGGCCTTGCTTCAGGAAAGAGTAAAAAAGATTTAAAATGAGTAAATGCAGGTCGCAGATTCCACGTGGGCTGTAGAAGAGACATATTTTCAGGGGTTTTCTCTGATTGGCAGTATAGAATTATTCGAGAAGATGTTTTCAGTAAATAATTTATCAACCTGGTCAATAAGTATTAACATATACCTCGCTATACGGCCGCTCTTTATACGGCATTTCGCTATAACGGCCCTTTTTAATTATGGAACTTTTTCGATTTACGGCCCACAATGTTTCGTAAAACGGCCACAACAGCGGAAAGTGAGGATGGCAGCATACTATAGCCTAGTGATTATTCCTGTTAATGTTCGTCATCACATTAAAACAGTTTTTAAACATTTTATTTTATGTTTTTTATTATAGGTATACATATGTGCATATTTTTTTTTGTTTATATGTTTATTTTTTGAATTTCTGTTTATTATTACATTGTTTTGTACTTTTATTTTTATGTAAGCATTTTTATAGGAAATAAAAAGAATAAAATGCATTATGAACTGAAAACTATATTATTTATAAAAAAATTGGAACAGATCCAGTTAAATTTGTATGGGTCTGTATCAAAATGATTGATTCGTCATACGGCTTTTCGCTTTACGGCCAACTTTCCCGGAACATATCTAGGCCGTAAAGCGAGGTATGGGTGTATTTATATTATAGTTTTTCATAAGCGTTCTATTTAAGTAGGTTAGCTGGAATTTCGAGAAATATTTCACTATTAATCTTTAATTTAGCTCCGTCTCCGAGCAGTTTTAAGATTTCATCATCTTTACACAGCGTGCTCGAAACAATATTGTCCTTTTGTATCATCTTGACGAATAACATATCCAGACCGGAAGTTTATAATTTTTTTTAATATTTTTTTTTAAAGGAAATGCTTTTTCAAAGTCCTGATTAATTTGGCTTGTATCATTGGCCAAATTAATCTTTATGAACTGAAAACTATATTATTTATCAAAAAATTGGAACAGATCCAGTTAAATTTGTATGGGTTTGTATCAAAATGATTGATTCGTCCTGATTAATTTGGCTGATGTTTTTTGTGTTTTCCAACTCTGCGACATTTACCTCAAGCAATTTTTGTCTATTGTTTTTAATTTTTATTTTTGAAATATTACTCGCTATTAAGATTTAGCGGCAAACGTTAGATGTCTCCATCTTTCTTTGTTAAGAAAAGGTTGTTTGGTTAAAAATGAATCACATAAATCACGTCCTGATTAATTTTTTCTGTCCTGATTAATTTGGCTTGTATTCAGTAGTAAACGACACCATATCTATCCATAGAACATAATTAGAAGAAAAATTATTTACGAGTCAGTCAAAGCCATTCCGAAAATCAGTCACAAAACAAGAACTACCACAAAATCTATACCAGGAAAATGCTATTTCCTAAAATTATGTGAAAGTAAAATGCCAGAAAGAAGGAACTTCTAGTATGACATGAAGGAAAAAATGGTTGCATGCCTCAATTATCTGCGAGAACAATAAGCTTCAAAAAGTTACAGACACGTGAACATTTATTTGTTAGTAATTTTCTACTTTTCTAGTTTTCTAGTAAATATTTTTCCTCAGGTTGTATGATTTTTTTTTATTTTCCTGTGTAGTTTGGAACTTTTTTTTTCATCTGCCTTTGCAATTTCCCGCCGTGTTTCAGATGTTTCGAGATTTAAAAAATTTCTTTTCAAAAGTTTTTGTGTTTTCCAACTCTGCGACATTTACCTCAAACAATTTTTGTCTATTGTTTTTAATTTTTATTTTTGAAATATTACTCGATATTAAGATCTAGCGGCAAACGTTAGATGTCTCCATCTTTCTTTGTTAAGAAAAGGTTGTTTGGTTAAAAATGAATCAAATAAATAAAAAAATAGTGAAAAATCAATCTAAAAATAAGAAAAGGATTTTGCGGACATTAATAATACTATTGTTAATAAAAAATATTTTAATATAGTTACTGTTGTTTCTTGTTTCGTTCTTTTTGGCTTATTCTTTAAATACTTGCAGGATCCACGAAATATATCTGCTAGAGTTTGAAAATTAAAATTTTTGTAACTACAGTATTCAGTATAGTTCTAAACTGATCATAGATAACAAAATGGCTACTCATTTAAAGTTGTTAAAAATCTACGGAAAAAAAAAGATACAAATTCCCATTCAAAAAAATTATTAGTAATGACTACATAAAAAGCTCTTAAAGATTATCTTAAGTATCTTATCTCATTTTGTATTCACAGCGTCAAACTTATTGATTAATGTTTGACAGACAAGGAAATAACTACCTATTACTAAATATATTAAAAAAATTTAAAAAAGACCGGGATAAAAATTCCCACCTAAAAAATCCATTCATCATCATAATATAAAATATCTCAAAGATTATCTCGAGTGTGTTACCTTATTTGTATCCACAGCTTGAAACATATTAATTAACTTATGACAGCTTTGAAGTAATGTAGGCTGTGTTCATCTTACAGAGGACTGAAATTGTTGAATATTATTTCTACAATTATTCTATTCCTTTCAATTACTTCTGAGCATTATTTCGTTAAGTAATAATATTATGGTTTATAAAATCATCCCCATTTAGCAAGTGCTATTATTTCTTGAAGGTTCATTGATAAAATAATTTTTTTCCTGAATTATTTTTTCTTGCATCGTTATTTTTTTTTTAATACTTGTTAACCCACTGACCAAGAAACGCGTGGTCAGTCATTGAAAGATCTGTAACTATTCAGCATAATCACTATGATATAATTTCTTCGAAACTGTTTTACTTCTATCTAATTACTACTAAACATTGCTTCATTCAACAACATTTTTATGTGATGCTTTACCAGCTATTCATCCTTAACCAGCTATTGTTATTTCTTGAATCATCATAGACCTAACATTGAATGTGTTGAAATTTGATGTCATTGTTCGACAAATAATTGCCTTTTCTCTTGGTTAATCTTTAAATAAGATTTAACAATTCATACCAACTGAAATGACTTAATTACTGAAAGAAACTTAAATTTTATTCCTTCGTTTACTTACTGCTAACCACTAATAAAACGATTTGTACTAATTTTTAAGAGAACGAAGCACGAAAAGCACGAGTTAAAGACTAGCTAGTTTTTAAAATTTTTCTACGGCTGAAAATATAATTTCAGGCTTCAGCGAGTATTGATGTTGTTAGTTAAAACTATTTTTAGCAGATTAATTTGTTATACAAGTTTTAATTGTTAAGATATTTGGCTTGGTTTCTCTGCTGGGAGTCACGGAAAATAAATCACTCTCTGGTATAGATTTTTAAACTAATTTTTCTAATTATGGCCGTATTTTTTTCCGTTTTTATTGCTCTAAAATGTGTTTAGTAATATAGTGAGTTTTATCTTCGCTTCAGGAAGTTATTCGGAGACATTGCTTTCTGTCTCTCATGTGTGTTCTTTCGTAACCTTTTGTCATAATATTCTTCTTTCAAGATGAATATGCTATAATATTTTATATATAAAATATCAGGTTTCTTGACTCATTCTTCCACATGAAATAATTTCTAATTCCGTACAATTAAAAGTTGTATTTTTTTTTAAAAAAGTGTCTGACTGACGGTAACCAAAATCAGTAGCAAAGTATAAGGCAACGTAAGAGGATGACTATCGGATATATCATTATCGCTACTGGACAATGAAAGCTGCAGTTACTGAGTTAGTGAGTTTTTCCTATGCTTCTAGATGCGACGGTGTACTAAATTAGATCGCAACCCATTATCACAGTTAAAATATAGCCTGTAATACCAGCACAGTATCACTTAGACAGTCTTCCATAACAGTATTCCTTCATCAATATATGCAGTTGCCCCTTGAAAATGACGGATCATAAAATGGTGTGTTGTAAATCAATGAAAGCTGCAGGTACTGAGTTTGTGAGTGTTTCCTATGCTTCTAGATGTGACGGTGTACTAAATGAGATCGCAACCCATTATCATAGTTAAAATATAGCCTGTAATACCAGCACAGTATCACTTAGAAAGTCTTCCATAACAGTATTCCATCATCAATATATGCAGTTGTCCCTTGAAAATGACGGGTCGAAAAACGGTGTGCTGCAAATCAACCAAATCCTACCAACCGTGAGGATACTTACTATACGCAAAATGCCATGCGTTCAGAGCAATTTGTTAGATAATCAGAGCACTTAGAGATAGCCAGACAGACTGACGGGAATTTAAAATACTTTATTTACTCATCCTATACCTTAACATTCACAATATTAAGTAAAAAAAAAATCGGTTTCGAATTTTTAAAGGTATTACTATGTAATATAAGGCAAAACAGCAACACATACATCTGAATCAGAAATGTTAGGATTATACATCGGAATACAGAAAAATCGCATTAAAATTATAAAAAAATATTTCAGGTAGTCTCTTCTAAAGGAACTACCGCGGGTTATTAACGTAGGATTATTTATCATTGCTTACCTATTTTTTTTCTTTTTTTTACGCATTTTGGTACTTTTCTGTTTAACTGCTTACTGCTACTGGGTTAGGTGCGCTGCCAAAATTATAACTCGCGACGCCAGACAATTTTTTTCTTTCCGAAGGACCGTTATTGAGGAACGTAATCCTACGTTAATTGTAGGAGGTACAAACATCGCGTTCTCTGTCCCCATTATGAATCATATGAGGGTACTTCATGAGAAGTGCCATACGTTTAGATACTCTTGTTCCATAATTAGAATGCTCACAGTCAGCCAGACAAATAAACGGCAATCTAAAACACTCCATTAATACATTTCATGACTCATGCGAAAGTTAAAAATTCAGTTTCGAATGTTTAAATGGTTCAGTTTCGCTGTCCCAACTTAATCTTACATTTGTTCCGTAATTAAAGCGGAAAGAGGTAGGTAGATAGATAAACAGCTTTCCAAAAACGCCTCGTTTATATATCTTAATAGCTGTTCACGTAAAGAATTAAGTTTCTGGTCTTTTAAATGGTTCAAAATTTTACCATTAATGTTTAATGTAAAGCAAACCAGTGAATCGAACCATAAAAGTCGCGTTCACATGCAATCTCATTAAATCTTATAAATAGTAGCTTTATCAAAAGCCTCGACTTAATTATTGAATGACTGACTTAATTATTGAGAAAAAAACCTTAAAATTATTTTGCTTCATTTACTGCTAACCATTAATAAAACGATTTGTACTAATTTTTAAGCGAAGGATGCACGAAGAACGCGAGTAAAAGACTAGCTAGTTTTTAAAATCTTTTCTACGGTTGAAAATGTTATTTCAGGCTTCAGCGAGTATTGATGTTGTTAGTTAAAACTATTTTTAGAAGATTCATTTGTTATACAAGTTTTAACTGTAAAAGTATTTGGCTTGGTTCCTCTACTGGGATCATGGAAGATGAATCACTCTCTGGTATAGATTTTTAAACTAATTTTTCTAATTATGGCTGCATTTTTTCGGCGTTTATTGTTTTAAGATGTGTTTAGTAATATAGTGAGTTTTATCTTCGCTTCACCAAGTTATTCAGAAGCATTACTTTTTATCTCTCATGAATGTTGTTTCGTAACCTTTTGTAGTAATATTCTTCTTTTACAATGAATATGCTATAAAAGTTTATATTCAAAATATAAGGTTTCTTGATTCATTCTTCCACATGAAATAAATTCTAATTCCGTATAATTAAGAGCTGTATTTTTTAACACTAGAAAGACGAGAATTTTTTGCTTACTAAAAAGACTGAACGCCGTTATTTTGACGGTTAAAAATAAAATCTAGAATTTAAAACACTTAATTTTTTTAAAAAATGGTTAAATACTTTAAATTTTGAACTATTTCATACCAATATATAATAATATAGCATACATTTAGATATGTTTTTATGCAGGTATGCCGAGCTGACAACCTGGTATAGTTTATCCGTACAAATATATGCATGGTTTGTGCAGTTCTTATTTTTCAACACCAATGTTTCCAAAGAGACAATATTTCTGTTGTTTGCAAAAGGGGGAAGAGACGAAAAGTAATTAACATTTTTCCGGTATTATTTTAAAGATTTCTGTCTGTTTTCTATATTGCCGTCAAATTGACAGCTTTCTGTCTTAGTAGGTATACAGCACATTTTCTTCTCCACTTTACTATATAATTTTGTAAATGTGTGTGCATATTTCACGTAAAATTAGAAAAAGTTATAAAATTTCAGAAGCTTGAGGACATAAATACAGACATAGCTCTCAAAAGTATGTCCGAAACCGTCAAAATGATGTCAGCCGTCTTTCTAGATTTAAAAAGGTGTGTAACCGATGGTTTGTCCCAGTGGCAAAACTTGACTTTATCTACAAAGTAGTAACATAGGAAAGTAAACAAATGCAAAGTTTTAGAAATGTTCTAAGCTCTATAGATGAATGAATAATTAGTTCTATCCCAGTGGGCAAAACTTCCTTTTATCACCAAAGTAATAACATAGAAGAGCAATGAAATGCGTAGTTTAGAAATTGGTATGAGCGATAGATGGATGAATTGATAAGGCCTATCAATTCAAGCCCTACTTTCGACTCCGGTCGGAACAGATTAAGAGATATAATATTCATTACTATCAATATCAGCTGCAGTTTCTGCCAGGGTGTGGTCCGTAGGCCGGCAATTGGTTATTCCAGCCCAAGGGCCGACGCGAACTGATTCGCATAGCGACTTCTTGAGTAATTATTTCCAAAAAAGCGGTCATTGCCAAGGTTGCCGAAATTAATGAGAAAAAGAAATTGTAAACAGTTTCTTCAAACGTTCTTGTTATTCTGGAGAAGATATACGGGAAGGAAATGGCTTTCATAATCGGGTGAAAAAATAATTCTTGTCTGCTAACACTTCTAGGCATCTAACCGACATGTATTTATTTATCTGTGAAGGTATTTTATTAGAGAAAAACAACTTTATTAATTGCTGTTATTTCTGTTTATTGTATCAGCATAGACATTAAGCAAACGTACCTGTATCATAAGGATCCTATCCAGCATATCTAATAATTAACACTTACTGGTTTGAAAACTAAAATGCTAAAGGTTCAATAAAGTTGGAAAAATTCTCCATGAAGCACTGACTGAGAATTAATCAAGCCTATGTCCCTTCAAAAGCTGTCCATTTTATTGCCTAAAGAATATATTTCTCCTAGCAGACTTTCTAAAGAAGATCCTTGTGACATTTATTTGCTTGAAAATGTCAGCGCATTTACGCTATTGTGGCCGTGAAAGTCAAAAGTCATGACCCAAGCGAAAGTATTGTAGCCCAAGTGTTTTGCTTACTTGAGCTGAAGTCCGCTTATGTACTCTATGAGGCAATTAGAATTAATATAATAATCAATGCAATATATAATTAGTTCCTTATAGAGCATTCAATTAATTTTAATTTGTTTAATATTATTTTTAAAAAGCTGAAAATTAAACGATTATTTATAAAGCACATATTTTTAATTTTTCATAAACGGAAAATTATTTCAGTTCGTATCTGTAGGTTTTCGCTTATTTTTTTAACTACGTGTTTTTTGGTTTTTATAGCATATGTCCGAGCGGAGTTTATTTATTGTTTACTACGACAACTAATTACTTACGGTGGTTAGATTTTTTTTTAGTTATTACATGTTAGATATATTATGTAGCGTGTATTTAATTATTTTTGTGCTACATAAAGTTTTTCGATAGACTTTATACAAATTTATATCTCCCGCGGGACTACAAGGTAAATCTAATCTATATATATAAAACAGTTCGGTAACTGACTCATTCATTCATTCATTCATTCATTCATTCACTGACTGACTGACATACAACGCACAGACCAAACCGCTGGACCTAAAGGGCTGAAATTTTGCATGGCGATTCTTCTTATAGTGTAGGGGTGCACTAAGAAAGATTTTTGAAAAATTCTTCTTAGATTTTTTTAAATTAAATTTTTAAGCTGTTTTTTTTACTTTTTTTAAGTTTGCATTTAAAATAATAATTTGAGGGTTATAAAATTTATATCACGAGAAAGATCATAAAAATTCCTTTAAAATGAAATCTTTTTCGAATCTTTACCTTCATTTCCTGATTTTTGGTGAATTTTTAAAGATTAATTTTTAGAATTTAATTTATTAAATGCTGATCACGTGACTTCTTTTTCTGGTACTTTAAATAAATTTATCGTCACGTGCATAAAAACTAAATAGACAAAAAATAATTTTTTTTTCTTGCTAATGCGGCAGACGATTGGACATTATCCAAAAAAATATTAAAATACAGTAAAAGAAATGTTCTAGAAACTGTACTATATTAACTGTACTATATTCTTTAGTATTCTTTATATTAGATTTAATTTGAATATCTTCTTCTACATTATTTTGTCTATAAAAATATCCCTTACGATTTTTTTATAAATATATATATATTTTACATCAATTATATACATTGATCGTCGTATTTATTATATATATATTGGCATTAATTGCATACATTCACCGATGTTTTTACTTTGAATGTACTCCGTAGCGAAGTGCGGGTTTTCAGCTAGTCTATATATATAAAACAGTTCCTTAACTGACTCATTCATTCACTGACTGACTGACTGACTGACATACAACGCACAGACCAAACCGCTGGACCTAAAGGGCTGAAATTTTGCATGGCGATTCTTCTAATAGTGTAGGGGTGCACTAAGAAAGATTTTTCAAAAATTCTTCTTAGATTTTTTTTAATTAAATTTTTAAGCTGTTTTTTAAACTGTTTTTACGTTTGCATTTAAAATAATACATTGAGGGTTATAAAATTTATATCACGAGAAAGATCATAAAAATTCCTTCAAAATGAAATTTTTTTCGAATTTTTACCTCCATTTCCTGATTTTTGGTGAATTTTTAAAGATTAATTTTTAGAATTTAATTTATTAAATACTGATCACGTGATTTCTTTTTCTGGTACTTTCAATAAATTTATCGTGAAGTGCGTAACAACTAAATAGACAAAAAAATATTTTTTTCTCTTTCCAATGCAGCAGACGATTGGATATTATCCAAAAAAAATGCATATCCCTTACGATTTTTTTATAAATATATATATATAGATAGATATATATTTTACATCAATTGTATACATTGATCATCGCATTTATTATAAATATATATATTTATTTTTTGGCATAAATTGCATACGTTGACCGTTGTATTTAATTTGAATGTACTCCGTAGCGAAGCGCGGGTTTTCAGCTAGTTTATACTATAAAAATAAGAGAAATAATGTTTGCGTGTTCTATGTAAGATCTGGTATTTGAACTAATTTTAACATTTTCTTCTTGTCTGTAAGCAGTATTTTTTGTCGAGTTTACCCCCCTAATTCCAATACGTTCAAGAGTTGAGTAATAAACTCGATTAAATTATATGAGTGGCTCATAACGAGATCCAGCTATTGCAGAATCAGATTTTAAATATGAAGAAAAATTAATAACTTTATAAGGTAAAAATAGAAATTTTGTAGATGAAGGAAAGGCATCCTCGAGTGATTGCTTACCGTTCAGTGGTGAAGAAATAAGTCTCGCTGAATTCTGTGTGTTTTATAAGAGTCACATAAAGAATACATTTTTTCATGTGTTTTGGAAATTAAATTTTTGCTTAAAATTTGCTTAAAGGATTTAAACTTGATGTTTATTAGATCTCATAATAAAACTGGACGATAATATTATTGTACTGCAATAAATTTTCTTCTCTACTGAGCTATAAGCAAAAATTGATCAGGAAATATACAAGAGATATCAAAAACTTTAAAATTCAAACTGAAAGGAATCAACAATTTATTCTAATAGCGGAATAATGGCTTACATATCAGGACATATTCAAAAGAAGCTTGTAGCCTTAATCGTATGAAAGAAACATAAACTTATATCTACGATTCTAAAAAGTTTAAAACAAATTAAAGTGAAATATTCTTAACTTGAATCGGACTACCATCTGGACACGCAAAAGTCATACGTATACTGGCAATTAGCAAATAATTTAACGTGGAAAAGGCGGTTCTATAATTCTGAAATCCCAAAAGTTTCTGAATTCAAAAAAAGCTTTGAAGGGAAATCTACAAATTACTCTGAGAAGGAAAAAATTATTCCAACCTATGGATATATGCTAAAAAATTTGTAGACATCTAACATAAAATTTAAGAGAAAGAAAAATATTTTATAAATAATCATTCTTCATAATGTGTCAGCAATAATCAGAGATTATTATTATTGTATAGTCCAACAAAGAACAGCAAAATTTCCACAGTTTTTGTGATACTGATGACTATTATTTACAAACTGAGGTATGAATTATTTTCAGTAAACGATGTCCAACAATGGACTAACGATTATGGAAAATTGAAAGTCTATAAGGGGTATACCTTTCTCGCAAAATCTGCTTTAGAATGAAGCACTAGCCGTAAGAAAGCATTTTTTTTGAATGAGTGACTTCAGTACAAAGATGTCCTTACAAATTTTATTCTGTGAGCAAGAGAGCTTAAAACACAAACAAACCTTCAACGATCACCAAACAAAAGAAGGTCCGTACTTTCTTTTTTTTTTTTGATCACACATAATCATGAATTACTGAATCGAAAATTGAAAAAAAAATGCTAGAACAATGCAGATTTTTTTTCTATCTTATCGGATGAGAGTGATCTGACAGATAGTGGTTCTGTTCTTCCCATCCATTTTTCGAGTCATCCCATGGGCGTGCGGCCTGGCACGCGCGATCAACGTCATCATTGTTCTAGCCTCATGCGTGCAAGAGAGTGTGGAAGATTCCGGTATCAGAAACAAATATCAATGCATCGGAGAAAGTTCTACTTTTGTTTTAATTACTGGGAACAAAAGAGAGACTAGAATAGGTTATATCTTTTTTTCTTTCTTTTCTTTTCTTTTCCAAAAGAATACGTGGACCCAATAGCCACTACGAAATCTAAATTGAATAGATTATTTTATATGTTCCACGTCATACTTTGATTCAAGAAATCCGGAAACTCATGCGAAGTGCAAACAAGAAGTGCAAATCCCTTCGCCTTTTTCACCGGGACCTTTTTTTTTTTTTTTTTTTTGGGGGGGGGGGAGGGAGAGGGATCAAAATTCGCTTAAAACCAAAAGAAAAAAAGGAAGAAACAATTACTTTCTTAAGGCTGCTATATACTAACCCCATTGGATTCTCTCACCTCAGTGTTAACCTATGGAGAAAATTTGTCCACGGATTGCCGACTTGGATTCAAAGATTTTTTTTTTTTTTAATTGTACTCCGTCATAGAGCAAGAAATTTTACATTTGTGTACATTTTTCGTTTTTTTTTAAATGCAATTAATATTTTAAAATTTAAATTATCTGGGGAAAATCTGGTATAGTGTGTTTTAAACGCTCATAAATTCCTTCGGTGGACGAAATTTATAAAATGAATCCTGTAGCGCTTTGCAGAAAAGTTCAGGCTATCTGACAATACCAATTTTATTTGATTATCAGCATTTATGTACCAGTTAATAGTTGACAAAAATATATTTTAAATAGAAAATTTGGGGGCAGCGCTTAACCCTCCTATAGAGAGAGAGCCATTACAATCCCTCAAAATGTCAGTCCTAAGGGGGGGGGGTGGAATTCTTGAACTGTCAACTGGGCTCCTCCCACCACAAGAGTCTGCAAGATGAGGAAAAGGGAAATCCGATTTTTTTTTCTTAGTACATAGCAACCTTAATGACTAACATCATTAAAAAAATATTTCAGGTAGTCTCTTCTAACGAAACTACCGCGGGTTATTAACGTAGGATTACATATCGCTGCTTACCTCTTTTCTTTCTTTCTTTTTTTGACGTATTTTGGTACTTTTCTGTTTAACTGTTTACTGCTACTGGGTTTGGCGTGCTGCCAAAATTATAACTCTTGACGGATTCTGAATTTTTTCTTTCCGAAGGACCATTATTGAGGAACGTAATCCTACGTTAAAAACCTTACAGTGAAATAATAAACTTTGCTAATTTCATAAAGTGCTGAACTGCGATACAAAACTTCTGCTTGGCGATAAAATGACATCTTTAAATAGATTTTGGAATAAAATTATCTAGCTGGCGTATCTTAATATAATTTTGTTTCTCTGGTATCATTTTGTTTTACTTTTCTGTTAAATAAATGAGATTGATACATAGAATTATCCTCACAGGAAAGATAATGCAAAGATCTTTCCTTTATTCAAATACGCCAGCAATACACACAGAAAAGAAAAAAATCTATTGATGATGTGAAAAATTAGTATTTATATGTTATGGAATATAATTTTCTCATAAAGGATTATGCTCCCTAAAGTTGTGCGTTTGAAAAATACAAAATATTTCCAAAGCTTTAAATACTTAATCATGATATTCCATGTACCTTTTTCGAATTATTGCTTTTCAGTTACAACCTTCTGTATAGGCTAATATGACAGTGACTGATAATATTAAGGGGTTATTAATTTAATGTTATATATATATATATATATATATATATATATGTGTGTGTGTGTGTGTGTGTGTGTGTCAAGTCTAGAAAAAGCCCAATTAACGTAATTAAAACCATTCGGGAACTTAAAGCAATTTTCAGACATTCGGGGTTTTAATAAAAAAGAATGATTCCGTAACATGAATATACCGAACTCCACGTTTGCGAAGTGTTTGCGAAGTTTGCAGCGGGGCGTTCATGGTCATCGATTATTAATTGCCCATACGCGCTGTCTGACGCAATAGTGAAATGTTCGAAAACACGAGGGGCTCACGATGCTAGGCCCGTTTTGCATAACACGCGAAAAAGGACAAAGCATGTAGTTTAGGGATATCTTTTATAGAGATAGGACGCGCGTTTCCCCGCAGGAGGGGTTCAGTCGAATTGGCGGACCGGACTGGTTAATTAATATTTTAATAAACGCCACGACATCGATATGGAGTTCCTGTAATCTCTGAGTCTTCATTTTTATATATTTTGCCCGCACAGTGGACTTATCTACGATTATTCTGCAGCTGCGTCGTGTCATATATATATATATATATATATATATATATATATATATATATATATATATATATATATGTATATATATATATATATAAATGTGCGAGTTATAAATGGACACATTAATTTGCATAAGGAAAACCATGTCACTCTATTATTAATGCATTGTACGTCCATAACCAGTAAAAACGGAAAATTTTCAGAAAAAAACACATGCTTTTTTGGAAGTACGGCAGTTTTAAAGGTATACATTTTAAAAGGCCCCAAAAAGGTGATAAAATCTTAAGAATAAAACCTTTTACAAACATGTTATAAAAATATATATGACGATGAATAAATTTGCATAACCTTTTTAAAATTCATTTAACTGACCCCCAGTTTCTCTTTGAATAAGGTTATTACGGCGCAGTCAAAGTATAGTTTATTTGAAAATATAATTGAGCGATAGAAAAATAGGGTATAGAATCATTGAATTCATAAACATAAAAATTTCAGGTACAATTTATTTTCCAAGCTTTTTTGCTGCTGTTGATAAAACAGAAAATATTTTTCAATTCAGTTAGTGCGCTGTTCTTAAGTACTCAATTTTTACAGATATAATATTTGCAATGGTATAAATAGAATAAAACAATATTTGGTGATAAAGGGAAAACTTAAAATATAAATATTAGAAATTCAATATCTTTATTTGAAATGCAATATCAATATGCTTATGCAACGGTATTTGCATTGTAAAAATAGTCTGCCTAAATCTTGTACTGTTTATTTTTTTTATCTTTTACATTAATTATACGCAATTTACGTGATTTATAACAGGACTGGAAAGGACAGGAAGAGAATGTCTTTCGATATTATGAAATCATTGAATTATGGAAATTTTTTTTTTTTTTACCACTACTATAATTTTTCGTACTTGTAGGGGAAAGAAGAAATTCCCTCATGCCCGTTATATGAGAGTATCAAAAAGAATGATTAATTGGTATTTCAAAGAATAATATTCACATTTTTTAAGAGATCATGGCCTCTGATATTCGGAACACTGTATTAACATCCTGGGATAGTGTTGCATGTCACAACGCAGTTCCATTCAATTTTCAACTGATTGAAATAACCTTTTCAATTCAAAAATTGAAGTTCATGTATGCTTAAATTATTGACTGCAGTAAACCAGTTAAAATTTTGCAGATTACATTTTAAACCAAAAATATATCAAGCCTTAATAGAATAAATTTTCGTACAGGTTTTTATTTAGAAGTAGGGGGAAACTGATAATACTAAATAAATATATTAAGCAAAAAATAATTTATATATTCACTCAAAATATTTCATTCTCCAGAACGTTGGTGTACTTAGACTTACAACAGCGAGCAGCCTCTGACTACATAATAATCGAATTTCACGCGCATATATATATATCTGTGGCTTGGTACAAAAAGTGCCTAGGTCAGTTTTTTCCAAAATGACTTTGTTTGCTTATGTCTCCTTAAAAAAACATTATTTTCATTGTAAGAAGTACCCAAGTGTGTACAATGGTTTAGAAAACAGTTTTAAACACTTTTACACTTTTATTTTACCACAAATATATATATATATATATATATATATATATATATATATATATATATATATATATATATATATATATATATATATATATATATATATATATATGAATATGAAATTGTCAGAAAGTAAAATTGTAATACCGTCCCTAAAAGTGGTAAAAAACGAAACATATATTTAGCAAAGTTTAAATAAATCAATATCCCTAGGGCAATTCAATAAGAATCGTATTAAAAAATTTTTCAACTTACGTATGCCATTCTCATTTTGTACAAAATCCTAGGATGGAAAATGCAAAGTACAATTTACGAGCAAAAACCTCCGAAACCGTCAAAGAACTACAATGCTTCTCGTCCACAAATGGTCTTTTCTCAAGCGATATATTCCAAGAGGTACCAGACAACGAAAGTTCTGACACACACAGAGAGAGAGAGAGAAGAGAGATGTTGTTCGTTCAACTAGCTCATCTTTAACATCGTCTAGCGATCTCTTTTCATCTTCCAGCGGAAACAAGTGGCTAATCCAGTAACCTAGTGAGGAGGGTTGCCAAGGGAAACGACCTCGCCAAACAGCTCGCTCGGAATATAAACATTAAACATTGCATAACGGATGTTGGCGACCTTTTCGCAAAAAGGAACAGATCGTAATCCGTTTAAACACGAGGGGACAACTAATTGGCTCTTAAGACTGAAATTTTCATGAGGGATATTTGTGAGGCCGATACAAGCTATTCATCGGTGTTTAATAAGCGTAAAAAATGTTATGAAAAGATGAATTTATAAACACGTTGCAGAACATTTCTAAGCGGGACTTGGCAACGATAATGAATGGGGAAAATCTGGAAACTTTAAAGATGTGTCATGTTTGATAATGAGATTTAAAAGAATGCATAAGTTTTGCAAACGTGTTTTTAATTTATGTCTATTCGTTAAAATGAGACAAAAGAGATTCTTATTATTTATATTGCAGTAAATTTTGATAACTTCCAGTCTATCGATGCCTGAAATTCTCTCTCCTATTCTCATTTTGTCGTTTCGAAACATATCTTTTGAACCTAGAAATTTGTTTTTTTACTCACTTTCCCGATGAGTAATACGAATTACTTAATAAATTGAAATAGATAAATTATTATAAATTCGAAAGTACTGTATGAATTAATTCTACCAACATTATTCTTCTAAAATAAGATACCTCATTTTAAATGGAAAAATGTAATTTTTTATACACTAAAATATGTTTAATATTATTGAATTTGGGTTTCCACCGGATTTTAAATAATCGATATATGTTGAAAAATAACCAGTCTTTTAAATTATGAAATACTCAGATCTATTTATAAAATGCTAAAACTCTGAATTTGTTTATTTATAAGTTGGCACTGAAACAAGCTTCAATAGCGCCATTTCAGTAAGAATGCGATGCCCTGAAATCAGTAGAAACAGAGTAAAACAAGTTCGTTGAAACCAGGTGTTGGGTTAACAAGTTTATTTCATTACATTTCATTATGATGATCTTCATTAAGTTTAAACTTAAGATTGGTTCATTCAAAAATTCATCGCTGCCACAAGTTGGGCTTAATTGGAATCTTCTGTTTATGACAAAAGTGTTTTATTTGAGGGACGAAGGTGTTTTATTTCCAGGAAAACGGTGTTAACTTGGCAATGCGGCTCAGCGCGGGAAACAAAAGAATAATGGATGTTTTAACAATTTTAATTAATGGCAAATCAATCATGAATGTTATCATCAAAAGCGTTTTTTGTTAAACACAGGGTAGTTACTTATAAAAATAATGAGTAATGATATTTTTTTAAAAATCATTCTAGCGTTATTGAACTAGTTAAAAGAAAACCTTTATCTAGCAGCAATAACCTATGAATTGTGGGTAACCGAACTGGTGGCGATTGGTCTAGTCTTCCCCATTTTTTAGTATGTAATTAAAGCAGCTCTTTATCATCCAACGGTGACCACTGTCTGCAACAAGGCTATCCAGGTGAGGTCTCTTTCGGCAACTTACTATCTGTAACTCATTAATTATTTTCTAAATAGTTTAGATTTTGAAGAAAAGTCATAAGACCACACAAATTTTTATTATCATAGCAATTTTGCAGTGATCGCACACCAGGGGCATGAATCGACTTAGCGTCTCCTAACATCGGGGACTGGAATTCTACAAATCGAAACATTTTGGCGTTATCAGAGTTTGATCCCTCTGATTTTTCCCTCATAATTTCATATGCACTTTTTAAAAGCTCGCGAACCGTTCCATTGCGTTTTTCACTCTCTATCAAAGCTGCGGCTTCTGATTATAGTAAGAATCCTGCAAATAACGGATTTTTTAAATCTCTATTTATTTATTTATTTGTCTTGTGATTCCTCAGATTTTGGAATCAAAACATTGCAATCAAAATCCACACAACTAAAGAATATTTTTCTTTTTCTCTTCGAAATGAAATTACACAATTTACAACAAGTGCGTGAGTCTTGGGTGCTTGCTCCCATAATTCATTTCCTAGATCAACCGTACCTGTTTAAACATTTGACATTTACTCTGCTATGTACTAATCCTATTGGATTCGCTCACCTCAATGTTAACCTATGGAGAAAATGTGTCCAAGGATTGCCGACTTGGATTTAAAGATTTTTTTTTAAAAAATTGTACTCCGTAATAGAATAAGAAATATTACATCTTGGGGCATTTTTTTAATGCAAATAATATTTTCAAATTGAAATTTTTCGGGGGAAAAAATCTGTTATAGTGTGTTTTAAACTCTCATAAATTCCTTTGGAGGACAAAATTTATAGAATGAATCCTGCTGTAAGGTGCAGAAAAGATCAAGCCATCTGAAAATACCATTTTTATTGGATTATCGGCATTTATATAGTTGTAAATAGTTGACACATTTTCTCCATAAGTTAACATTGAGCTGAGCGAATCCAATAGGGTTAGCACACAGTACTTTAATGAGAAAAAGTGAAGCACTTTTATTTATATGCCAGACAACTCAATCTTCAGTTAAATCTGAAAAAAAAGGAGCAAATATTACACAATATAATTTTAATGCTATCGCGAAGATCAAATGTTACGTAAATCATTCATCATGTAACGAAAACAGGAGCAAAAGAATCCGTGATCCAAAAGACGTTAATATGATAAGATCGTAAAAAAAGGGTAACTTTTTAAAAGTAGATGAAAGGTTTGAGGCTACGGAGATCATCGGCGATTTATGGATGAAAGCAAAATCACCATCGTGATCATTTCACGCATTTTAGATTTCAGAACATAATTTTTTTTTTTTTTTTTTTGGTCTTCTTTCCGAAATTCGTCCGCGTTGAATCCTTTTGAAACTGGGCGGATAACAAAGGGTTGCTCCATTTTCAAGTTGCTATGTGATACTATATTTATGCAAAACAGACTATCTCTAGATGGTATTTTGTATTAACGACCCAATACTATTTTAGAATTATCCAGAACTTTATCAAACCCAAAGCCTGATTTTAGTATTGTTTATTGTTTAGAAGTTAGACATTTCCTTGAATTTATAGTGATAGGGCAAATGAAATATGTCTCTGAGAAGTGCACCAAAACAAGGCGGTTGAAATTCAAAAAGAACAAAATCTGCAATGGAGTTTTATCTTAATTTAGTTTGTATTTATATATTTACTTTTTATGTGTGTGTGTTAATCAAGACTGTATTACGCTCATATCCATGGAGTAAATTATAATTATAGTTTTCATGTTCTAAATTTATACTTGAATACTTGTTATTGCAACATTCGTATAAGTTTTTACGCCTATTAATTTTTTATAATACACACACACACACACACACACATATATATATATATATATATATATAGATATAGATATAGATATATACTAGCTGAAAACCCGTACTTCGCTACGGAGTACATTCAAATTAAATACAACGGTCAATGTATGCAATTAATGCCACCAAAAAAAGATATATTTATAAAGAAATTGTAACGGGTACTTTTTATAGACAAAATAATGTAGAAGAAAATATTCAAATTAAATCTAATAGAACATACTAAAGAATATAGTACACTTAATATAGTACAGTTTGAGGAGCATTTCTTTTACTGTATTTTAATATTTTTTTGGATAATGTCCAATCGTCTGTCGCAATAGAAAGAAGAAAAATGTTTTTGTCAATTTATTTCCTTGTTATGCACGTGACGATAAATTAATTTAAAGTATCATGAAAAGAAAAGAAACCATTTTATCAGCATTTAATAAATTAAATTCTAAAAATTTATCTTTAAAAATTCACCAAAAATCAGAAAATGAGGTAAAGATTCGAAAAAGATTTCATTTTAAAGGACTTTTTAGGATCTTTCTCGTGATATAAATTTTATAACCCTCCAATTATTATTTTAAATGCAAACTTTAAAGAATGTTTCAAAAACCGCTTAAAGTTTAATTTAAAAAAAAACTAAGAAGAATTTTTCGAAAATCTCTCTTAGTACACCCCTACACTATAAGAAAAATCGCCATGCAAAATTTCAGCCCTTTAGGTCCAGCGGTTTGGTCTGTGCGTTGTCTGTCAGTCAGTTACGGAACTGTTTTATATATATAGATATACATATGTATACACACACACACACACACATATATATATATATATATATATATATATATATATATATATATATATATATATATATACACACACATATATATATGATAAAAGTATAGATTTAATTTAACTTGAATTTATTTAGCTATTTACTTTGAATTTGTTTGCCCTGATTTTAATTTGCTTGAGAGTCAGCGGACAGACATATAAGCAAATACAAACGTTTATAAGATGCAACATTCCAATTTACGGATTTTATGCCTCCCGTAACAGGAGAAATGATAATTCAAAACCAGTTTAGGTTATTCTGTATAACATTTTATTCGAGTAATTCTCTGTGGCTAAATCCAGACGAAAAATAAAATATTACTTAATATATGCCGTTAACTAGGCAGCTCAAATTTGGTGCATTATTAAACAATATATTCAGCTCCAAAAATTACACAATTCAGTGAACTTAACATCTGAGAAGTTTTTATTTTTTTTCAAACAATGGCAGTCGAAACTATTCTCACAACCATACTAAAACCAGTACGGTCTGCTGCTTTAAGCGAGAACCGTCGCCAAGTTCTTTGAAAAAGGTCGCCAGCTACGAGTGGTCAGGTGAAAAGCTACCATATATCGTGAAGATGCATCACGCGGCCGCGAAGTCAGACGGCGGGTAAAAAAAGATCAAGGAGGTGTGTGAGCGGCAGAAGGATAGTGACCTCTCTACTCGTGGCTAAATTCGATCTATTTTTAAAACTTGCTTGGTGGCTGCCATCTGTCAAACCGCTGAATTAGCGGGGTATTGGTGCTGGAAGTAATTGACTATCCGAACGGGGAGACACAGGATGAAACGTTAAATATTATGTGATGGAGGAATGTTAAACATTTTATTTTATCGAGTGGGGTAAAGGAATGCCGCTCGCTTGTGGCGATCGGCTGAGAGAATGCGTTCTTTAAACAGATTCCTGAGTTTGAAACAATAGGAAGGAATTAAAATAACTCAGGGAAATGAATGAATCCGAGTTATATGAGTATACAGTTATCTATATATTTAATTTGCTAAGCTGACTTTTTGGGCAGTCCGTGAGAGAAAACTACTGCATCAATTTACTTCATTTTGATCTTAAACGAAAGATCGTAATGTGTAGATTTGTCGAATTTGGTTTCTGTAGCCGCAATTTCTTTTAATTAGCGATAATTTACAATTAAAAATTGATTTCTGCGCATGCTCAGTGACGTCTTAATGATAAACACGTTTATTCCGAGGAGTCTGTCTAGATATCTCTCTGCTATTTTTATTTTTATGATAATTATGTTTGTGAAATATAAGATTAAACCTGGTGGAAATTATTTATTTCGCGCTGTTTAATTAGCGATAATTTACTATTAAAAAAATTGCTTTCAGTGCATGCTCAGTGACATTTTTAAATCTGGCTTTAGATACTCCCTAAGCACGAGGCCACTTAAACACATTAATTTGCTTTTGCACATTATTATATGATTTTCAACATTTGGCAATGATGTGTTGAGTATAATTTGTGTATTAGTACATTTATTTGCTATCTAGATATCATGTTTTGACGGGTACCAATTAGTATGGGTTATAGTTATATGAGTTAAATATATATTTAAATTTATTATAAACTGATGAAAAAAATTAGATTAATCTGCCTTAGTTTTCTTAATGTTTAAAAACATATTAATACAACTGAATTAAGGCCAACTTAATTTTTTTGTAATTTAATTCAAGACTAATAGTAGATGATGTATAATGTACTGTTAAAGCTGCTGTGTACTAACCCTATTGGGGATTCATTCACCTCAATGTTAACCTATAGGAAAATTTTGTCTACTGCTTACAACTACATAACTGCCGATAATTCAATAAAAATGGTATTTTCAGATAGCTTGAACTTTTCTGCATCTTGCAACAGGATTTATTTTATAAATTTCTCCACCAGAGGAATTTACGAACCTTTAAAACACATCATACGAGATTTATTCGCCGAATAATTTAAATTTTAAAATATTTGTATTTTTTATAAAGGAAAAAACGAAAAACGCCCCAAGGTGTAAAATTTCTTTCTCTATTACGTAGTACAATTTAAAAAAAAAATCCTTCCATCCAAGTCGGCAATCCTTGGACACATTTTCTCCATAGGTTAACATTAAGGTGAACGAATCCAATAGCGTTAGTACACAGCAGCCTTAATATAAAGAATTCATTATGAGTATTAAAAAAACTGATTCCTATTACCCCAATACATCCGAAAAACTAACACATCTTTATCAGCGTACAGATTACTTCCATTTAGTTGTTTACATAGTTATTGGTGAAACGAAACGAACATCAGAAGAAACACGAAAAAGAAAGTTTTACGCTCACTAGTATGAACTTTTTCTCATGTATATCCAGTAGCTTACACAGTAAATGAATATGACACGAGAAAGAGAAATGGAAACATAGAAAAAAATAGTCATTTTGCTTTGAAAAGTAAACCAGAATCGAGTTTTTTAGGAATTAAGAGCTCTTTCTTGATAAAAGAAAGCTCTTGTAAATTTACCTGTGAAAAAGATTTAACTTAGTTTCTGGAAGGGACTTAACTTGCATATGGGATGTAATCCCCGTATCCCTATAGCTCATAGCATTTTGTTTATCTCTATTATCTTTGCTCCAAATATTTTTTTCCAAATATTTAAGGCTTTGCTACAAAATACTTTAATGTTTAAAAATCCTACAACTTAAAAAAAGCTATGTGTTAACTGAACCAATATGCAACCGTTTATATATTACCTTAATGCATATAAGAACAAAAATATTTAAAAGCATATTTTTTTCAAACTTTTATTCTATAAATATACGATTCTATACGTTATATTTATTATAGAAGAAAAAACGGCGAAACAAACTTTATTTCCGGAAAAATTATTTTTGTGATGGAAGTAAGACAAATGCGTGGAAATCGCAGAAAGCAAATTTAATTTTCCCCTAAACTTCAAGTATTGAAAACGAAAGGAAAAAAATCAAAAAATCTTCTAATCTTAATAATTTTTCGAAATTGGCGGTAGATTGCTTTAGCAATAATCAAATGAATACACTATAACATGAAAAGAGGTATATTTTCCCCTTGAATTTAAGCCTCAAAAACGAAACAAAAAATATCCTCCCCATCGTACCGTTTAAGAGATTTGAATCAAATACGTGATTGATTTGATTGAAAAGTAAGACAGGAGTTATCGCAGTTTTAGCCAGTAGGTATATAGTACGTGATCTGGGATGAAAATTAAGAGACTTGCGCGTGCTAGCTGCTTCGTTCTGCTATGTAGTCTTTCATGCAGGTCCTGACAGAATGTTTGTTTTGTCACATTTTGATATACAGTCTGGCACTAATCAAGAGATTATTTTCGAATCACCTTTTTAACAAGTAGATCTTAAAGAAGGTAAACTGAGAAGAAATGAATACTGAGTACATCTATCATCATCTTTACCTGGGTGAACGAAAGGTGATCTGCATGGAATACCTGATATAAGATTTTCAGCTGTAGGCAACGACTTATATAATGTAACCACGGCTTTGAAGGTTTACGTGTTTTTGGAGAATTTTAAATTCGCGTTTACTTAGAAGCAATGTCTGAATGTTACACATCAAAATCCTCTTAGGCGTGATTTCTGATTCTTATTTCTACTTCAGGCTAAATTAAATTGCACAAAGTGAACTTCTTATATGTTCGTCATTATACTAATGTAATATGATTCAGCTCAGAAAGGATAGTGACCTCTCTACTTGTGGCTGAATGTGTTAAATTTGTGTAAATCAACTACTGCATACCTTTTGCAATGCTTTTATCTCACTGAATGAAGATTTTCCTCCCTGATGGACTAATTCTTAAGCAAATTATCAATTTTTCCCCTATGCAAAAGATAGTACCCATGATTTGACTACTCTAAGTTTGATTGGTTGGATCTAGGCCTCTCTGCTTCATTCGCCGATGGTTGGTGTCATCATCTTCTGTAAGTCACAGTATGAATAGACTTACAGTTCTTACAATTTGAACTTGGACTTACAGTTTAAAGCCGATTTCGAAGAGCCACAAACATCCATGCATTAGTGGGATTCGAACACGCTTAATCTAGTATCGATTGCCGACTAGTGTCTAAGGAGTCACGTTGGTTACAACAAAGAAGAATCATTCTCAACGTCTGAAGCTAATAGTTATAACCAAAATATGTCATCACGCGCGTCTAACGATAATTGAAAATAAATGAGGAAATTTTTATGGCATTGTACAATTTTTCAAATTTTATGTGTGCTAATGTTACTCATTTATGATCAGGTAAATGCAAAAATAATTTTTTAAACACATTACTAAATAATATGTAATATTTAAAAACGTGAGCATCGTATGGTAGCTTCCACAGCGTGGGCGAGGGTTCGAATCCGGAATTAAGTTATGGAAGTCCACGTGATGTTCCCTCATACCGAGCAATATTGGTTTACCTAAATATGAAACAAAAATCACGTTGTGTGTGGGCTAATGTCCTCAGGGTTAAAAAAAAAATGTGACTGAAATAGCCATTCGGCATTATACAATAAAATAACTTCTCATCCAATATAACCTAAAAAGGTTATCATTTGGTTGGAGAGCGGACTAACGACGCTTTAAAGACAATATTGGAATCCTATTGTGTCTGTCTACTGAACTCTCACCACAAAATTATTCCCTTTTTTTTTTTATGAAACGGCGACTGCAAACTAGCGGTTGCATTGTACGTAAACAAAGAAATCATTCTCTCGTGTTTTGACGCGCCACGGAGCACCATCTAAAAATAATAAATCATAATCGAACGATGCCGGAAGAAAGGGAAACTCAAGCAATTAAGAAGCGGACAATACAAGAACGACCTTTGCCTAAACAAGGAGTTAACGGTATTGCCCAAGAATGTGAGGCTCCACAGCACAGACAGGCGCAACGGTCTGATTACAGGGCTCTATGGTTCGGCAGGATATCGATAGGTATTTTGATCCCCAGGGGATGGAAGATCATGTCCTAATGAATTGCAGTCGTGAATGCCTCACATACCAACGGTCCACTCTATTTAAATTCTATATGAACGGCTATTGAATACATTAATGTAATTTATTCTGTAAGTCATGCGTGGACAACCGTTTAATAGATTTTAAGGGACTTTTTCCTTGTAAAAATACCAATTAAATGACAGCACGTGGATAGACTGCATATAACCACATATACTTACTTTAAGAGGGAGATTTTTAGATGAGATAGAAATGGAGAGTTCGGAGCTGAAGTCGTTTACTGTTTAGAATTTTCGTAACAATGCAAACTGACGTAGAGAGGAGAAAGAATGTATAAGTGATGCAACTCATGATAAGGTACCTTAAGTTGGAAACGTGAATTTCATAGGAGGCCGAAATAAACCTCGTTCAAGTTTAAATTACCAGTTTATAGGTTTTAACGTCAGCTGGTAACATTCTAATAACATTTAGCAGCATGTTTATAAAAGATTAGCCTTCTACGATATGTAGTTTGATGTGTAAATTCGATATCGTCAAAATATATCCACATTACAAACTGTGATTTTTTAGACTCTTTTTTCTAAAACGCTGTATCTCCTTCATTTTCCAACCAACCGAGCTGATTTTTTAAAAAAAATTTCCAGATAGCCTGCTGAAAGAAATGTACTCTAAAGCTAGAAATCGATTTTTTCTTCTTATGGTATCTTCTCCGTGGCTGCTTCACATATTTCTTATCTAATTCCATTTCATAAATCTTCCTTTCGTGCGTATATCAAAAATAGACATTTTCTTATTTCAATACCAGGATCTGAATTATTAAATTGGTTAGAATCAATCACATGGCCTACACGCTTGTATTTCTCATACGGTGAAATAGTCCACACTGGGCCACGCGCGCGTTCTGCGATCTGCTAGTGAGTAGGATTTTGAAAGCGGGCCTTATTTATTGTACACAAATTTAACAAAGCCTACGAGTTTGCATCATATATGGTAATGTTATTGTGAATTCAAGATTTGATTGCAGGGTCGGGGGCATTTCTAGCGCCTGGGAAAGATTCGGAGGCATGTGCATTAAAGGGTAGTATAAAATATCAGTCAAGTTATTCCTAGGTCCCCTTTTGGAAGAGGACCCATTTGTTAGGGTCTTAGGTCCCATTTTGTTAGAAAAGAGAATTTAGAATACGCGTAAGGTTATAACTAGGAGAAGATAAGCAGACATTTCTTTTCATTATATATATATATATATATATATATATATATATATATATATATATGACGCCCGGTGGCGTAGTGGTTAAAAGCGTCAAGCTGCTTCACCACATGTCGAGGGTTCGACCCTGCGACTGGCCAAGGTCGACTCATGCCTTTCATCCCTTGAGTGAGTCTATAAAATGAGGACCAAGCACGCTTGGGAACTAACTCTGGGAGTCCCACAGCATATGTCTCTGTCAGGTTGACCACGTGACCGACACATATGCTGTATGGCACCCTAAGCCCACACAGTCATGAAAGCGAGATGGGCACCGTAGGCCTTGGTCCACAGTGCTCAAAAGCAATTCACACTGTTGTGCCATGAGTTTATATATATATATATATATATATATATATATATATATATATATATATATATATATATATATATATATATATATATATATATATATATATATATATATATATATATTATGTAAGATTCTGACAAATGACGTTTCATTTGAACCATATAGACAATAGTGAGGGTGCATCATTAAGATTTTGATTATTTTTGAACCGTCAGGACACATCAAAGTGGTAGACGCAGAGTACCGGTTAGTGATATTTTTCCTGCAAGATTCTTGCGATTCTCGTGAGATAAAGTCTGACAGTCGAAATTATAAATTTATCGTTGCCAATCAGATCCATCCAGTCATATTTATAGTTCACTTCAATGGTGACTGACACATCTAATCTAATAAATATGCGCATCAATGGATAAACGTTTTCGAATTGTTTGAGGAGAACTTTCGATAAATCTTTGGATGGAGGCTTTTTCTTGATGTACAATGATCGTGCTGAGTTTTTGTTGGCTGATGTCGTAGTGGGTTTTAAAATAATGAATCCATGGCAATCAAATCTTCAAATACTTCAGGGTGCATTTTGTCACCTTTAAGCGAATATTTTAGAACAGAGATACATCGAATTGAGGGTAAGAGGAATTAAAGTAACATCCAATGTAAAAATGTGGGTCAACAAAGAGCCTACTAATAAATTGGTCATGGAGCGTATCTAGAGATTCCACATTATATATATATATATATATATATATATATATATATATATATATATATATATATGTGTGTGTGTGTGTGTGTGTGTGTGTGTGTGTGTGTGTGTGTAAGTAATATTAAAACATGGTTTTAATATTGAATGAGTCGTAGTATCCATTTTCACTGTCTTATTCCAAAGTGTGAATTGCATCATTGTTACTCGTTACAGTATTGTGGCTGCGACCAATTAAAGATTGTCTCACGCCCACGTCCAGCTTAGGATGGATACAAACGGCGCTTCTTGTCCTTCACCGGTAGAATTTAAGGTCATGCACGAAATGAGGTAGTATAGGATGGTGTACCCACCATGATAGATGGCTTTTAGATGTAAGACATGTTTTATGGATGATTGTATAGATGCTTTTAATTATGGATTTTAGTCTGTTTTATGAATTTCACGTATCATCATTTCACGAGAGCTTGTCTCCGTGTTCATCAAATGTATGTGTTTGTATGTTTTGTCTTTTAAGCTATTAAAAGATGCCATGACCGAATTCGCTGTTTTTATTGAACCTGCTTACGACTGTGTACAACTGCTTACTTTAAATCAAATCAACTTTAGAATAATATCGAGGGGATATTGTTATATATATATATATATATATATATATATATATATATATATATATAAAATATATCCATTACATCCTTAAATACAACATGAAAAGCAAAACTAGCTCATATTTACATGGCTGGAGCTAGACTCAGCCTGAAATGAAGTAGAATTTAGATGCAGTATGGCCGAAACGTTTATTAGGAGCGATAGAAGTACATCCGTCCATGTTAGATGCTCGGAAGCGAATATCACCTTTCAACCTTACGCGCGAGAGGGCGAAAAAAACATGTGGCTGTTATTTTGAAGGGTCAGCAGAATCTCGGGGCTCGCAATGCGAACCCACGCCTTTTAATCCGGAGATGTACACGTGTATAAATGAAAGGCATGTGATTTATGGGAAATTCTGTTGCTATGGGTTTTAAAGCGATAAATTAAGATTACTGCGGATTGGATTTAGGAAAGGGAATTTAAATGCTAGAATGGAGGGCATAATATTTAATTTATTACACACACACACACACACACACACATATATATATATATATATATATATATATATATATATATATATATATATATATATATATATATATATGAAGTTAGTATTGGTAAAAAGGTGTTAATTGTTTCAATTTCAGTATGGCCCTATGTATCACAAATATCTTTTCATTAACATAGTGCTTTCCTTAATTTTTACATAACATCAGTCTTACATTTCACCTTCTATTTTTACATTACTAAATATGTTCCCAAGGACTCGAGAGTGCTGCGCCTATTTATTCTCGAGCCTCTGAGGTTTACATGAGTAACTTTGTACTACACGCTTAGACATAAACCTCAGACAATTATGTTACTATCTCATCTTTTAGATTTAAAATTGTATATAATCGTATCAAAATTCAAAAATTGTCCACAAAATTGCAAGTATTGGATTTTGACGTTGGTAAGCACAGAAATGGACACCGAATGTATGATTGCTGCTAAAGTTTGGACTTTAAAAAACCTAATCCTTTGAAAATTATCTTTACATATATACATTAAGAAAGGATAGAATAATAGCTCTGTAACACATATTTTTCAGGGGGGAAAAATCACATATTAATTAAAAGTGTTTATTTATGACGAAGCTATTGCTGTAAATGCAAGGAGGTTTCATTTTAATAAAATTTAAGACAATTGTTGAAGATCCCAGTTGTGATGAATTATGGAATAAGATTTCTGTTCGGGTATTTGTCACTGTCTCATCAGATACGTTTTTTTTTTCATTATTATTCAACGTGAGTCGGCCTTAAATATAAATTAGTAACAGATGTGGTTGCACTAAAAGCAGATATTATGTTCTGTGGACACGTAAAAATTGTGTTATGTGAACTGCAGCATTTCATATCGCGGCCCGGCAAAAAAAGTGACACAACTCAAAAATGCAGCCTTTGAGAAAAATCAACTTAAATAATACTATACAGCTTGAACTAGCATTGCAATAAAACTGATGCAACTGCCCCTAGGTGGACAAATTGCGAGATAGAGACGTGTCGCTTTTCGTGCACGATGGGGCACTTCATACATATTTTTCAATGACATAACCTCAAAATTGCCATTTTTTAAAATGTGTCATTTTTCTTGCAGGGGTGCGATATTATAGGATACTGGTCGAGCAAAAGCAACGACTTGATTAAAAGAAGAAAAGACCCTCCTAAGTCCTAGCCACGGATTGTAGATGTACTTTCAAAACTATTCTACACGCAACTATTCTACACAGGTATGGCGTGAGGAATAACTTTTTGTCATCTTAACGCAATACAATCGACTTTTTTGTGACCCCATTGCATTCTCAGATATGACAAATAAACGTAGATGCATGTTTTACTGAAGTTTTAAAATGAATATTACAAGTAAAATGCACGCAAATTTCTGTTTCCTGTCTTTGTGTGAACACCATAGTGCGTCTCGTGCTGTTAGCCCAGAGACATATGAAATCAACACCAACAATGCACGAAAATATAAAAGTTTTGAAAACTAAAATACCAACTCAACAACCAATAAGGTATACCTCTTAACTCAGACTTAGGTTAAAAATTATTTATATACATATATATATATATGGGGACACTTGCAACAGCGCTGAGCAAACGAGGCGACGACAGTGCCATCCTGCGGAGAGAAGGGTAACGCAGGAGTAGATCCCTGGACACCGACTCAGACGGACGTAACGAAAGAGTGGGCACGACGGCACCCGTAACTAGAAAGTGGGCGAGACGGCCCTAGGACTGTGAACATTTTTCTAGTGACTGTTGCTACGACGTTACATTCATGTTAATTTTAATTCATCTTGTATAATGTCTTCATTTTATAACTAATTATCTAATCACGTTTAAATATATAATCTTAAAATATACATCGCATTGGGGATTTCTTGAGGACTCATTTATCGCTTACCATATATATATATATATATATATATATATATATATATATATATATATATATATATATATATATATATAACAAACTCATGGCACAACAGTCCAAGTTGCTTTTCAGCACTGCGGACCAAGGCCTGCGGTGCCCATCTCCGCTTTCATGACCGTGGGCTTGGGATGCCATACAGCATATGTCTCAGTCAGGTGGTCAACCTGACGCGGGACCCCCAGAGTTAGTTCCCAAGCATGCTTGGTTCTCATTTTATCGACCCACTGAAGGGATGAAAGGCATGAGTCGACCTTGCCCAGTCGCACGGTCGAACCCTAGACAAGTGGTGTGGCAGATATATATATATATATATATATATATATATATATATATATATATATATATATATATATATATATATATATATATATATATATCATTTGTCTCGGTAACACAGTCTATAAATAATTTTTACAGAATGTATGGAATGTAATTCTTGTAGAAGACAGCGATAATGAGCCGGTAGGAATAATGGATCAAAACAAAATTAAAATAAGATTTTCAGAAAAATGAAATTAATAATTAATGAGCTAATAATTCAAATAAGTTCGAAAGGAACTACAAAATTTTAATAGAAGTATATATCGAGAATGAATCTAGAAGTTCTTGTGCGATTATAGTTTAAAAGAAACTAAGTTGAAAACTGCGTTCCACGTAGTTTAGAGGTCCATTTTCGATAGTTACGTTGGCTGTTATTGGATAAGATTTATTCAGGAAAAAAAACTACCCTTTCAAACAATCGCATTGTGTGCAAGAGCATCAAAATGACACAAAGACATCAATTTAGTGTGTTTTCACGCGTCACGGGATCCTCAAAATCACCTAAAAATAATGGTCCACTTAAAGGGAAAGTAAAGTCCAATCTGGCGGAACAAACCGAAAAGAAACAGCCATTGTTTTTGGAGGTATTCTAGATTTTATTTTGATGAGATCTCCCGGGATATTCTATATTTATAAAACCGGCATTTTAGACACTTTAATACATGCAGAATGATTAATGATCGCTATAAACGGATCAATTGCATATGTAGGGTGAGATATGAAGCAAGATGCAATCGCCCAAGTAAACAGAATTTCAATGCGTTATGTACGACACATAAGGCAAATGTTGTTAGAGCTGTTTCATGAGTTTATTGCGTTAATAAAGAATCTTGTTAATTTTTTCATCAGCATTGTAGTTTTAAAGCTAAAATCATGGTAGATATGGTTATTATTTTCGTTATAGATATCGTTATGTTTGTCCCTAACAGAAAGGATAGCTTATAGCAACAAATTCCGTGGGCGTGGAAAAACTCCAGAAAGTATTTGTCATAATGCAAGCAAAACTTTCGTAGGCGTAGAAATTAAGCTATTTAGACCAATCCTTTAGAAATATGCTTTGTTTCTTTAGTTTTTTTTTACCGTATACATTTAATATACAGTCTTTATACCGTCTATATATGCAGTTTTTATAGCGTTAATGCAGTTCTCTTATTACCAGCGGCAGAATTATAATTTAGTGATTATATAGATGAAGAGGAACAGAACTATCTTACTGCATTTTATGCCAGATCATTTCGAGGACTTCTTTTCACAATAATTTTTTTTAATCCCTTATGAAAAGGGGATTATTGCCCTTACTTACTGCTCACGTAGTTTCTCTTGAATTCCTCCTAATTTCAATCATTTCATTTGATTTCCTTGTCACATACCTCTTAGTTCCTTTCAAACCGAGTAAAAGCAATTTTTTAGGAACAAATTTTAAGTCTTTGTTGAGATTTGACTGCTATAGTAGCAAATTGCAAGTTTATACCTTTTTACGATTTTACCATAAGATTAACCATGAAGTATTGGCCAGAAATTCTAAGTATTTAACAGTTTTATTTTATATTCGATCTTTTCCATAGTACATATTTAAACCCGACAGCTACATTATCTGAAAATATTACAAGAACAGATCATACGTGCTCTGAAATACACACGCTGACGCATGAACACCTATCTCTTTTTCCCAGTCTCGCCAAAACACACATCATGCATCACCTTTATTGCAGATTTATCACCAATATACAAAGAAATCAACATTAAATTTCCCATTTGTATACTTTACAAAATTTTTGGTGGTAATACTCATTTGTCACTCGAATTCTTTATAATAAAGAGTCAAACTTTTAAATTTATCTCTCAATAAGTCTTCAAAACTCCTTGAAATAAGTTAGTGTTTTACAGAAGAGTCCATATAATAAAATTTTGAAAAATAACAGAACCCTTCTCTACGTATTGTATCAAGCTTCAATTGACGACAATTGTCAACAAAATACCTAATGCATCAGATCTGGTATCTTGGAGCTTTCTAAATGACGATGACGTCATTTTCGTGTTCTGAAATCCTCTTAGGTCAAAAAGTCAAGATTTTACCAGAGGACCTCTTGAATATACTCCAAGATAAGCAATGAAATGACACAAATTTTGCGGTCGTTAAAATTAGCTTCCCTTTACCACCTTTTTAAATCAGAGTTTTACAATCGACATACAAATTTTCGCTGTTTTATTTTGCAGTTATGTTGAAGCTGACAAATGTTTCCGCAACATATATCAAATTTAAAGTTTAAATTGAAATATTATTCATTTTAAATCACTACTGTTTCCTTTTCCCCCGTTGTATGGAGTTCTTAGCTTCGAAGTCTACACATATCCCCTAACAAACGCCAAGAGGTAACAACCTTTCACAGAAATACAAAGCCAAAAGAAGCTGACTTGAATAGGATCGGTGAATAATGATAATTTTTCGTCCCCAATTATTTAAGAATCTCTCAACTTCCAGGTCACGGCTTCCTCCAGCGACACCTTTGATCTCTAAACCCCACTCAAGATGTGTTTCGTTGCTTGGATACTCAAAACATTATGCATAGATCAAGTAGAAATAATTTGGAGGCGAAGAAAGAAATGAAGATGTGCAGATGGTGATTTGCTAGGTCACATTGTGTGCATACGAATCTGGACTTAACCCACATTGGATGCTGAAAGGTGAGCATCTTGTGGGCTTGGTTGCATTATCACCATTTGCCATTGTGGTGTTATTATAACTTATTATAGAGTAAACGGTCTTATAATGGATCTTTAAGAGCCTGTTTGCTTCGTCCTTCATTGCGAATGAAATATTGCATACTACCTTTCCTACCAAGCTTTGGTGAGATGTGTTGTGGCTAACATATAGTACTCATCGTATATGTGAATAGGAATATTAATAGCTATTGAACAGAGCAAATAATTTTATTTGATCAAATAAACCAGTTAAAACATCTACTTGTCACAATCATTGATGAATTTTTCCCTTTCAGGTTGATATATTTGGAAAGTTTCTGAAACATTTATATCTCTTATTTTAACCCTCACACACACACACGAGATTATATGACAGGAGATCACATATCCCCTAACCCTTTGAAAATTGGTGAGGAAAACGAAATAAAATGCAAATTGTCTGAAAGAATTTCATCATCAGAGAAAATGAAATGACTATATATTTTACTATTTATAGATGAAAAACTGGGAGTCTTTGTAAGTTTTTAAAACTATTTTAAGTATTTTAAATTTCAGTTAAATCTAATCAAAATTATAAATGTTATATTATTTAAAAACACTAAGCAGTACATTTTTATGGCCCATAAGGTTCTTTCGGGGTTATTCCTATAGTCCGATTTTTCTTTCATCTGGTTATTTTTTTTTATAATATTATTTGTACTTTAATACTTCAGCAGTATCTCAAATAAATGAAACGAAAAGTTTTCATTTTCTAGAGTGAAAGGTCATAGTTTTATATTAATTTAGATTATAATAGATGTAGGTGGTTTCTATTGTAAATTAAAAAATACTTTTTTGTTTTAGGCAATACTTCCTTATGCTGATCCTTTATCAATCAAAATCTAATTTGTCCCATTACATTGATGCTTTCCCTTTATGACTGATAAAATAATTATATAAAACTTTTGAAACAGTATTGGTAATAATACTGCACTGTTTCGAAGTCAATCGGTGACTTGCTCATTTACATTGTCAGGTGATTTTTCCAAAACAATAAATAAACAATGCTTTTTGTGCCATGACGACGTTCAAAAGATTTTCACTTTTGTTGGTGGGTCCTTAGAAAGAAAATAAAATCAGGAATATCTGTTGTCGTTGTTCCTCAAAACCGTGAAAAATGTAAAGGTAATTACGTTTCAGAAATAAAAGATAGACTTATAATTTCAATAAAGATATATAATTTTTATATAAATATGCTGCTGCTATTAACAATAATTATTAATTAAGATATTTTTCTGTAGTTACTCCAGGATACTGTGACTTTGATGTTAAAAGTGTTGATGGCCGTTTTAAGATCTATAGCCCAAATATTATTATGCAGATTCGATGAATATTTTATGTATAATTTAAATTGAATCTCGTACACAATTCGAAATTAATTCAATTATCCTTTTATTCTATATAAATGAAGAATGTTGATAAACACATTTGAAAACTGCAGTTTGTATTCATTCCGCTACAAGTTTCTAAAATAACTGCTTGATAAATATAAAAAAAATTACACTTCTTATGTTAGCGCTCTTAACTGATTCCTTTTTTTTCTGAAAACGCCTGCATCGATATTTTCCTCCTTACTGACGTCTGTTTTAAGGAAGATGAAAGCTATAATTTTGCTGGGGGAATAATTAGGTTAAACACTTCCTGGATTCTTATAAAACAGCTAGCAGAGTAAATGGAATCGGAAGAGAAGACAATGGTCAACTCGCACTACAAGGCGTGGATGAATCTATGCGTTCACTACTGGAGCAAGGATTGAGGATACATTCCTATTTTGATGTATGATGCATCGTAACTTAATTGGTGGTAAAATACACCTCTGGGCTGTTTCCTCATGTTTTTCAGGATAATTTACTTTGATAATATCCTGAAAAGCCTCACATTGTTTGCTGATTTATGATCATCTTCCGATCAGATCAAATGTCAGAATAAATGATTTTAGATGTAAAGACACTTATGAGACTGTGTAAGGGAGATCACGACGTAGCCTAGTGGTCAACGTGATTTCCTAGCAGGATATCCGAATCCGAGTTCCGAGTCAAGCCTTGTAATGTCAAGGGGAAAAAAGTGAGAATATGAGGCAAAATCAAAATAGTTTTAGTCGTTATTAAATGACGCTGTACTTAAAGAAAATTCTGCCTATTTTAAGACTGTCTGAAAGGCTTCTTTTAAAATACCGGTAATGTGAATGACAAATTTTAGCTTGAAATTTCATTAGTGTTAAAAGTTTTAATAATTTCAAAGTAAAACTATGTTGTTGTTGTTTCAAATCCTCTGGCATTCGAATATAAATTCAGAAGAGATCCGCGAGGTTGTTGACTCGGGCAAAATCAATGATGAGAAGAGGGTTTGTTTTGAGATCTTACCTGGTAAGGCCTAGACACTCAAAAATATGCTCTGGGGAGGCTTGCTGGACTTGCAGATGGAAAAGACCTTTCTTCCCTAGTCAAAAGAAAGGCTCCTGGGGTCCACTAGAGAGTACAGTTTGGGAGCTTCTATCGCAGTTTAGGAAAAGAGGAGTGCCAGGACGACTTCTCTTGTACCATTGATGGGTGGGGGGAGTTAGCCAAGGGATATTATCAAGGGCCTTTCTGACAGAATATAGTTCACGGCAAGTAAGTGAGGTGCAAGAGAATGACTCGCTTTTATAATATGAACCATTATATCTTATTTTAATACTTCATTTGCGTTTAGTTTGGGACTGATATGGGTTCAGTTTCGTCCCAAAATGGTTGTTAATGTTGTTGAAAGGAGTATACTCCTACAGTATCGTATGAGAAATCTGCTATAAGACTTTCCGTACTAGATTTTGCCTGTAATTGTTAGACTGTAACATACCTTTCACTATCCTAATGGCCTACTAACCACTTTCCGACGCTTGAGTAGAAAAAGTTGGTGTTTACTATAACGTAATCCGGTTAAAACTTTGTAAGCTAGATTTGTATTTCTGTTCTTTTGTTGTTCAGTGTGTCAGATCAAGTCAAGCAATTAACTTTGTAATTTGTCCCAAAAATTAGTCATTACCCTAATATGGGGAAGCTGTACTATTCGGTACATTTTAATTAAGTCGTATTTATTTTGATGACAAGTTCGTAGTAGATTTTACTTGTAATTGTTAGACCGTGACATATCTTTCACTGCCCAATGGCTTACTACTTTCCTGATCTTGAGTAGAAAAAATCGGTACAGTGACGTAGCAAGCATAACTGGAGCCCGGAGCACGATACCTTTTTGGCGTCCCCTATAGTCTTGGGGATCAAATGGTCCAATGGTCTTGGGGACCATTTGGTGCTCCTCTGCCAGTGGCGCCAGGGGCATGATAGACCCCTTGTCCCCTCTCGCTACGCCACTGAGTCGGTGCTTATTATTTTTAACCTAATCCGGTCAAAACTTTGTGAGCCTGGTGTTTTGACTGTAACTTTGTAGTTCGTCGCTGAAATAAGTCATTACCGTAATATGGGAAAGCTTTACTACTCAGTACATCCTAATTAATTCATATTAAAATATATCGTATTAAAATATCCATTTTTTGTTCTGACGACGCGTCAGTGGAAAGGAAGCTAATCTGTTTACTAAAGTGCGACTCAAAATAAACATCTCATGAGTCAGCTGCTAGATGCGTAGGGTTGGGAACAGCAAAACCAGAAATTAAAGATTCAGTTCACCAAGACGCCCAACGCAACTCGTAACACGCGAACAAACATTCACCCCCGAGCACGAAATGTGGTCAATCACATCTAACCCTCGACTCCGAAAGGTCAGATTTCAAGATGGTGCCTCGGAGCGCCGCCGCTAAGTTCCTGCAGAGCGAAATAAATGAAAAGCCAGCAATAATTTCCGCGAATTAAATCTAAGTTACCGGATCAGGAAATTTCTGGACGGAAAAAAAATGTCCTCCGGGAGTATTGTAAAACATGAAAAGCGTCTTCTGCCCTGGTGAACTGAATCGGAAAATGAAGAGGGAAAGAAAATTACGATTTAAAAATGTTGTTAGACTTGTTCACACGTCGCGTTTTCTTTCCCCTTTCTTCATGCGAGGTGTTGGCCGGATAATTATGGAAATATTTGAAAAGGAAATAGGGAATTAAAACTGTACAATATTTAAGAGCTGAAGTCGAAAGACTTTTATCTCAGATAAAACAATCAATGTCTATTCGAAATATTGGACAAACAAAGATTAAACGATATAATTTAGTTTTATAATTAAAACAAAATCAGTTCTGCTAAAATTCATAAGGAAAAAAATAAGTTAAGGCTGCAATGTACTAACCCGAATGGATTCTCTAACCCCAATGTTAACCTATGGAGAAAATGTGTCCAATGCAGTGGCACACCCAGGATTTAATCTTGGGGGGGGGGGGGGGGCAGTTAAACATATAAAAATATTTATAATGAAAATTCAATATTCATAATGCAATTTCTATTTCTTTGGAGGGGGTAGGGCCCCTTGGCCCATCCCCTGGGTGCGACAGTGGTCTAAGGATTGCCAACTTGTATTTAAATATATATTTTTCTAAATTGTACTCCGTCATAGAGAAATAAATTTTATAACTCGGGACATTTTTCGTTATTAAAAAGGAATGCAAACAATATTTTAAAATTTAAAGAATTCGGGGGAAAAAATCTGGTATAGTGTGATTGAAACGCTCCTAAATTCCTTTGGTGCCCGCAATTCATAAAATGAATCTCGTTGAAAGGTGCAGGGAAAGTTCGGGTTACCTGAAAATATCATTTTTATTGGATTATCGGCATTTATGTAGCTGTCAATAGTAGACACATTTTCTCTGGGTTAACATTCAGGTGAGCTAATCCAATAGGGTTAGTACACAACAGCCTTATAAAAAACAACCCTGCTCGATATTTTAAATGCGTGCCTAGGCTTCATTATTTAAATTCATTATTTTCTCTTCCTCTGTCAAACGTCGCTAAGGCACTGAAAATTTTGGCGAACTCGAAAAAAAGCAGAAAAGAAAATCTGTCAAAGTAGTAACAATAGCACGCTAGAGCTAATAATGTTAAGTACACAGCGAAATTTTCCATTCCCCATTCTTCCAATCTCTATACAAAGGAATACATCAAGTTCCCGCCGGAAGCAAAAATTATTACTTTCCAATAACAATTTTAATGAAAATTTTCTATAAGATGTCAAGAAATAATTTTTTTAATTACAGAGTGAAATTATTTTACTTCAAAACTTCTATTTTTACACAGAATTTTGAGAAATTTTGATCAGGACAGAGACAGTGATAATCTTTTCAAATATTCCTATACTTACGTATCACGAAAAAGAATTAACATATAAACCTTATTAATTAGTCTATTAAATTAGTCATGAAACAAAAGCGTGACTCATCTTACAAAGATAAGGAAATGATGTTTCTCCTCCCTTTTTAAGCACTCCATAAACAAATGATAGCCACGGGAGATTAATGAACAATCAGTTAGTTCTTTATTACCATAATTTTTACGCCTTTTCGTAGGCTTTCTTAAAATATCGCCTTCGTACAAACAACGTAGTCTGCATTATTGATATATAGCGTAATATCATTACTAATATAATATTATTCGCAAGCCGGTGGATCTGGCATTATGTTAATGAAGGTTTAAGCATCAAATCTTGAACAAATATGGGCTTAGCAGTATTTTCTGGTTTAATTTTTTAGTTTCATTTTAATTTTTTGTAATTATAGTTTTTGAATCTATTAAAAGCCATATCTTACTTTAATTTTGGTATATTTTTTACAAATTTACTGTCACTTTTCATCGTGTGGCGTTAAGGAAATTTTAGAATATTGCCAACGAAATATATTTTCTTCTAAAGAAATTTAAATAGAATGCTATAGTATTTTTTATCCATGTATACATAAAAATAGAGAATCATATATATATATATGTGTGTGTGTGTGTGTGTGTGTGTTTGTTTGTTTTAATATAATGTAAATGTGCTTGTATGCACATTTATTTTTACAACAAGCGTTAATAGTACTAGACGTACTATTGTTATATTATCTGACAACCTACTATACAGTGTGTTCCAAAAATAATGGCGCGGTTTTAAATGGCTATAACTTCAGAAAAAAGCATTGTAGAGAGATGAAATATACATCAAATTGAAGAGAAAATCTCAAAGTTCCTTATCTGTCCAGCAGACTTCGATGTGTGCTCCCTTAGTTGCCCTGCAGAAGTCAAGACGACATTTCCATACACGGCAGAGAACATCCTGGGTGATAGACGAAATAACTTCAGCGATCCTTTCTTTTAAATGGTCCAGATTTCGGACATGGATGGAATACACTTGTGTTTTTACATAACCTCCAAAATAGAAATCCACGGGGGTAAGGTTTAGAGACCGTGGGGGCAAGGCAATCCATCCTTCTCATCCGACACATCGCTGAGGAAATGTTTCGTTAGGAAATTCCCTCATGATTGTAGCAAAATGTGGAGGAGCTCCGTCTAACGGGAAAGTGGAGTTCTCCGGAATTTTCTGGCGCTAGTCCTGGAGTCTGTTGGAGTTTGCACGTAAGCTTTCACACGCATAAACTTGGAGAGTTTCTCTTTCATTTTACGTATGACTCGTGTCTGCAACATAATTTGTTGCATAGCTATAGCCCTTTGAAACCCCATCATTATTTTTGGGGCGCACTGTGTATTGTATTTATGCTTTTTCTACTTCCCTAGATTGAGTAACACATGCACAGAAACCCCTTTGATTTGCAAATAGACCATTTCGTTTGTTCATTCAACCAAACCTGTAGTAAACTTCCCTAAATTCCTGACACCAGAGGTCTATTTGGAACATAATGAAATGATTGTGTTCTGTCGTAGAACAGACACACTGGCAGGAATTTTCATTCTGCTATGTGTAAGATTTTTGATCTGGTGTCAGGTAACTCTGTCCCATATTTTTTTTAATAACACTGTTTGTTACCATCTGCAAAGAGATGTTCATTTAATTTTAAGCTTGTGGTAGGACAATAACTATTTTGTTTACTTATGTCCAGCAAACTTTGTAAATAAATACATTACACTTCCGGTTATCCGTAAGCTAGTTACATTCTTTTAAAATTATAAATTAAATATGTCTAAAAATGTCAGCACAGCTCGCTAACTAATTTTTTCTCCCGAGGTAAAACAAAAATTTACGTTGGTTACATTATCTATACTAATATATAAAGAGAGAGAGCGGATTTTGTATGTGGAGCACAGAGAAAAAAAGTCGGTCAGTCGCCGGAATAAGTGGGTTCTGCAACCCACTTCGCGTGGGTTATTGTGGGTGGTGAGTTAAACAAACCACTATCCGTGATTTTGGACGCGGATGTAAGTGAGTTCAAATACTACTGAGTCATCGTAACTGTGTTATCGGAACAAGTGTGTTAAATAACTTATGTTATGTGATTTTACTGCGCTGAAAAACCAACTTTAAGTATTAGACCGTAAATGTCATGCAACTTGAAAGGCTGAAATGAAGTATTCGGGTTGAAAATTTTTGAATGTACTTAAATTTTTATTTATTATTTTTTATAAGGAATTTAATTTTTGGAATACGATGTCTACTTTTTTAGACGAGATTAACAAAAATTATTTTCTGATATTCTAAATCAATTTTGTGTTTATATTTAATTTTTGCCTAATGACTATTGTTCTCAACGTAGAAATTATATCCTTTATGTAGAAATGTTTTAATTTAAAAGAGTATCTTTTAAATCCAAGTTATTGAAAAATTGTGCAGATTTTTTTCTATGTCGTAATAAATGTACAAAGCAACTATCAGTTTCAGACAAATTTTGCAACAAAATTAACATTCTTTTATGAAAAGAGTTCTTATGCGTAGGTTGTTAATATTTTACGTCTTGATCTGTAAGGCAGACGCTTAGAGGTCGAAAATAAAAGGCTGGGATTCGCAGGTTTGCATTTTCATAATTTGCTCCTAAAGTTAGCTTAATAGGTTACTTACGATTCGCACGCGTCATAAGGAATACTTGTGAAAATATTTTAAAAAAGAAGTCGTTGTTATGGGACATCGCTTATTAAAAATCACGTAAAATTTATCGCTATAGAATATACCTCCATCGCACAGCTATCAAAAAGTTATGTTTACCCACCCTTACACACATATATCAGATACATTATATATATATATATATATATATATATATATATATATATATATATATATATATATATATATATATATATATATATATATATATATATTTATATAAACCCAAACAAAGACTATAATTATTTTCATTTTACAGACTTGTAGTAAAATGAAACACTGAAGCTTCACTGAAGCTTCTTATGATTATATTCTCTCTTCACTGAAGCGACACTGAAGCTTCTTATTTTAAAATGTTTACGATTTTAACTGTATATTATATTTTTCTCTAATATGTTTTTTCACACCCTTTTTTATTATAATTTTCCGGCCAAAATCTAGTCACAACTAGCCTCTTATATTCACAGAACCTTGACGTTTATCGTTAATAATAGTTTAAAATGTATATCTCGGTTTCATAACTTTTTAAATATGAAATTTATAATGCTGAAAATGATTATTTTAACAGCTATTAAGAATTGTCATTAGCAAATAGAGGTCATCTCCTTTTTTAGCATTCCATTGTCCGAGTTATCCGTGGAAACTCTCTTTACATGTGCTCGCCAGAGGACAGGAAATAGGTATTTTTTCTCCCGCCGAAAGTTTTTCCAATTAGGGTCTCTAAGTGTCCGCCATGTGTTAGTATGTGCCAGTAATGGCGGGAACCTCTTGATGATTTGAAGGAAAGGAGACTTAAATTAATCTCAACTAAGATGTCGTAAACACAGGTGTGCCACCTAACAAGTGCTAAATGGGTGCATGATTGCTAAGATGTGTCTGACACACATATGTGTGTTTACACGTGGAACGAGGAATAAATGTTCAGGGCACTGCCAGCTCGGACTCGGACTTGACTACCATGCTGTTGCAAGTTTACAATGGCTGCGCTGCCAGTATAGATTGCGGCTTTAAAATCATCCCTTTAATGAGTTAGCCAAGGTGAGTTCAATTTCGTTATTTAATTCTTTTATTATTGAGACTAATTCTATGTCAATGAATGTAATCCTAATCTATTTTACTTTTTAAAATTTATCAGTAATATGTAATAGTAGAAATTGTATGGAAAAGCTATTGATTTTCACACATACTATATGTGCAAATATATAAAATTTGTGTGTTTTTGTCTATTTAAAAAAAAATTATTGTAGATGATCATAAGGATCTAAGTATTAAAGATCGATGCTCCTGAGACCTATAAATTTAATAAGTCGATGCTATCTCTGATATAGATTTGCTTTATTTTTATTGGGCTCAGATATATATTTGTGGTGTCTGATTTTACATATTCTGTTTCCACATAACAAGATAACAGAATATGTAAATAATAATCTTGTTTTAACATTTTCATCTTGCATATAGTACTCAGATAATTTTTCTGTCTCTTAATTAAATTTACTAGGCATGCTACGAAATAAGAGCTTCGGCACTTTATTATTTAACTTAAACTATAAAAGAAAGGGACAGTGTAATAAATTTTGTATGTTAACATATTTTTATTCAAATGAGTTTAAAAGTGCAATTTTAAGCAATTTCTATCTTTCTACATATCATTATCTATATCTATATCTACATCTGTATATAGTACATCTATATCTATTTATATCCATATCTACACACACACACATATATATATAAATAAATAAATATATATATATATATATATATATATATATATATATATATATATATATATATATATATATATATATATATGTATGTATTGGAAGGGGAATTTAGCAATATATAATAATGAATTAATATGCTGTTTTTGTATTCAGCTGATGAAACATTTATAGTCTGCTCTAAATTTTATTTTATACCTATGTAAATATTATAGTTAACATTTTCTTCTGAAGTAACAATTTCAAAAGGATTTATCAGTAATTTTATTATTCATCTGAGAATGCTGAAAATAAAACAATACAGGATATTGTGTTTCAGGCATGCATAAAGTATTAATTTTTAAATGCAAAATGAGAGGTTCTGTCTCTTCAGTTCCTTTTGTTTTAGCTGAAATATTAACTGGAGGTACACACACACACATATACATATATGTGTGTGTGTTTGATTCTTTTTTTAAATTTAAAGTACTGTAATTGGTTACACACATAGCTTTTTATCAAAAACAAAACTGAATTTCATGTGTTAAAACGTCATGTTTTGTTTACATTTGTTAATTTTTGTTGTTCACATATTTCCTGTAGTATTTTAACAATTTTAAGTTCTTTATATTTTTTTTCTGTGTTAAAAACTGAAAGTATACTTCAGTTTTGTCTTTGCACAAACACTGCCTAGTGTCTACTATACATGTCATATCTTACTGGTATAATGATAGTTAGTATTCTACCTTCATATTTGAATACTATATATACAGCATATTTCGTTTCCCACTCATGCATAACTTAACTGTTCAAAAGTCACTACTCTGTGGGTAGTTTAACCCCTAATAAACCCATCTAGGTTTGTCTGTATGGATTTTAAAGGTATTGTAAGTAATAAAATTTGAAAAGTTATTTTTTTATTACTAAAAATAAAATATATTGCTTTTGCTCCTGTTATTGAAAAGTTTGCTATTTAGGTTGATGAGCTTGTTGAGGATTTATTTATTAGACTGAATTCTTAAGGTTTTTTATTCCTTTAACTTTCATTCAAAAAAGTTTATTGTAGTACAAAACAAAATAATTAAAATTATTTAAAAGGCAAAATAATATTTTAGTTTATATGTATTTCTTCTTAATTTTATGCGAAATATGTATTCTGATTTTCAAAGAAATGTCTGTTAAAAAAGTTAAAAAATTTATGAATTTTAATTTCGGAATAAATAACATACCTTTTGTATTTTTTAAAGTTTGGCTTTATTTTAAATATAGTATGAAGAAATATAGTTGAGTTTATTAATGTTCTGAGAAAATATGGATCTGCATTCTCAAAGTAATAAAAAAATATAAATCTTGCCATAAGTTTATTAGGATTTTTGACCATTGGAAATAATATTTTAGTTTATATGTATTTCTTCTTAATTTTATGCGAAATATGTATTCTGATTTACAAAGAAATGTCTGTTAAAAAAGTTAAAAAATTTATGAATTTTAATTTCGGAATAAATTACATACCTTTTGTATTTTTTAAAGTTTGGCTTTATTTTAAATATAGTATGGAGAAATATAGTTGAGTTTATTAATGTTCTGAGAAAATATGGATCTGCATTCTCAAAGTAATAAAAAAATATAAATCTTTCCATAAGTTTATTAGGATTTTTGACCATTGGAAATAATGTGTTAAGACAAAGTACTTTTTTTTTCTTTTTTGAAAACAAATATCAATACAGGTTAAGAATAACATATCTATATCATTTTTACTGCAGACATAGTTGAAGATTTGTTAAAATCTTGAGGCAAAATTACTTTTATCTTTTCCCAAGCAAGTTTGTATATGTTAATGTATTATGCACTTTAACATCCTTTTATAAACAATTTAAAAAATACTTTATCATAAGTGCTGAATAGATGTGAACATGTATAAAATGTTGCTAAATAGTTACTAGTTTTTAGGATAAATTAATATTTTTTCTGTTGATTTAGCTACTTAGTCTAGATTCAGTTAGTGTAGGGAAACAATTTCTTCATGACATCTGGACTTTTTTAAGTCTTTTTCTCCATTTTCAGATATTAGAAGCTCCATTAGACCTACATGGCTTTTCACATTTCACCAGATTCAAAAAGCATTGACTCCAGAGGGGCTCAAAATGGTAACAATAAGGATCTTTTATTTCAAAATTGTCTTTTGCTGTATTTGAAACATGTGTTACAGTATATGCATTTTGCATCATTTGCTAATTCTAATTCATGCATTAAAATAAATTTATCTTCAACATCATGAATTATAAAGTTTTTGTTATGCGCATTTTTAAATTAATGTATTAGTAGTGCTTGTATGACATTCATCCTTAAAATAATAATAATAATAATAGTAATAATGCACATATTAAGATTTATACTTTGGAGAGACTAGTCTATTAATGTAGCAGTTACTTTCTTGAAACATGGATAATCAGTTCTCTATGCTGCATCTGCAGTTAAAATTTTGTTATGGACTGGTAATGACAGATATATCCACTCACTCTCACGAACCTTTTTAGCTTATTATGGAAAAAAATGTTTGCTCCTGTGTGTCATTTCTTGCCAGCTTTTATTTCAAAATTTAAAATCCTAATGAAATGATTTTTCAAACATTGCAGTAAAAATCGGGCAAAACAATGTCCATTGATGTAGAAGCTGTCAGTGGGCACTTTAAAAGTTTAATTGCATGAACATTAAAATCAACTTTGATGCTGAAATGCATAACATTTATGAAGTTTATTTTATATTTCAGGTGAATAATCCTCCACATTCGAAAGAAAGCTTGACTATCTGAAGGGTTTTGAAGATTTTAATTTCAAAATAAATTTTTTTTGTAAAATTATACCTAGTTGTTTAAAAACAAAGATATGTATATTACATGTTAATAAAGTTTCTCTGTATTTGTAATTTTGTTTGATGGGATTTATTTTTTGTTTGAAATGTGAGTTTATATTCATTCTCATTAAAGTGTGCATTTGAAACCATAAGATTTAACAAGAAGAGTCAATGCATTTTACATGAGTTATTTTATTTCTATGTAGAAAAGTATATAGTAAATATATATTAGCACAATATAAAATTTTCAGATTATGTGCGTGGAGCTATTTTGTTTAGAGCAACTTGTTAAGTATATTAACACATTATGAAGTTTACAAACCATGTAAGTATAAAGGGGTGATTTATCGAATAGACCTAGTTTATACTCGTGAAAAAATTGTGTCTTAGAAAATAATTATCTATATTTTCTTAAATCTTTGATGTTGCAATTTGAAATATTGTAATTGTTTCTGAACTAGTTGTGTTGGGATATGGTATCTCTACCAATTAGAAATATTTATTTCTGAAATCAATGTAATTAATTTTTTATTTCATTAAAAAAAATTTTAATATCTCTCCTATGTTAAAGCTAAGATCTGAAACTTTCTTGATCAAATATTTGTATCGCAGTTTAATCAAACTAAAAGTTGTAAAGAAAAACATTTGACCTACGAAATTTTAAGGTTTTATACATAATATTCATAAGTTTCATGTAAATTTTATTTCACTGGTATTTAGAAGCCCCACCACTAAATCTCAACGCATAAAAGTTCAGTTAAAAGTTCTTGTTTTTTAATTTGGAGGGTTATTTCTCTCTGCTACTCCTATGAGGGAAACTGATTAAAAAAAAATAATGGATGCTTGATTAACATTTTAAATTTCTGATATCTTCACAAGTTTTAGACATCCTTTCATCACTTATGATATAAGTTTGCAGGATTTTATAACAGATATTTAGCTTTGTTTTTATGAGATTTTGAAAAAATATCCTCAAATTTTAATGCATTTTTAATTTATATTCCACATATGAGAGTATAGCGCAGGGTTTCTTTTTCTTTTCACGAGAAAGAATATGAGCGAATTGAGATAACAAATACATATAACAATGAATAATGAATTACGGGAGAAAATACTCAACCTTTCGAGTACTTTAGCGTAAACTCATTTACTTAAAAGAACTCATTACACATGGGTTTTATAACCCGAAATAAAGTAAGATATTGAACTCTAAAGAAGAGTTTGTCTGCTCATGTTGGTATGATTTTCGACACACTTTAAAGTGAGTCTTATAACCATTTTAATGTGTTGGCGGCAAGTAAATCAACACGCTTAGGATCTGGGTTCTAGAACCCATTTTTCCACATGGGTTGTACGACTCACCAAATGCGGGTTCCCCTGCTCATGTTGGTGTGATTTTCGACACACTTTAAACTGAGTCATATAACCCATTTTAATGAGTTGGTGGCGAGTAAATCAACCCACTTGCGATCTGGGTTCTAGAACCCACTTTCCCACATGGGTTGTACGACTCACCAAAAGCGAGTTCCCCTGTGCAGTGGATTTGAACTCGGAGAAGTGGGTTCACCGAACGACTTTTTTTTCTCTGTGAGGGTAATCTCTGGAACCACTGCACCTATTTCAAAAATTCTTTCACTATTCGAAAGGTACATTATTCCAGATGGGCATAGGCTATATATTATGTATATCTAATCAGTAGAAAGAAAGTTAGGGGCCTAAATGTTGATCTGAGGCTTCACCTTTACAACCTTTTCTTTGTCAACCATAGTCAAGTAACCATAGCAACACATCAAACTACATTTTCATTTATTATCAGTAAAACAATTAATATTTTAAAGATTCAAGTGGAGGAGGTATTGATAAATACAAAAAGGATCTTTGATATTGGCAACGTTTAAGGGTTTATTGAAGAAAATTACATTTCGAACTACGCTTTTTATTGGATATTTAAGGTAAAAAAAAATATTTTCAATTTATTGGTTATCAACTGGAAATTTATTGATATAATGTTACAGAACTTTATTTAACTTATAAACTTTGTGTTTTTGAATTTATGTACAATTTTATGCCCAATTTGCGTAAATCGAACTTGAATTATTGAACTTTATGCAAAAATCAGGGTGTTTCATTGAAACTGTGAAATTTATTGATTATTTCGAATAGGCCTATGTTTGTTCCTTTATAAGTGAAAAAGTATTGCTTCAAGCTGAAATTTTGTATAGATATAGTTGATAGTTCAGATTAAAACATAGACATATTATTTTTTGAAAATCGGGCCTCGGAGTTTTTTTAATTAATGTTTTAATGATTTTGCCCCTAAAAGTTGCTTATTTCGACAGCTTCCGCGGTTGTCCTCGCTGACAGCGAGACTATAGTGCCGTTTACATGTGCCAAAAACCCGGGTAAAAGCAGGGTCGTTTCTTACTTTTTCCCTACGATAGGGAAAAATGCAGGGTGGATTTTCGACCCTGCTTCGACCCAGGATAAAACCCGCTAATTACCCATGATGCATTTCGAAGCTGGGAGTAAATAACATGGCGGATTTGAACTTGTGTGAATCCATGAAAATGCAGCTAAATGATCGATGGAAGGATCTGGAACACCTTAACGATCGCATAATTTTCAAGAAAACAGTAGAAAAGTTCCTATTTTTTTCCGGAGGATTTCATTTATTTCTTGATCTGAACCATCCCCAATTACATTATAAATAGAATGGTACTGCCATCTGGTATGTAAAATAAGAAATAAAATTTCATTTCAATAAAATTTCAGTAACATTTTCATTTAAAGTGTTATGGTAAAATTAATAAATTTAATAAGTATAATCAATAATTAAACGTAACATTAAAATTTATTTATAAATTAATTATTTTAGAATTCACAGATAAAAATTTATTTATATCTATTTATGATTTTTTTATTTATACATGACTAAAAATTACTGAAACAAAATTGAAATCAAAATTACATTTTGATTTTATAAAAGGATTTATTAAAACAATAAGTATCTTACAATTAATCTTATAATTTAAAAAAAATGCACCTATCGATTGGAAAATTTTCTTTCTAGTCTTTATTACTTCAGGAATTTAAAATAATTTCTTCCCACCAAACAGAGCTTCGTAATTTTTCCCACATTCTTTGTTGTGGAAAAACTAAATTTAGCGATGAAGCCATAGATCGTACGATTATATCTAATATCCGCATCAATCTTCTAGTTCTTATATTCCTTTTTTCCTATCTATTTTCTAAATTTATTTTTAAAAACAACAGTAAACAATCGTAAACGTTCTATAATTATCAACAGCGACTGACATATGCTGCATTTAAATAACAAATAGACGCAGACGTAATTGTGTTTTAGAAGAGGAGTGCATTGGTCGTGTCGACTTTATCTCCTGTAAGCAAGATATATGTAATCAAGGTGGGAGTGCTCAGTAGTTAAAATTTTAAGTAATGAATTAAAATATTAAGGTAAGAATAACGCGGGTAAAAGAAAAAAAATAAATAGTAAAGTTAAATTAAAACAAAAAAGTTAATTTTAACAGAAAAAATATAGACTTACAAGTTAAGAAAATTTAGAAGAAAAATTAGATAAGACTAATAATCCACGGAAAACAAAAAAGTAATAATATTAAGAGGCCCAGAAAAGCAGATATCATAAGAATACAAAAAATATTTTTGTAAGTTTTTCAATCTTTTTGGATTTTTAAAGTTTTATGATTTTTTTGTTGTTGTTATTTTTAAAATTTAAGAATACGAGGTCAAAAGAACAGCAATTGGGAAAAAAAGGCCTTCCCCAGGACCATACACTTCGTAACGAGATAAATGCGGAGTTCGAAGATGGAAAGCTAAAAATAGCAATACAGTGAATTTGGAAAAGTATGACACCGGCTGGGATCGAACCCATAACGTGATTTACAAGGAATGATGGTGTATGAGGATCACTTCGGCCGAATCATGTGACGGCCTTTACTTCCGGTAAGACGGGTAAAAGCAGGATGAAAATGTGGTCCCATGTAAACGGGCTTCGAAGGTTTTCCCTATTAGCGGGTAAATCCCGGGTATTATTGTTGTCCATGTAAACGCAGCTTATGAGGCCGAATCGTACCAAAATCGACAAGCGGACCCCGGACACGATTCAGTGCCTGACGTAGCCGGAATTTTTAATTTTTAATTTAAAAAACGTTATTAAATTTGTTGTGCCATTTTCGGTGCTTTTTTCGTGTTTTTTTGTGTGTGGACTCTGTAGCGGATAGGCTATGGGGCTGAATCGTATCAAAATCGGCATGCGGGTGGTCCCCGGACACAATTCAGTGCCTGACGTTACAGTTTCCAATAAAAATTTCTTTTGCCATCACCATCAACAAATCCCAAGGTCAAACATACAAATATATTGGACTTGATATACGGGACGATTGCTTTACTCAAGGACAATTATATGTTGGTCTCTCTAGGTCAGGAAATGCGGAGAAACAATTTATTTTAAAACCTCAGAAAAACGAGAAATGTGGTATACCATGAAGTTTTAAAATAAATTATACCTACCTAATATCTACTTAAGATAGATAATTGTTCAACCCGGACAAAGTCGTGACGGGCCGCTAGTTATATAATATTTTAAACACAAAAAAAAGTAGTTCACTTAAAATATCTCTGTAGTTTATTGTTTACAGTATAAAGGGCTTTTTTGCATTATCTCTATTTTCCATTCGTAACCTTGCCCTAGATAGTCGAGAGCTCAGTAAGCATAAAAAATGGAAAACCTCACAATAACAATATTCAGGATTACGACAATTCCTCTAGAACGTTTTATCTATAGGTTTTAGTAAAAGGTGCCTTTCTCTAAGTGTAAAATTGTATTCAATACGAGAATATTTAATATAAGGATAACCTCTTATATGAAGATAAATTTAGAACAGTTCTTATCCCTTATCACTAAAGTGTGACTTCATCATAACGATATACAGTAGAGTCCCGATAATCCGAAATGATTGGGACGAGACTCTTTTCGGATTATCGAATTTTTCGGATTAAGCGAAATCATTCTTAAAATAAACTTAAATTGCATAATAACGCGTGATTACACGGTTTATTTTATAACGGCTGTCTAAACATCTCGGAACGAAAATCAAATCTACCAAATCTCGGAACGAAATGGGGGATAAGAGAGCGGAAAGCTGCCTAGTACGGTACAGGAGATTGTAAGTTGTTCGTTCAGTAGAGTAAGAATTTAGGCGATCAGAAGATTGTTGAAATGGTTTTGAAAGAACCTGTCAACGTCTCAGACGAGAGTGAAGGTGAGGCAGACGGTGACAGCGAGCGGTGGGTATCCCACCCAGAAGAGGCGACTGCATTTGATGATGTAGCGCTTCGACACGTAGAGCAACACTCCGCCGCGACTTAAGCGGACACCATTTTTTCTGACGCGCTGGCCTAATTTGGCTTTAAGGAAGAGGTATTCTTCTTTTCGATAAAAAAAACAGATTTTTTCAAACCAATGTAGTTCAATAATAATAAGTTCAATAATAATAATTTCAGTATATTGTCTAACTTTGATTTTTCTTCTAATTTTCAGAAATATGCTTTATATTACTTAGTATCAAAGTTGTTTTATTGTAACCTTAGTTCTTTTTGACTTTTGGTTTCGGATTAAGCGGACTTTCGAATTACCGAAGTCCGGATTATCGGGACTCCACTGTATAATAATGTATATCGTTATACGAGTGTAAAGAGCCTTTTTGGGGAGGCAATAGCCCAATTTTCAATCCGTAACCTTGCATTCAGCCCAGATAATGGAGAGTGCAGTACTTTGAATACGGGAAAAACGTTATAATGACAATATTCACTATAACGATATATTTCTTTACAGCGATCTTTTTTTAAAGATTTTAGCAAATATGTCAATCTTTTGGTGTGAAATTGTGTTCAATACAACAGTATTCCATACAGTTATAACCTATTGTACGAACCATTATACCTCTTATCACTTATCACTAAAATTTGGCTTCATTACAACGATAACGAGACATATCAAAAACATGTTTTTCACCGGCGCACTTCCATGACGCATTCTATTCATGCTAACCCCACTTCCCTTGCCAACCACATTTTGGCGCAGCTGCTTCCAACATGACGTAACTGAATTGGGTTCGTAATCTTGCGTCTAGATGAGTTGAAGAGTAACTGAATCGAAAGAAATCAGTGTCGAAGAATGACGATAACGAGAAAAAAAATCTTTTCTAAAATGGTTACCAATGCATCTGAAGAGATGCTTGCAATTTTTTCAATACTTGCAATATTTTTCAGATTTTTGTTATAGTTAATTTGTTATAGAACAGTATTATCAGTAAACATTTTTATGCTTAAGTTTTATTCGAGAAAATGCTATTATAAAGTCTAAAAAGCTTGAATGCATATTAAGTGTTTTTTTTAAACGGAGTACATCAAAGTAATTAAATATCTTTGTTCTTATGTAGATTATCCTCATTAACAATAGCTCTCTCTATAACAATATCTCTTCTCGGTCCATGTCATGTTATTATAGAGAGGTGTAATTGAATATTTATTTCTGAATTAAATATTTATATGTTCCTGTAGAGATGTTGTGGTGGATATCGATACTTGGCTCTATCCGCTTATACAGGTCTCAGTGGTTGGATGATATATAGTCGGGGGGATTGTACGGGGCAAGATAAGATATTTGACTTCTTTTTCATGCTCTTCAAACCAATACTTGATAGATTTAGCTGTATGTATATAGGGATTATCATCCTGGAGAACGCCATCTCCTGCAAGAAACAATGTTTGCACCATAGGATGGACTAGTGAGCTAAAATTTCGACATAGTCCTTCCCATTCAATCTCCTTATTAGGGTTACAATAGGGCCTGAAGAAAACCATGAGATTCTATCCTAAACCCTGATAGATCTACCTCCATGATTGACAGTTGAGATGAGACATCCAGAATCTTACGCTTGTGTAGGTGTTCTCCAGACATACGCACGTCCTGTTGCGAGGAACAATGTGAACAATGATTCGCCGGACCAAATGCCGTTTTTGACATATTACTCGACCAGGATTTGCTCTCGTGGCACCATTGTGGACAATAGTTTGTATTGACATCTTTTACAAGTGGCTTGGGAATTTCTACTCTTCCCTTACTGCTTTGTTTGTGAAGTTCCCTCTACCTCTAATGGTTGATACCAGAACATGCAGATGCCGATTGAGCTCTTCGGTCATTTTGGTTGCAGTTGTTTTCTTTCTTCATGTCGCAATCCGCTTCAATACCTCGTCCATCTATTTCACTCAGCTCTCCCTTTCGTCCTCTATTCTGTTTGGGCAAAGAATGTTTCTCCGTGCACTCTGTATGATATCATAACTACCGATACCATAGCTCGAAAAACACCCATTAACATGGGGGTTGCAGCAACAGATACTCCAATTTAAATGCGCTCCAACAATTTGCCCTTTTTGCAAGATCTGCAAGGTTTGATATTTTACGCTGTTCCCCTCAAAAGCACGATGCCCTTAGCTTCATAAGCTGCTACCTGAGAGTAGAATAATACATACACTATATTATATAAAAATTACCGGTGGCCACACTTGTTTTTTAAGGAATATGAAGCACATTCATATACACCACTAATATTGATAGGTGTTTCCATTATTTTGATAACCACCTGTATATATCATTACGCTTGGAATACAAAGATACGTTAAATAATGTATTTTAAAAAAACACTGGTTTTGATATGATATATTTGAATGTACAACCCCTGACGCAATTCACAAACACAAACACAAAACTATTGTTTCACTACTAGAGGAGGTCTATGTGTGTTCAGAAAAGCAGCAATATTTCCTTCTCACGATAATTGCCTTCAAAACAACCACTCAGCACCTCTCTTTCCATTCAAATAAGGCACCTGTCATATGTTTCTCCACCCTTAAAACTGGGAGAGATTGATCGCTTCTTACGGCGAGGACCAACAGTTCTAGATTGGATTAACCTTTTATTATGGAGAGCGAGGATGCTAGATAATTTATTCCACCCCGGCACGGAATGCCCCAGGAGCAACTGAAGTTTTAGAGCAATTTTTTACATGTTCAGAGCAATTTTAAATGTTTCTATATTTATAATAATGTCATTCCATTGGCTATTTATATATATATATTTCGAGTTTATAAAAATTGCAAAACATTTTAAGTTAGCATTGTAAAAAGAGTTCTAAAATATTCCCGGAAAGGTAACAAAGGTCATTAAATGTAATCAATTCTCTGTTATCTCATCTACTCCAATGAGAAAATAACCTTTTGCTATTACAATTTTCATTCGCCGCTTGACATTCGCTGTTAAATCTGGTTCTTGAATCTTTTCAGGCAGAGAGAGTCATTTCAATTTAATTTAACTTACGGTGGTGATTCCCACAGAAAAAGCCTTTAAATTAAATTTTAATGATTTTATAAAAAAAATGAGAAATTAACTGTCATTACTAGTGACGCACCTATATAAGACATTTGAGGAGGTGGGGGGGGGGGGGGTTATATGAAAGATCAGAATTGGGGAGATGGGGGGGGGAGCTAGGACACCTCTGCTTACGTCCCAGTTTTTAACTTATATGATTTTTAAATTTTTGCAATAAGGTTAATTTGGTTTATTTCAAGGTGTCTCTGTATGTCGGACAAATTGTTTGCACTGGTCTTTGCACTCCCAGTATCACGGGCGTGGAGCAAGCTCCTAAATACGAAAAAATTACTATGTGTCACAAAGTTACCCCTGCAGTCACAAAGTAACCCCATATTACAGTATATATATATATATATATATATATATATATATATATATATATATATATAGATAGATAGATAGATAGATAGATACATAAAGCCTTAAGCGATTGCCGAGCGAGACTCTTCATACAAATAATTCAACCCTTTTTAAATGATAATAAATTATTTGTTATTGTTAAAGAATTTACCCTAATTTTTACTATATTTTAGAGTGTTATGTACCTGGGTATAGCAATCTTACATGAATCTTACATGAAAAAGTATAACTCTAAGCTCGACAGTACCGTTTTTAAACGGCTAACATTATTTTCTATCGGTATGAGGCATACCGTATTTTTATCCAGTGCTTAAAGAAGGAAACGAATATTTGTGGAGTAACTAGAACAGAAATTTTATCACAAAGACAAACACACACATAACATATGTATATTATTAGCCGAATTCTAAGTATAAAACGTTGAAGCATAGTAATATACTATTATTTAATATAAACAAAACAGAGACACTAACTACGTGTCTTGGCACACATGTAATAAATTTGTTGTTGTTCATATTACTGCTCGTAAGTGCCTTCTATTCACGCATAAATTAACCTTTTTTTTTTGTTCCTTTTCTAGCATTTATTTCTTTTTTAATTCATAGGCTATTTAACTGACACTGTAAGTAGTTAATTTTATATGAGTACAAATCACACCATATGAGAAAACCTTTTCCTACAGTCGAAACATCTATCCATTATTTTCTTGACTGCAGTACGAATGGGAAAAAAAAAATTACAAATGACATTAATCCCTTATCCTTTTGAGGTGGTTAAGAAAAAATAATAACAAAGTATTTTATTTGATGACTGACGAGTCAAATAGCAGATATTCCCAACAGTGATCAGTGTCAACTTGGTCACAAGTTTCACACAATGCACGCCATATAAAGATAAAGCAGTGACAGATTGTTACTGATAACGCTGCAGCCTCACAAAGGAAGATATTCCCTTTGTTCTGCAACTGCCCGGCTGAAGTAAAAGCAATTTTTACAAGTTCAAAACAATGAATAAAGTATGAACGTATATAATTCAAGATCTCCACAACTTTCTGTAAAGAACTTCTGTCATTTGAAAAAGCTATTGTGTAGTAATCGGTGTGTGTGTGCATTTCTTCGTTTCATGTATGGATATAAATGAAACTGATTCTTTTATATCTTTCTTTTGATTGTTAATAGTCTACTAAATATTAACCCATTATAAAAGGTTTGACTGAAATTAGGATTTCATAAGTATTTTTTTTCATACACCCATATATATATATATATATATATATATATATATATATATATATATATATATATATACATACACACACACAATGAAACTTTTGTTAACCGGCCACCCTGCAAAAAGGCCAATTTTTTTCGGAACCATTACTGGCCTGCATATAGAAGTCCACCCTTATTCGACGGCCACCTCTCAAAACGACCAGTTTTCTTTCGGAACCATCACTGGCTGCCATGCAGAAGTTTCACTCTTTCTCTCTCTCTCTCTCTGTGTGTGTGTGTGTGTATGTATATATATATATATATATATATATCATCAGTTTATATTTTGTTGAAGAAAATTTGAATGAGAGCAGATATACAGAAATAATGCTGGGTGGAAATTTAGTTTTTAATTTAGGGGTTAATTTAGTTTTTAATGGTTTTTAAGATAAGTTATGAACGCGATTCGAAAACCCTGTTTCGCTCTACCACTATAACTGTGAAGAAAAAAAAATTCCTCTTTTCTCCCGGCCAAAACGGAACGCGGGGGAAACTTGCAAAAGGAGAAAACCCCTCTCTTCGAAGAGCACAATATACTAGAAAATTCTATTCTTCGTCCGCTCCCTCTTATGAGAGCACAATCTATACTTATATATAAAGAGAGAGAGCGATTTTGTACGTGGAGGGTAATCTCCAGAACCACTGCACCTATTTGGAAAATTCTTTCACTGTTTGAAAGGTACATTATTCCAGATGGACATAGGCTATATATTATGTATATCTGATCAGTAGAAATAAAGTTTGGGGCTTAATACTAACAATCTCCATTGTTTCCGCTACTGTCTTCTACCGCTTTTTGTTCCGAAGATTTCAACGATCCTTAGCGTGGTGCTATCGCGGTGGGCTTCTGTTCTGACGCTAGCGGTTCGAACCTAGCCATTCTCCGGCACGCCTTTTTCTTTTAAAAAATTTATTTTAATTATTAACTAACGTAAAATTAATTTAAGGTATTATTATGCTATTTTTAAGGTAAAAAAAGATTTAGAATTTATTGGCTATCAACTGGAAATTTATTGGTATAATATATTTTGTTCAACCCGGACAAAGTCGGGACAGGCCGCTAGTTCTTTATAAAGTGACCAATTTTTGCCCACTAAACAGTTCAAATCGCGTATTATTTATCGTCCTGGACCCGAAATTTATCATTCATTAGTATCGCCTTTCCCTTAATTAGGATTTAATTATTGCGACTACGGGCGTCGATATAATACACTAAATACAATAAAATTAATAAAAGAAAATCAAAAGTCTAAAAGAAAAATTCTTCTTAACCATTTTTCTTTTCGTACCATAAGCATGCACAAGATAAATTGTAATCAAAGTAAATAAATATCAACATACTCTAATTACATCCTAACTACGAGCACATAAATCCTAAAATCTCAATAGAAATTTTATAGCAAACACAAAGAAAAGAAAGAAAAAAAATTATATACATGCATAAAACCGTAATGAAATTTCTAAATCGGAAACCCAATAACGTTACATATTAAAACACAATTATAATAGATTAAAACATGATTTTCTATCAAGAAAAGATCTCTCTCAACCATAACTATACTAATTGCATATCACCGCTCTTAAAAGCGTGGCATAATATAAAAATACAAAAAAAATCGTTAAGATACACAAAAAATAAAATTATCGACTAAAGTCACACGCATTTCAAATTGAAATAAAATTGTTAAAATGCTACTAATTTTACCAATCAATTACCTAAAGAATCAGGCATTAGACTCTAAGAGTCAGGCATGTTCATAAAAAAAATTGATATAACATACATTCTACTGACAGAAGTGTGCATATAATAATAAAATGTTTTTTTTTTGCCGATATATATATATAATATATAAATTTGAAAGAAATATTAACACACATACATTTTATAATAATTAAATGAAGCCTCAACAGATATTCACAATTTAAACACATTAAGAAAATAATTTAAATTCTTGTATTTGATCAAGAATTAAAACAATTAATAATAAAAAAAAATTGTATCATCATAATATACAGCATGTTAAAAAAAAATCCTAATTTTAACCAATGAGAATAAAGGTAAATATTTACTGTGTCTATTTTTTTTTCTCTACAGAAATTCTCTAAAAAAAATTAATATCCTTATAGGATAACATTTTGTTTTCAATACCCAAATGATCATAACAATCAGATGAACTGGTCACGGCAACCATCTGCTAGGTGGAAAAGTGCCGATTAAGATATTAAAATATTTTATGATTAAAGTTTTAACAGGTGCGTTTACCAATTACTAATTACTCATTACTAATTACCCAGGTTCGTTTTAACCCCATCGTGTAGGAAGTAGACACAACTAAATGTTTTTAAATGATGAGGACCAATATTTACAAATTAACAACAAATATTTCTTACCACACATAAACAATTAAGTTATACAGTATAAAATGATTACTATTCTTTAAATACTAACGTGGGTCCTCACAAGAAAAATAAATAGCAAATTATGCAAGTAAAATCAAAATTGAGATTTAATTTAAAATACTGTCTTCGGTATGACTGCAAGGGTCTGACTTACCCTAATTCGACTTGACTGTTGTCCCAGCTATTCATGCAAGACCACGCCGGGCCTGGCTGCTACTACCGGGACCTCGAAAGGCCCCCACCGGCCAGAGGCACGACGACCTATCTGGCGGTATCCTACATGGAGAGAAAAAAATCTCATCTCTTCCTCTTAATATTACTCTCAACTTTTTCATATTCCTCTCTACCTTCCAATCAAAGTATTTTCTTATTCACATCAACTCCACCTACGTCTTAAAACTTTTTCCTAGTGGCTATAATATTTTCTTTATTTTTTTTCACAAACTCTCATTGGGCCTATATTTTCTTATTTTCTACATCTCGTCTCTACCTTCATCTTTCTTTATATTTTATTTTCTAACACCTGGTCAGTCCTATAACATTTTCCCCTTTCTATGACCCGACAGTACTGCTACCGTTGCGTAAATTTCTATATAATCCTTTCATTTCTTATATTCAATATTCGATTGCCCGTTCGGCTACAAACATATTTTATTCCACCACTGTATTGTTCAAGAGAGTGGAGTGGGCCTTTTAACTCACCGAGTGGAGTGGGCCTTTTAACTCACCGAGTGGAGTGGGCCTTTTAACTCACCGGTTTCTTCACTACAAATATCCCCTTTACTGTTTATGTGAGCGGGCCCTTTTTAACTTCGCCCCCTCCTTTGCCATAAATATTTTCTTATCGCTTAGCCTTTTAACTCTTCAGTGGGTCGCCCAGTGGCTAAGTGGATAAGGCATCAGCCTGCCACGCCAGGGGATGTAGGTTCGATTCCCGCATAAGACTTGGCTGTATTCTGGGGAACCGGTCAGTCTTCCGCCTGCAATTGGAACCCCGTCTAGAAAGGGGAGCTGCAACCCATCGTCCATCGCCGGTGTCATCGTCTGTCAATAAAATTCTTCTGTGATTGTGTCATTTGTCTGTTTCTATGTCTTATATTCATATGTACACCGGACTGGGGTGTAATGTTGTCATCCCCCAGGGACATTAGCTACGCACACAATCTTCAGTGGGCCTTTCATTCTAATACTTATTTCCCTTACACCATAAATATATTTTTATTGCTAAACGTGAAAGATTTCCTCTACTTGACCATTGACTTGACTATGTACGAAATTCACCTTTCTTAAAATATTTCATTATGTTTTCAAACCCTATAGTTCTGTACAAAAACTCTTTCCCTGTACCTTCTTACAATAACTTCTGGCTTGCACTATAAGCGCCCCACCTGGCGTCACACCTCGCGCATTTTCGAAAACAGCATCTACAATCAAAAAATTCTCAGCGTTATACACGCTTATTGTAGAAATAACTTGGTAGGCCTGAAAGGGCTAGCAATGGCCCTCCACCATTTAGTAGTAGGTCTCTCAAACATTCAGGTATTAGGTCTTAAATCGAGACTTACAACTTTTTTTCTTTTTTTAATTTTTTTTCTTTTTCTGAGACTTTTGTGAGTATTGCTGGCTCTCCAAGGGTTCCTCGGAGAATTTTAGCAGCTACAAGCCATGTTTAGATTTCTGTATGCATTGTAAAACGTTGTGAAAAGGGTAAGAAATAAGAAAAGGAGTTAGCCATAAAATTTTGATACGGAGAGGAAGGTTAGAGAAAGCCGGTTGTAGTGGTCAGCACAAGAAAAGGCCTTTTAGATAAGTTTAAAAGATTTTAAAAGGTTAAGTGCGTGTATAAGTATAGAATTTTTACACAGAGTTCTAGTGAAAAGGGAAACGCATGCAATAAAATATATTTATGGTGTCAGGGAAAAGTTTAGAAATAGCCGCCGCTCCTATATAAAGGCCCCATAAGAAAGGCCCAGTAGTGAAGTTAGAATCGCGGTGAGTTAAAAAGGCCCCATAATAAAAGAGTTGCGTAGAAGCGAGGGTCAGTCGAAAAAGCTCCTTAGAAAATGGAATAAGAATTGAAGGGAATGTGTGCCACAGTAAGTATTTTTGAGTTATAGAAAAGTTAGAGAGGGGGATTTAAGAAAAATAAAATATAAAGAAAAATGAAGGTAGAGACGGGATGTAGAAAAATATGAGAAAAGTATAGGTCCAATGAGAGTATGAATTTAATAAAGAAAAATATTATAGCCACTAGGAAAAAGTTTTAAGACGTAGGTGGAGTTTAAGATGAATAAGAAAATACTTTGATTGGAAGGTAGAGAGGAATATGGAAAAGTTGAGAGTAATATTAAGAGGAAGAGATGAGATTTTTTCTCTCCATATAGGATACCGCCAGATAGGCCGTCGTGCATCTGGCCGGTGGGGGCCTTTCGATGTCTCCCTAGAGAAGTAATGGAAGTTATGCTTGCGAGCTCTCTCCTGCCGGCGGAGGCCTTTCGAGGTCCCGGTAGCATATTTTGAAAGACCCACGATTTGGGCACTCGTTTGCCGGTTTGACGAAAGTATCAGTTTCGCCATCTGTTGACTTATATAGGAATATTTTTATTATAAGTGTTTTTTACTTCTACGTAATTTAGTATGTTTTAAAATCTGAATTACATATATAACACAGGATTTAAAGAGATTTTAACAAAATAAATAAATAAATAAATTGAAATAAGTATATTATTGAATTTTAAATTTACTTTCTTCAAATATCCACAATAATTTTTATTTATTTATTAATTAATAATTTGAAAATGCTAAATTTGTTACTTCATATTTTGCAAAGCCAACGAAAAAAGGAAAGATGATTCAATTATAAACTTATGTTATTAGTTTATTTTTCCAGTAGATAGCGTCACTAAAATTAAAGAAAATCAGATTAAAAAATCATACAAATTATTCAAGTGCAAAAAAATTTGCAGTCTATTTCAATAAATAAGAATAAATTCAAATTTAGCAATCAAATTCAATCTATTTCAATTTAATATAAGTATATTATATATTCATGTATTACGCTATATACATGTATAAATATGCTATGTATAAATATATTCACATCCAAATATAATCATTCAGACATTACGAAATGACATTACGAAATCAAATACATTCAGAAGTGAAAGAATGTTTTCACTTCTTCGTTACCGCACTCCTTGTGTTTTAATTCAATTATCCAAAAAATTTCAACAATAAGAGCTAGAGAGCTAAGATTGGTGGCATTTTAAACCAATTTTCAAGACCTTTTTCAATGATATATAACACAATTAGGGCTTAGAAAAATTTATTTTATTTGAATTTAAAATTTGAATTTTTCAAAATGCGAAGCTTCAAAAATTTTCAAAATTTTTTTGAATAATACTTTATATAGTACTGAAATGATTGTATAAGTTTGAAAGTGGGATCTGTATGGGTTCATGTTGAAATATTGCATTGAATACAGTATTCCTGATTTGAAAACACGAAATTAGTTAATACAATATGTTTTAAAGTCTAGAAAATTAGAAAAAAAAATTTAAGATGTGTAAGTAATCGTACTTGTTTTGTATAATTGAAAGTAATCATATTTGTTTTGAAAAAGATTTAGAACCATTTTTATCAGATTGTATATACTTCAGCACATACAGTACTAGACTTTCCTTCACTTTCTTGCTTTCAGTGCAAGATTTTCAAATGCACTTATTTTCAATTAAATTCTGAAAATAAAGCAAAAAAAATCTACAGCAAAGAAAGATCAAAAGATCAAAAACACTAAATACAAAGTTGGTGAGTAGGTGATGATAAATTATGATAAAACACTGTACCCTGGAGAGATCCTATTAGTAGACATTGAAAATTTCACTATAAATGTAATGGTTTCAACAGGAAACTACAGATATGCATGACCCTCAACAAAGGACAATGCTTACAGCTTGATAGGTATAAAATATGAACTGCCCCAGCCTACACCTTGTAATAGCAGAGATAGTCAATATAAATTTCTTGATAAATAATTTTACATGTGCCTTTTTATGGATAAAATTTTTACTATAATTAAATAAACCATTATTAAAATAATGTATTATTCTTGCCTACTAATAATTACATCAAAACTAGTTTGTTATATGAAAATAGTCAACTTTAATAGTGATTTGTCATTCCTTCATACTCAGCATCATTTCCTCATAAATTCAATAATTTAGCATAAAAATGTAACCAAATTAAAATAAATTTTTATATTTTAAAAATTTTATTAATTTAAAATTTGATTTTTTAAAAATTATATATTAAAATAAATTTAAATTATTGGAATTTAAAACTTTAAATTTTTTAATTTATGCAACTAAATTTTTTAATTAAAGCTTATTAAATACATTTATTTTCTAATTAACATTTAGTTGTGTCATTTAAAAACATTTAGTTGTGTCTACTTTCTACACGATGGGGTTAAAACGAACCTGGGTAATTAGTAATGAGTAATTAGTAATTGGTAAACGAACCTGTTAAAACTTTAATCATAACATATCTTAAAAACCATTTAAAACTAAATTAACCCCTTTTCCACCCAGAAATAATACCTCAGAACAATGAAATTTCTGCAGTGCTCGACAGAAAATCTAGAATAGAGATTCTCAACCTTTTTGCTTTTGCGGCACCCTTGGGGATGAGATTAGAAACTTGGGCGCACTCATTAGAATTTTATTTTTTTTCAATTTTTTAAATATTAAATAAAATTTGACTATATAAACATGTATCATAAACATGTTAACTTTAAGTTATTTTATAATTTAATAAATAAATACTTACTCCATTGATGATATTAACTATTTATGGAAAGATATACTTTGTATCAAACTCCAGGAATAACATATATTAATTCAGTTTCAAAAGTAACCATGGGATTCAGCGAAGTAATTCACTGGAGGATTACAATGGAAATCGCTAAAAAGAGTTTCATTTTATTTAAAGTGAAATTTGCTACCGATGCTTATAGCACAAATGTTTAATATCAGGCCTAACAGCTGTGGGTATGAGAGTAACTAAATCATCCTCAGGAACGAATTCATCGATCTTTGTCACAATCTGTCCGGCGTGAGAGACAGTAATTAAACTGAATATTTACTTTAAGAGGGCCCTGCTAATACTTTTTTTTTGTTTTGTTTAATCCAACAAAAAATCTCGCGGCACCCCTGACCAATCTTACGGAACACCGATTGGGAATGGCTGATCTAAACAAACCGACAAATCACACTATTTCAAAAACTGTTAAAAAGGGAAATTTCCAGACAAGAAATAAAAAGTATTTCTCGTGAAAAGTGAAACTCCGATTTGAAGTTTCAAGTGCTTCACTTTTTCCCGCTTGGTGTGTAATATTTCTACGGTTCTGATAAAAATCCAATACCAAGAACATCTTTCGTTTCCCCGTGATACATGTCTTCAACCCAGGATTTTTCCGCATCAGACGTTTACATTTCAGGCGTTTTCATTTCAGATGCCAAGTAAAAATATTCTAGTGTTTCGCACACTAAAGCTCAGTTTCTACGTATCTTTCAATAAGTGCAGGTGTTTTGAACTGGTTCTTCCTCTTCCCCAGGGCTGTAATATTGATTTCAATATTTCATGAAAAACACAAAGGGAAGAGTTTTTTGAAAAGCTTGTATTGGACCGCGCGATAGTAGGTATTTTAGGAATAGGAAAAACAACTCTAAAACTAGTGAAACTAGACAAGGAATGGGAAAACCGCAAGAAATTCACTATAAATAACTAAAATGTAACCTCGGGTCAAATTTCAAAAGCAAATTCTGCTGATTGTAAGTCAAATGGCAGGTAGGATGGGATTTTTATTATTAAATATGTGTAATTGGTACACCTATAATCCTTTTTATTTTTTTCATTTTATCTTTTCTTATTTTTTCTTAATTTATTTTTGTATTTTTTATTTTTTAAAGATTGTTTTAGATCAACCTTACTTATCCCCTTTTTCCCCCAGGCCACACAAATATCTTTACTACATTACGTAGCCCGCAACATAGTACACTATACCCCTAATATAATAAAATTTTTAAAAAATAATTTAAAAAAAATTAAACCTAAATGTATAGAAGCGTTTACTAAAAAAAAATTCAGGTAGTCTCTTCTAACGAAACCACCGCGGGTTATTATCGTAGGATTACTTATCGTTGCTTACCTCTTTTGTATGTATATATGTATCTCTCTCTCTCTCTCTCTCTCTCTCTCTCTATATATATATATATATATATATATATATATATATATATATATATATATATATATATATATATATATATTAGACAAAGTTGCAATTGCAAGTGAAAAACCCGTATAAGCACTAAACCACTACAGCCAGGTACCAAAGACATGAAAAGACAAGTGAAATATATGAACAGAAATGTGAAATATAGGTTTTTAGACAGTACCTTGTCTTCAGCGGTGCCAATACTGTTTAAAAACCAATGGATTGTTTCTAATAAGTATGATCTGAGCATTAAACACACTTAGACACCGTACAATCCATATGAAACAGAAGAAGGAATAATCAGCGGCTTTATCATAGATCACCAAACTCGGCGCCAGACAAAGGAAAAGTTAAATTTCGGAGACCGCAAGTACACTGACGTCACAAACATTGCAACCATGGAGCCAATGGAATCACTTTAGTAGACTTACTATGTTACTGTTTTATTGGACATTATAACCTAAGTTAACTTAGACATTTATTATGACTAAGAGTTATTTATTATTTTGATTACTCTAGTTTTTGTTTACTTTTTAGTAGTTATTTACTAACTTTAATCTTTTATTTTTGTTTTACTAATTATAAGCAACAGAACATGCTATTCATTAAAATCTAAAACAACCAATTATGTGCTTGGAAAGACTATCAGGGTAATAATTACGTTTTAGCACTACTAACAAATCTTTTATATGTTTATGCCTATTGTCCTTAGACCATAGCCGATTTATTCTTACTAGCTGATTAACAATTATATTATTAAATACAGATTTATGTAAACAAGTTAAGTACCTTTGATATTTTACTATTTTAAAGTCATATTCTGATCTTTTATCATAAAGATCAAAAGTAAATTTACTATGAGGATTTATTTTTATGTTTATATCTAAGAAGTTTACATTTAGTTTTTCTTGGCTACTTTGTACTAGTTCTAGATTTGGAGGGTAAAAATTTAGAGCTATATTATTATTACTATTATATACATATATATATATATATATATATACATATATATATATATATATATATATATATATATATATATATATATATATATATATATATATATATATATATATATTATGTGTGTGTCAAAATTTTGAAGCATCTTGGTACTTTTCTGTTTGACTTGTCCAAACGATAAACTGGGTTTGGCGCGTTGCCAAAATTAAAACTTGCGAGGACGGACGGACGGACGATTTTAGCATCTGGAATTTTCCTTTCCGGAGGACCGTTATGGAGGAACGTAATCCTGTGTTAAAATTAACGTGATTTTTAATGTTGAGACAAACTTCAGGCTACTTTAGACAAATCAAGTTTATAATTGCTACATGCTACTCTCAATACATCATCATGATGAGAATCAGTAAGCCAATTTCTGTATACATTCTTTGCATATTTCCTTTTGGAATAGGATGATTCAAAGAGATACGATGATGCGAACGACCAGAGCAGTAGTTCGGCACATTTTTGTAAAATCTTAAATTTTTTCAGGCACGCACTTACAAAATTCGTCATACTCCTTTCCCTCTCTCTTTTCTTTAAAAATATTTTTACGATTCGTAGCGTTAAGTATCAGTAAATTTGACAAGTAGCTTTGCATAATCACATTCCAGTGACTGTAGTTGTGAAATAGTTGCTGTTTTTAATTGCCAAGGACTTTCTACAAGTAACAGATAAATCATAATACTTCGTAGATGCTGAAAATTACTCTTAAATTGTTTGGATAAGGCAGCTAAATAATTTGAAATTATTGTATAGTTTTCGCGATAAAGACAATACCATCTTGTTTAGCTTCTGTTACGGTTTTACATAACTTTGATTGCTATATGCTTTTAGGTTTGCTTTACAACCAAAATTTTGGTTTATATCTTGGACACTGTTTTCATTTTACCTCAATTATATATATATATATATATATATATATATATATATATATTATATAATAGAGAGAGAGAGAGATCCCGTGACATTGGATATTTTGGTTGGTAAGCAAAATACGCAAAACCGGGACCACAGTGTTTTAATCCAAATAAATAAAGAAATTTCTTATCACGATTTTAAAATGAAGCAAAATCAGGTTACGTAAACTAGAAATTTAATAAAATTTAAAAATAGGATAATTCAAACGAAATCCACTTCATTAGTCATAAGTAACTGTTTTATTTGCCTATTTCCGTACACCTATAGATAGAAACCAGTTTAAATGGCACTTCGTAGTACGTAACTTTCATTTAAAGGTTATTCACAGGTACACGATTTTTTTTTACGAAAAACTTTAGAATGTTATTAATAGTTTATATTCACGAAAGTAGTTTCGGAAGTCTGTAAATAAGCATTGATGCAGAGCAAGGGAATAAATAGTATAGTTAAGTTACACGAAGAATAGTAAACTTTTGCTCATCCATAACAAGCTAGCTATATTTAGGCATTATCACGAGTTGCCCATTTGAGCTCTCTGACCTCAAAGATCGCTTCATAATAGAAGGTTCGTTACAAAGAATAGATTACGATATTTTGTTTTGGTATGATATGCATATACGTGATTAAATTTATTCGTGAGCTGTGGGAGAAAGTAACATGTTTGAAAAAAACACTGCGAGATACAAGAGGAAGCCATCTATCAATTACTTTTACTTTCCCCTTTTGCACGAGAACAATAAGATTTACATGCTGTAGTTTATTTTCAAAAGCATGACTGTGATAATACGTCGAGGTTTCCTGATTCTACCCCCAAAATAAATCATAGGGTGATATGAATTATAAATTAACCTGTCTATGAAGTACGGAAAAGTTTGCTAGATATTGGGAGATGATAGATTTTTTATTTGAAAGTTTATTTAACAAATAAAACTTCGGTGTTCTCGTTAAATGGTGATTTAGTATTTCGGGAGACTGAAGATGCTGTATAAAAAAACAAACTGTAGTGTTCAGACTATTTTTACTGATTTATTTGTGTCAGTGCATTTATTTGAATTTCTCAAGTCACGTTTTGCGCGAAAAGAAAGATTTGAAAAAAAAAATGGAATCAGCGGAAAAATTATTTTTGTTACAAAAACTGAATTAATTCAATAGTTAGATTAAATATCTTTAAAACACACTATCCACAGGAATATATTCACATATGTTCCTTACTTTTTTATTATTTATAATATTTTCTGTTCATTTAATTTTAATTCCTAACGTGTTCGCCAGACTATGTCCGGATGACTAGGGTGCTGGCTTTCGGTACCAAAATCTGTGGGATCGAGTCCCACTTTTAATATGGATGCTTGTAATTATCCCTCGTGTAGGCCAAAAAAAAAAATGACCATGGCGCTCTGAACCAAACCAATCCTAATGTCGTATAGGATATTACAAGATTTTAATTCTTTTAAAAAAATTGCAGCTGGCAACAGACTGTCTGGCTGAACAATGTATTACATATAAAACACAAGGGCCTTAGAAAATATTATTACACGAGCCACCACAAATATAATTCTACTATCTGATCGAATCTGCACACCTGATACAGGTTATATATATATATATATATATATATATATATATATATATATATATATATATATATATATATATATATATATATATATATATATATCTGTATCTGTGGCTTGGTACAAAAAATGACTATGTCGAAATTCAGTATGTGTCAAAATAACAAGATTCATGCAAGTTTCATAACCTCAAATTTAAAAAGTAACAAAAGAATTTAATGTTTCCAGAAAACACTTCTAAACCACCAGACAGACTTGGGTACTTCTTACACTGATAATAATTTTTTTGAGAGATAAAAATTTCATTTTTGAAAAAATTGATTTAGTCACCTCTTGTATCAAGCCACAAATATATATATATATATATATATATATATGTGTGTGTGTGTGTGTGTGTGTGTGTGTGTGTCAGTCAATATTTATGCTTGGGTAATACAAAACACTGTGAAAAGGCTCTTTTCAACCGACAGACTGCTGCCTTTAAGAAAAACTTTATATGAAACAAGCATTTAAATGATGTGACACTCCCTCAAAATTTGTCCAGGTTTGACACGCCCCGCTTTGAAGATGATGATTAGGTTTATTGCGCCGTTAATTGAAACTGAATAGGGATTTATTCATAAGGCTCTTAAAATAGCAATAGAAACAAAACAAGAAAAACAAGTACCAAGGGCCATTCCAGATAGTGACAGTTTTTCTCGGTTTATACTTAGAATACCATAAACTTTTGTTCGTTCTAACATTCATTTCACTATCCATTATAGAATCCATTATACCAGAAAACTTTATTCCTCTACCACCTACTTTCTTTACATAAAAAAATTACTCGACCCCCAATGTAAATTTTTTGTTAGTAGAAAATTAAGAAAAAAAAATTGGGAAAATGTTTTGAAAAATAGAGATAAGAAATAAGCAAATTTTGGCAAACTATTTTAAAAATCGACGAATTATAAATTTTGGGTATATAATTACTTCACATAATAACAATAAAAAATGTCTCGCTTATCTATTGCACTTCTTTTTGACAAATATCATGTTACTAAAACTTTATATTCAAATATTAATTTGCATTTCATTGAGAAAAATTAACAAAAATTAATATTAAAAAAGAGCAGGATTTAAAAACTATTAGCATATTTATAGCAATTTTTTTATTAAATCATTCAATACGATATAAATTTATCTCAAACTATCCGCGAGCCCTCCAATTATTTTCGCAGTTTGTACACCACTGCAATATTCCATGTAAAAAAGCAAAAATCATAAATAACAATAAAATACTGCAAGTGGTTACTTTTTTGTCAGTTTTTACAATTTATATCTTATTCTCTAATCTCGTTTCTGCCAACTTTTAATTTCAACGAATTTAATAAATTAAAACCGACCAATTTTAATTATTCAGCCCCACCTTTAATATTTTTTTATAAATTACCCGCCCTCAAACTTTTGGATTTAGACAGCAATGAATAGCACTTTTTCTGATTAATTTCATTTAACAGTTACAAGTATAATTGAAGTTAATTGTCAATAAAAAAGAAAGATTTTCCAAAATCAGAGATGCAAATTGCTTCCATTTATATGCAAAAAGTGTTTTTGAATAGTGGTTGTCGATTGCTTATTTTATGATTAAGGCATTTACGAAAAAAGCAAGTCTATTGACCCTTTGAATTACAAAATAACGTGTTTTCATTAAGAGTTCATTTCCAAAGAAAGAATTGGATCATATCCAACTCTTTGTAGTAGCGTAGTATTTCCGCGTTCTTTGTCGCTGGCTTCCATCCATTCTTTATAATTTAAAGTATAAATAAACGAAAGTTTAATTTTATTTATGTGATTATTATAGAGCCTGAAAGTCGTACCATTGTCCAATCAAACGCAGAATCGCAAATAATTTGCATTTTGTAAAAACAAATTTATACTATTATGACCATGTTTTTATTAACTCGCTTTCTTGTTTGTGCGTCTATCCAGTACAAATCTTGCAATCGATTTTTAACTAACTTCCCGACTAGCTAGACATTTGAAACTTTTAGAATAGCTCAGAACATGATGACGATGCATACTTTTGATACTTTTAGCCATCTTTAAGCAGATTTGAATTCATTTTCAGTTAATTTTGTTGTTTGAAAGTGTCTTATAATTGCTCTCTTTATTACGCATTTGATCATTTTCTTTCAAGTTGATTGGATAATTCATCAAAAAAACTTTTAAAAAAGTATTTATTAATACATAGAATTGTCAAGTTTATATGATTCAACAGAAAATTTTAAAACGTGGTATATAAAAAGTTCTTTTTATCTTGTAATTATTAATTTCTATACGTTGCTTACAAAGCTGAGAGTTGAAATATCGTCACAAAGTAGGATGCAATGAGAGGAAAAGAACCAAACAAAGCTCGATAAGATAAGATTGAGCATTGCAGCATCAAGATATTCTTAGGGGTTATACATCATCTTTTTCAGATGAAAGTAAATATCAGCTCTTGATTAATGGACTTGAATGCGGAAATGCATGTTAAAATGTCAAAACATGTTATTTTACATCAGCCGACTCAAACTAACCATTTGCTCATCCATAACCACACCGCTTTATAAATAGCGCGTAGGCAGCTTAACATTTAATTTCTTCCCTCACGCGTTGCCCTTCGGTGGTGACCCTTATGGGCCTCCAGTGATGCGACTCGTATGGTACAACAGTAAACGCAAAACTTTTGCTTCTAGATTTGCATACATGATAAATGAGGTGCCGGCATTTATTTGAAAAGGACCAGGATAGAGAGCATCCGAGCAAAAATAAAGCAGAGCTCAGTGACAACACTGAAACTAGCCGCAGGGCAGATCGACTTACAAATGCACTCCATGTAACCAAGCAAGGATAAGTCCGCATTTAAAAGGTATTGCCATTAATCTTGTGTAGATAGAAATACTTTACGTGGACCTTAAACTTAAAATAGTATGTATTATGTTATGGAAAAGTTTCCCCTAAGCCCCACTGCGTCGGCAAAATAATTATGGGCTTTTAAGGAAAATTCTGCATAATTTGTCCATAAGGATTTTCGTAAAAAAAATGTTTTTTTTTCAGTAGGTTTATTATTTGGGTCTCCAAAATGAAGTTAACGGAACAAAGGTGGTTCTCTTAACACAATCAGAGCTACCATTAAAAATTGTGAAACGGAAGAGGGATCACATTGCCCCGATAAACCATATTTTACCCATTTTTCAAAAACCACAAAGTTACACCCATGACGTCACACGCTTCACTGTCGATTAGATTGCAATATCAGAATTTCTCTAATAATACTTGTAATGTCAACTTTTCAACAGATTGTATATTTATCGGGAGAGTGAGAATGCTTTCTGGCCAGATTTAGATTGACTCAGGATTTCTTTGTATTTTTTAGCTATGAAGATTCAAAAGCAACATTTTCAAGTTTTAAGATTTTTAATTAATTATGACATTAAATTATGAATTGATATGTTGCATTATTACGCATGTAATTTTTCAAATATTACACCCACATATTTCTTGAAATGAAAACGACTTCTTCCTGCCCTCCTAATCTGGGAATTCTCCTTTTCTTTTGTTATAAAATCGGGGATGGGATTTAATAAACACCAAATTACTCATATCAGCTGTCCTTCTCATTGTGAACTGTGGTGACATATGTCCATTATTTCGATTTGGAATTTTTGAGATTCAACCAGACTATCGTAAAGACCCTCTAAATAAAAACTAGCACAGTTAAAAATATTTTTGAATCGTGCAAAGATTTTGGCCAAAAAAAAAGTCTACTGGAAATCTAAAAATGTTTTTCACGTTCCAAAAATTTTCCAGGTAATTAAAAAATGAAAACAAAACCCCTGAAACCCTCTTAGGATTCTCCATAAAGGTTATTTCTTGAAAACCTGAATATTATTCTAACGGCAAATTTATTATGAATAATTTTCACACATTTCACGGGATAAAACATTCCTAAACACTCCAAATCATGCAGAGCATGTTAGTGAATTCCATCTGCTATTGTATGGAAATATTTCCGCAGGATCCAAAATACTTCTTATGGCACAGCATCGGATGCAGAATTCAACGTCTCTTCAAAACTTCCTCTAGCAATTAGTTCCAAAACTACAACGTTACAACAATCCAGGCGAAAACATTTTCTTTCGTTTTTTTTTTTCCTCATCTAGACACCATCTGTTTCGAAAATAATTTCACCTTTCACCGCTCCAAAACATTTTTTTTTCTATCATCTGTCAGTAACAATATGATCTCCGACAAATAAACTCCACAACAAGCGAACCTATTTAATTGCTTCTTCTTCTCCTGGTGGTGCGTTCAACTCCTTCAACAACGATCTAACACTCTCAGATCTGAAGTTGTAAGGCATCCATTTAAAGATTTTCCTCCTTGACCGTAACCCTTAATATTTCGACCTAGTAGAAGAATTATCTCATAATAACAAGCGGCGCGTGGGGAAGGCTTAAGTATGTAGGTTATGCTGTTTGATGTAGCCATTATTTCGTTTCTGATATAAAAGTCGGACTCTATTAGTGAGATTTTGTTGATGAGTGAATGTAAGGTGAAAGTGTGCATAATCCCTTCGTTTCAGTTTCCCAGTTTATTTTGATAGCATTAATGTATTTTTATATTTCTTTTCATCAAATACCCTTTTAATAATCCAGTTTCTTTCAGCTATCTTTCTCAAATTTAGATTGAACGGGGAAGTTAAGAAAATATTATACACGTTAATTGTTAGCAATATAAACCTTTAGTGATACGGGAAGTTGATGGAAAAACCTGAGACGTAAGCAACATATGATTTAAAAGACGGCGTATCAGTTCACACAGCTAGTCTTCGTTTTAAGTAGGGATACGTAATTTTCATATTTACAAAATAGATGCGAATAAATGCGAAATTTGCCGATATGAGCGAATAAATGCAAAAAAAAATTTTTTTTTGCTACTTTTCGGTGAAAACTCGGTGATAAACGGCTTTTTAAGCGAAATTAGGTAATAATAGTAATAATTTATTAACATAATTGCTTAACTAAGACCACCCACGGTCTTTAAATGAGATCTAACTATCGAAATTTGCTTATTACTTTTTGCTAAAGACTTAAGGAAGAGAATGAGGAGATTACTACAATGTTAGCTTTTAAGTAAGAATTTTGATACTTATCTAACCAAGTAAGTAAAATTTTGAATTTTTAATAAATGCGAAATTTTTGAATTTATATTTTTTTGCGAATAAATGCGAAATTGTATATATTGTAAATTTTTTTTTGCGAAATTTCGATATTTTTTATGCGAAATTTACGTACCCCTAGTTATAAGATATGGGAAATTTTCCTCTCGGTATTTTCTGATCATTGATTAGCAATTACAAATTTTGGAATTCTGTTTTCTGCATTTGAAAATTGATTTTTAAAAGATTGTTCATATTATTTTATCTTAATTTCATTTTTTTTCCAAAAAACAATTTTTATTGTCAGACATCAATAATTTAATGCCCTGCAAACACTTAACAACTGAAAAAAATTCAATTTTCAAAATTACGCAATATTTATTTAAATACCAACAATTCTATGCAAAAAATAGTTTTGAAAAAATTTCAGGTAGTCTCTTCAAACGAAACTACCGCGGGTTATTAACGTAGGATTACTTATCGTTTCTTACCTCGTTTGTATGTTTATATGTATGTATGTGTTATGTATATATGTACCTATATATATGTACGTATGTATATATATATATATATATATATATACAGTGATTTCCGCTTATAAGAATCACGTTTGTTATTACTGTTTTTGATTCTTATAAGCGGTTGATTCTTATAACCGAAACTTCCCTTTGGACAGGCACACATACACAAATATATACTTGTACATATATATAAACACACAGGCACATATATACATAATTTACCATTAAATACTCTTTAATTTACGTTATTTATCATTTATTAAAATTATTTTTTATAATTTTGAAAATACTCAATTTCTAAACAAATACTATAACTCAATTTCTAGACCTATAAGTAACAACACATGATTATAAAATCAACAAGAGGCAGCTTCTCTTTGACTACACTTTGGAAGAGCATCATATCTAATTAACAAGTTCTGTTTTTCAGAAAAACTAAGAGTTTTCCTTGTTTTTATCATATTTGAATTCGACTATCAAAAAGTTCTAACACTAACTGGCAATTTTGTTAGAAAACTAAAGTGAATACTAGCGACGTATGCTTATTACAGTCTCAGACGAAGATTCACTTTATAGCTTACGTTTCACGGTTTGATTCTGAATCAAACCGTGAAACGTTTGATTCAGCATCTGGTTCATCTGATTCAGCAAAATGGATCTGTTTACGTTTCACGGTTTGAAGTGCTGAATCCACTGTCCCGTTTGCGTAAGTGATGGTGGACACTTCGCGGAAGATTTATGTGTTTCAGGGTCCAGAAATCCGCAACCAGGAAGTAAGTGGTGGGAAAAATGGAGTGCCTGTCTGGAGAAAAGCGAAATCGGACCCGGGCGGGTTAGATGCCCCTGGGTAAAGCTAATAAGACAGTGTTTAGCAAAAACGTATAAGGAGAAACTCTTATGTTATGTCTAAAGGAATGTATTTTACGACTGTTTTCCACCCCAAAGTTTTATCAATCTTTCTTTTCAAAAACTTAAGAAAGAATTTCGTACCTTTTGAGAGTTCAAGTGGCATTTTTTGGAAAAATGAAAGGAAGGCGAAGATTGCAAACTGATTCTTATAACCGGTGGATTGATTCTTTAAAGCGGAAATTTTAACATGGAAATAATACATTAGTTTTTGTTTTTGCGATATTGATTCTTATAAACGGTTGATTCTTATAACCACTGATCACTATAAGCGGTGGTTACTGTATATATATATATATATATATACCGGGTGCGTCATAAATTCGTGCAAAGTTCAAAAGTTCATAATAAAAGAAGTAATGGTCGGAAAATTTTTCTGTTTGCGTCAATAAGATCAGGAGGACATTGGATTTTTTTTCCATGTAAAAAAAAAGTTTCCAAAAGTAACCGAAAGGGGGCGTTCACACGTCATACTGATACGTTTTATGCAAATCAGGCAAACTCAAACAGAAAATTAAACAAATCACAATAACATGAGACTGTGCATTTATTTTAAAGTAACAGATGTTCAACTTTACTACCAGCACAAGGTAATAGGCAAGAGAGGCGCGTCACGAAGCCCATTACAGCGGATTGTAGCATCGATGGCAGCGACTGTCTGTCGAATGACATATTTCGGTTCCACCAAAGTGGTTAGGGAGCCCCGGTACACATGAGATTTTAAGTATACCCCCAACTAAAAATTTGCCGGTATCAAGTCTGGTGATCGTGAGGGCCACTAAACCTTACAACGGCGACTTATAGAACTCGGTCTTCAGTGAAAGATTCCAACAGGAATGTCTTGATATCACGTGAAATGTGGGGTGGGACACCATCCTGCATGAAGGTGACAACAGGTAACCCATGTCTTTCCTGCAATGCAGGCTTAACGTGGTCACGCAAAAGCGCCCTCTTTCGGTTACTTTTGGAAACTTTTTTTTTTACATGGAAAAAAAATCCAATGTCCCCCTGATCCTATTCGCACAAACAGAAAATTTTTCCGAGCATTATTTCTTTTATTACGAAGTTTTGAACTTTGCACGAATTTATGACGCACCCGGTATATATATATATATATATATATAGAGAGAGAGAGAGAGAGATATGCGTGTGTGTGTGTCAGTGTCAAAATTTTGACGCATTTTGGTACTTTTCTGTTTAACTGCTTACTGCTTGCCCAAGCGATACAGACTGGGTCTGGCGCGCTGCCAAAATCATAACTCGCGACGCAGGATATCTGAAATTTTGCTTTCCGGAGATCGTTATGGTAGAACGTAATCCTACGTTAAAATATGTATTAGTTAATTTGTCGTAAGAAAAAATACTGAATGAAAAATTCCCTTTTGCTTAACATGGGATACGAAGATCTGTAAAGTCAATATATGCGTCGCCTAAAGGCCTGTTCACATTGCAGTCCGTTTGCGTAAGCGTAAAAGTAAAAATGGCGCTAAGACGGAAATAAACCAATCATAGGCCCTAACAATATCGTTGCTAATCGTTTGGAGGTTTGTCATTGGTTATATATATTTCAATACTTTTACGTTTTGCGCTAACGGACTGCAATGTGAACAGAGCCTTAGGGCCTGTTCACATAGGAGTCCGTTGCGTAGCGTTAAGGGAAATATGACGTTGAGACGAAAATAAACCAATCATAGGCGTTAAAAATTTCATTGCTAATCGTTTGGAGGCATAGGCGTTAAAAATTTCATTACTAATCGTTTGGAGGCATATGATTGATTTATTTTCGTCTCAACGTCATCTTTTCCTTAACGCAACGCAACGGACTCCTATGTGAACAGGCCCTTAAGCAGCAAATTTTCCGCAAAGGGGGATTATAATGCGATTTGTGACGTCACGCATGGAAGAAAAATATGCAATGGATTCATTCTCCAGCTAACTATTGTTGATGTCATGTTTCGTCGTGTTTGGTATTTGGAAAGATTTTCACTTCGGATTTCACTTGCTAGTAAATAGAAATACGAAAATCTATGTTAGTTTCTAGCACTAATAAACTCGAGGCTAAAGACACGTACTATGCTTTGCCTTCTTATGACATAGCTTTCTTTATCTCGGTATCTTTAATTGCCTCAGATGCTCATATTTAAACTACTCTCGAAAAGCTTGAAAAGGAAGGGTTGGGACGGAGATGCTCTAGAGATATTCACTGCATTCCACTTTCAGAGAGATCCAGTTCGCCTCACCCCCGCAAAATGAGGATGCGTAGTCATGTAAGTGGTTTTTTGCGGTCACGGTTACAGTAGGTAGCAAAAATAACAAGAAACATACTTTTTTGTTTCACATTTTTCAGACTTTTCTACAGACCGACATTTTGTTTCTCCTTGTAAAGAAAAGACTAAATACCAATGTTTAAATGTTATTATATTTATTTTAGGTGTACAGAACTTACAATAAGTGGGGTGTTTTATTTTCTTTTCTGAAAAAATTGACGAATGTGTGACGAGGTTAGTAAGAGTTTGTTCCGTTTAAACCGTTTTTTGGAGACCCATGTGTAATTTTTGTGTATGCATTTATATCCCATTTTTCATTTTCGCGTAGAGACAGTTACCTGTAGCAATCACTTTAGAAATATTTGTCTATACAATGCTGTTTTTACTGGGTCGCACAAATTGTAATTTTACTGCACAAGTATAAATGTAGTTATTATAATGTCCAACAGACGAACACTACCAGATAACACGATTTTTAAAAAGAATTAAAATAATTTTCAATTCACAATTCTATATTTTAAACTCACTAAAATTCAGATCACGTGATATAGAAACGTTGATGTTTCTCTCCTAAAATGACGTCATGATGCTGTGGCCAGGTTTCGCAGATTTGATTCATTAATTCAGGATGATGTAGTTAGGATACGTATATAAATAAGCATGGAGCTATTTGTTTAGTATTGAGTATAGTTAATGAGTGTATATGAATTTGCATGGAGTATTTTTATACTTTGGAATATTAGTTTGTGTTAATTTAGATTGGACTTTTTAGGATGTATATATAAATTGGCAAGGAATAATAGCACTTGATATTAGTTTAGCATGGAGTATTTGTGTAGTTTGGGAAACTAATTGAGTTTGGAATATTTATACAGTTTGATTAATTAATTTAGCATGGAGTAGTTAGGATTCGTCTATAAATTAGTATGGAATTTTAGCAAAGTTTGGAGTATTAGTTTAGCATGGAGTGTAGTTAGTATTTGTGTTTATATTACCTTAAAGTACTATTATACTTTGAAGTGTTAGTTTGTATTAATTTAGAGTGGACTATTTGGGATGTATAAATAAATTAGCAAGGAATATTAACACAGTTTGAAGTGCTAGTTTGGGGTATTAGTTTAGTATGGAGTATAGTTAGTATCTGTATATATATATTAGCCTGGAGTACTAGTATACTTTGAAATGTCAGTTTGTATTAATTTATAGTATTTGGGATGTGTAAATAAATTAGTAAAGAATAACATAGTTTGAAGTGCTAGTTAGTGTAATATAAAGTATTATCATAGTTTTCTCGTAACTAAAAATTTATGTAATATTGAAGTATTAAAATGAGTATGTTATCCATTTGCAAACTTGGGGTTTATTTAAGACTTCAAGTGGGAGAATAAAGCCGCTCACGATTCGTAGATATTTTATAATGACGTCATACCTATTTAAACCCATCGAGTATTACAAGCCAAGCAAATGAAAGGAAAAGTTACGTTGTCACTCTACATGATGCGATAACGAAAAACTTAAAAATCATGGCAAGGAACCAGCCACGTTAAAAATAAGACCCATTTAGTTTTCAGCGTGTTGTGAACGAGGCGAGAACATCTGTTTTTCACTTCTGAGGGGAACTTAATTATAGATAGACGGAAAGCGAGATTTCGCTGTAGTAATTTCCGAAATCAGCTGAGCAAATTCTGTGCATTTTTTTTCCGATCACGCCTCCGTCGTCAACCAATGAGAGTGAAGTTCCGTACTACCCGGGAAATAACAAAAAGAAGTACGTCAAGGTTAACAAATTTGCCTCTTTCACTGGCGCCAAAGAGAGAGAGAGAGAGTACTCTCTGCCTTGAGAAGGATCGAGCTGTTTACTTGCACGTTAGGAAGAGATATAAAAAGCTGTTAGCCTTGCATCATATTAATATTTTCGGTTAGAATAGGTGGCGTTGTAAGAGGAGAGTGTTGAAGTGAAAAGAGAGTAGTTTGAGTTGTACGTTGAAAATCATGGCAGCCGCGAAGAAGTTGTGCTGCTCGATAATTTCAAAACGCAGTGTGTTTGATAAAAGCCGATGGATATTTCTGCCAGTTTTTAACTTCACAAGGAGTAATGGCTCAGTTTCTTCGTTCAGATTCAGTGATATGAAAATTGAACTCGCTTCAAAGGCGCTAGTGAAAGGTAAACCTGATCCATCGACGCTGTTGTTCGGAGAAAATTTCAGCGACCACATGTTTGACGTGGAATGGAGGCATGACAGTGGATGGGGTGTCCCGCGAATCGTTCCATTATACCACTTCCAGTGCCACCCGGGATCAAAGATATTCCATTACGCCCAAGCAGTGTTTGAAGGTATGAAAGCGTTCAGATGCTCTGACGGTTCCGTGGCTCTGTTTCGTCCAGATTTGAACGTCAAGCGATTGCTCGCGTCAGCAGAGCGAGCTTCCTTACCGCTGTTTGACGGCGATGAATTCTTGGATTGCTTGAAGAAGCTTGTTAGCATAGAGAAGGACTGGATACCAGACATCGCAGCCAGTTCACTGTACATCCGCCCTACGTTTATTGGAACGCAAAATTCATTAGGGGTTCAGGCTTCGAATAAAGCTTTGCTCTACATAATAACTTGCCCAGTGGGACCCTATTTCCGAACTGGAACGATGGTACCTATTTCGCTCCTGGCGAATCCCTCTTTCGCGAGAGCCTGGCCCGGTGGTGTCGGGGACAAGAAAATGGCGTGTAACTATGCGCCGTCCCTGTATGTTCAAAAGCTCGCCCAAGAACAAGGTTTGCATCAGGTCCTCTGGCTGATGGGCGAAGACCACAAAGTAGCCGAAGTTGGCGCAATGAACGTGTTTTTCCTATTCCAGAAAGGTCACGATCAATACGAGCTCGCCACTCCTGCCCTCGATGGTACAATTTTGCCAGGAGTTACGAGGCAAAGTATGATAGAGATAGCTAAACAGTTTAATGAATTCGAAGTATCTGAGAGAACTATCACGATGGGCGAAGTTGTTTCAGCAAACGAGAAGAAATCACTAGTAGAGATGTTCGTTTGCGGTACAGCGTGTTCCGTTTGTCCAGTTAGTGCCATTAGATATCTCGAAAAAGACATCAAAGTTCCAACAATGGATAGAAAAAATCCGTTGTATGAGCGTTTGTATAAAGCGCTTACAGATATTCAGTATGGAAGAGTAGATTCAGATTGGTCTGTGCATGTCGCTTAAAGAACAAAATGGATGATGTATTTGATGTTTTTGAAATAGCAAAACGCAAAAAGCTTTTTATATTTAAAAAAAAAATTCTTCATATTCACAAGTGTGCCAAATTTCTGAAAACCTACAATGTGTCTTCAAAAATGTGTCAAATGAGTATATCTGAAACATATCGTTTGTTAATGAAATAAATGCGAGTGGATACATAATCAGTCGTGAGTACATAGCTGTTAAAACTGAAACAGATTTTAATAGCTCTTTTTCTGTTATTAATGAACATAAATAGTTTATTTTAAAGTTTGAATTATCTTTTGAGCGGGCTTAAAATTGTAATAACTTAAATTATTTTTTACTCTTCTTTATATACATTGTCTGGTAAATATTGTGGATGAAATTAGTAAATAAATCTAGTTGGTAAACAACACTGTGCGTTATCTGAACTTACATATAAATTATAATGAAGTATATTTTAAAAGAAATGTATGAGAAAGTTTACTTGATGAAATTTATTTTACTTAACAATGACTGCTTTCGTTAAATTTGGATAAAATCTTTTTTTCAAATCTTTTCTTTGATGATGCCAAAAAAATTTGTCAAAAGAATCTCATTTATTTGCTTTTTATCTGTTTCCCCATAATTCTTTTTTACATTATATTTCCAAAAGATGCAAATTTTGAGAAAAAGAAATATCTACGGACTTACAATGTACAAAACGCTTTTTCTAACTAATTTTTTTAATCTTTTTGCACTGCCGCACAGATATTTTTTTAGTATTTTACATTTTGCTATATATTCTTTGACTTCGGTTTTCGTGAATGTAAAATAATTTTAAATAGACGCAGAGCACTACATATCTTTACACTAGATCTGATTTGATACCAATCCTACGAAATTGTAGTTGTATGTGGCTTATCATATCTCATTTTAATATCTGATGCGCTGACAGTTATTTTATAATTAATCTCGCTTGATCAGTTAAAAGTGCTTCATAAGCAACTCTAATGATATCTATATTACGTAAAAATTCTCTCCTCGTTAAAAGATAGAAAATCATATTTTCACTGTATAAATGGATCTTAATTTTCAATAAATATGCAAGCTTACCATTATTCAGCCATGTTTATGTTCATATTTAATTGTGTATGAAAGTTAACGGCTTTTTTGTTATTATTTGTTTTTACTTTTTTTTGGTATGGTAATAGCCAAGGAAAACTTATTTTTAAGGACCTGCCGCATCTTTTTTTTTAACTATTTATATTTTTTAAATTTAATGGCAGGCCATTTATTATAACTCAGTCATGTATGTTTATATAACACGGGTATCAATTTTTCTCAATGGATTATCAATATTTTTTGCATTTTAAAATATAATTTAGGATTACTCGACGACCTCAGTACAATGTATTGTCATCGTTATATATAAATTTTACTTTAATGAGAGGTGGTATTAATTTTCCTGTATTCATTCTGCATTAAATAAATGAGAAAGAAATAGAATTATTTTCCTTGTTTATTATAATCTTTTATGTTCTGAAATTCGCTGTCCTATTATGATGATTTCAACTTATTACCTTCATTGGAACTGATGGTAAATTATCAAAACAAAACAAAAAACAAAAAATCCATCGATGTAATTTTTTTTCAGGGTGTTAGGCATTTATTTAGCTTATGGACAAAATCATGCCCATACACGCTGCAAACAAGTTGCCTACTTTATTCAAGGAACAACCAGTCGGTAGGTCAGTTTCGCTCCCTTTGAAAGGACCGCTTCTTACCTTAAACTGGATTTGATCCCGGCTTACACGGTGGTAGCTTGCTAACCTAACCCTCATAAACTGTGAGTGGTATGAGAGAAAATGTAGAAATATGGACTTAACAATATGGGGGAAAAGGAATGACTTGTCATTTTTCAAAATTTCAAAGTAGGCATCTGTATAACTAAAATGTTGTTTTATGAAATTTGGCCAGTTTTCCTTCCGGTAAAATATCCTTGTCCTTAGCTGGAAAAACCAGACATGATATTATGTCAGGTACTTACTATGTCTAGCACTTTTGTGAATGAGAATTTTTTCCTGAACAAAATTTAAATTTGTCTCGTAAGAAGAATACCCTCTCGGTACTTTAGGATTATTCCGTCGACCTGTCAACGCTCGCGAAAATACGCAAATCCTTTGGCGCCATCATAATGAAAAGCAATTTCCAAAATAAACATTCTAAACACATAAAATTTATTATTAATACAATATTATTAAAACACATTAATAAAAAGAATCAAAACAAAGTTAAAACCTCTATTTTTTTATAATTACACATTGAATTATTCTTGAATCTAACCATATGTATTATTATCAATCATTTCGGCGGCCAAAAATCCTTGATAGCATTTAAAGCGCAAACAAACAAGTCATTATCCTTGTGCAGTCGCCATTCACGCACATTTTCTTAGAAGAAATGATTCCATACTCGTGAAAATATACCACTGCACTCTTTTCGGTGCTAGGCAAATTCTAAATTCGAATCATTTTGCATCGGAGTAAAAAAATACTATTTCAACACGCTAAAGAACACTAACTCGCGTAGTCAAGGATTACACAGTAAATGTGATCAAATTTGCGGTTATTGGCGCAAAAGGTACCTTTTGGTGATAATATCGGGTTTGGCAAAAATGAATCGGGTTTGGCGAAAATGGTCGACGGGATAATCCCAAAGTACCAATCTTCTCTTAAAAAGTGTTCCCCAGAAATGTTTTTTTTTCTTTTTTCCCCAATGCGGAGACACTTGTCGCGAAGACATTCGCCTATAATTCACCGCAGTTTTGCTGGCCTTTTTATTATGGGGGCGCCATATAGGCAGACCAACATTACCCCCTATGAAGGGACGACACAAACTGAGGCATTTTAGTGGCGCTTCGCCAGGATTCGATCTGAGCACCCTCAGCACCGAAAACCAGCACGCTGTACCACAAGGCCGCCACGCCCCCCTCCCCCCAGAAATGTTTGGCTAAGTATCTTTTCGTATTTAAGTAAGACATTAATTAGGTATGGAATTTTCGTAATGTGAATATTCATCTTTATAATTTCTCATTTCACGTAAAATCCTAAAATAGAACTAAACTTACTAATACATGAAATGAAGCAACACAATTTATTTTACTAATATTTGTTTGTCAACATCATAGAAACTTCTGGAACGATTTCAGCTGTTACTGTTTTGATCGAGCGCCAACTTGATCCAATTTCCTGTGCTTACACATTTTTGAGGTAAAAGTGCAGTCTGTTTTGCAAGTTATTTTTTTTTATTTATTAGTCTCATGATTTTTCAAAGTTGTGTAACCGCGCATTTACGCATATGTTTCGGAATCATGAATAGACAAGGAAATAGAATGAAGCAGGTGGTAAACGCTTGCTTTTAAAATTTTATAAAGACATTTAAATGCATTTTATTTTCTTTACAGATCGACAGTTAGTGTTAAGTCAAGAAAAAATACTCCCCCCTCCTTCCCTCTATTGCGTTATGTTTTAATGAAAAAATTCTGTGAATGAATTTTGTGTTTTTTTGAAAATTTTGTGAATGATAAAAATTCTACAGGAAAATTTTATAATTTTAGCTAATTTGATCTTATTCAAAAGTATAACTATGATACTTTTAAAGCAAGTCTTTCTTATCTCATAACAAAATGAAGAAAATGGACCAGTGGCGCACCCAGGGGGGGAGGGGATCAAGGGGCCCTTCCCCCCCAAAAAATAATAGAAATTGCATTATGAATATTTTTATCCGTTCATCTCGCTCGCCCCCCCCCCCAAGAAAAAATCCTGGGTGTGCCACTGAAATGGATGATGGCCGAATGGCTAGGACGATGACATATGGTACCGGAGTCGGAAGGTTTGAATCCCACACCTGGCTTGAACGTTTGTAGCCGGTCGGCGTTGGCTTTTAAGCAGTAGGTCCCGGTCTAATTAACTCTCATGTAGCAAAAGTTGACCGTAGTTCTCCAAATCAAAATTTAAAAAAATTATCGCTGTTTTATCGAAAAATGCTAATTACAACTGGATTTTACTTATTTGTTGTTATATTTCCACAAATGAGTATTTGAAAAATAATTATAGCACATGAGCTTATAATAATAGACAGAATCTTTTGACTTCGGAGGTAAATAAAACTCTTTGGTTTTCAGTTCAACGGGCACTCAGTAAATTTAATTCTGTTTTCTTCTATCCTTTTCTCATCAAGAAATTATCAAAAAAAAAGGTATGAAAAAATGACATTCGAGGAAAAAAAATTACTGCTTATATTTTTCTATTAAAAATCAAACTATTTAACATCGCATTGCGAAGGGAGGATGAATCCCAATAAAAGAATTTTGAGTAGCAGCAATTTCTAAACTTCTTAAATCTTTCCTCTTCAGTTTGAGAGGAATAGAGACCTTGAGAAAACAACCCGGGGGTAGCCACAGGGTTCTTTAGGGCAGGTTGACCTGTACGGCACCAAACTTTTCTAAACATTGTGATCTCTGAACCCCTCATTTACTTACTCACAAGTCATGCTCAATTTTTCTTGCTCCTGAAGGGGGAAAAACGGGTTACATTCATGTTCGACTGGCGCCAAGAATATCGCCGTAACTTGAGCAGGTGAAGGGGCTATTCAAGCTTTGAGGGCTCCTACAGGTTCTCCCACAAAGCAATGCACCTTTTACGTACCTCCCGAGATAATGCTTGCGTTTTTCTGTGGGATAGGAACAGATCGGGTTCCTTGATTGAAACCTACAATCATCCGTTGTGTCAGGGAGGAAAAGTTTCTTGTGGGGCACAGTTGCAATGGAAATTAAGTAATTAAAAATAAGTTGAGTTGATTGTCACATCTAATTCTGTTTAGACGAAGTAACCGATTAATTTAGATTTGCTTCAAGCGATTTACTCATCCTCTTAGCTGCTTCACGAAAGCACTGAAACAAAAGATGTTATTTGTCGAATAATAAAATCAGTTCGTTTTAGCTTTTTAATAGAAAACCCCGATTAGTGAAAATTTTAAGTAAAGCACTCTAAATTTGCGGCAGAGAAGTATCGAGGGCACTCGCAAATTAGGGCAAAAACTATTATTTCGTCGAATTATTAAGACATTTCATTCTAGTTATCCAAAGAGAACGGTGATGCTATAGCCAAGTATTTTAAATTTTACGTGAATGCATCTTCTAACCATATGAAGACCAAAAACAGTTTGAATTACATTTTATCTTTTGCAGCAAAATTGTTTTGAAGATTATATCACAATTATCATTAACCTTTAGTCTACGGGGCTCATTTTTCCAATTCCCTCTTTAAAACGGGAAATTTCATATCCCCTTTGTAAGAACGGCCATTAAGGGGGTTATACACACTCACACACACACATTTATATATATATATATATATATAGATAGATAGATAGATACATTCTTGGTTCCGTATTTTTGGGATGCATGCTATCCCAACCCGTAAGGTAAAGGTTAAAATATATTTTTATGAGTTAAAAATGTAACTTGTAATGAAATCAGAATTTTTAGTAGTGAAATAAAACCAAGTAACTCCATTTCGTAACCTGACGACTCCATGAGCAAGTCCATTTCATGCGAACTTGTTCTCGTTTCCCTGGAAATCGAAGAAATCCCTAAAATTTGAAATGCAGAGTAATGAACAGAGTTTTTACAACATCTGACTCTGTGAGAAATCTTGATTTCAATTTAGTACGTTATTAGATCCTCAGAGGAGTTTGGCATCACTAGAGGGCTACTAACTTAAAACGTTACATTAGTTGACATTGCAGATCATCAACCCTAATGTTGAGATGAGGGGAATCTTCTGCCCTGTATTTTTCTAATCACTACTGGTAAGCAAATTCATGATTTCTGCCTTTGAAAGTCGATACAATGCTTTAAATGCAATGCAGATGTTTTTTTTTCAAATATAATCTTGTTTTAACTAAAATAAAATTTAATTTTGTAACGGTAGATAATTTAATGCCCTGAGAAATTTAACTCTGGAAAAATGTAAAATTTAAAAAATTTGCTCGCTTTTAAAGATCTGCCTTCATATACAAAAAGCGATTTCAAAAATGTATTTGTTGTCTGTAATTCGGTAAATACCGAGAATAAAATTCCCCATAGATGAACATAGGAATAGAGGGGAGACCTATTGGAGAGCTCCTTGCCTGATGTCCTGATGGTCAATGGCCTGGCATTTGTTTAATAAACATAGGAATAGAAGATCTGCAACGTCTACTGCTAGGTCCAATTTTGCAGTTCCGACTTTTATTACTGACATAATTTTAAATATTGTTTAAATGCGAAAATTACTTTAAGTCAATTAAAATGACCATGATAACTACTGTACTGTATGTGTGTGGGCATCTGTGAACATTCATAAAACGTCGACATATGTGGCTATCTTATGTGCTTAACACTTAAAACAAATACACGTTATTTAAAGGAATATTGAGACAAACACATTAAAGAAGTTAATAAGAATTCCGATACACATTTCATTGACCGAATTCAAGTTTCCGAATGCGAATCGTTCAAACAGCCCCTTACTGCGTTATTGAAAACCATTTCAATAGAACAGGAGGAAGCTTGTTAACTTTCGACAGCAAGATGTTATTTAATGCAACATCCTCATACTTTCTTCTTGATTTTGACATAGATTCGCAGTTTTAAAAAAGTGCCCAGCATAAGCCCTTAATAATTGAAAACCAGTTCCTGTGTCATTCTAATGAGTAAAGTGTATAAATAAAATGCACTAAGTCTGAAAAGAGGTTTCTCCCCGATTAAATATATATGTGTCTACTCCATAAACTTTAATTTGAGTTTCAGTTCGGGTTACTAAATTAGGGAACAGGATTTTGGAAGTCCTTTATGGAAGAGTATTCAGCATTTTAATGGCTATTAATTAAGCTATGAACCAAAATACGCATCCACCGAAAACGAATTCGATCTATTTTTATAACACGTTTGTATCTATTTTCTCGTTAAAAGTGATCTCGGGGTAGGATAGTCGAAATACTTCCCAGCTGACTCAAAACACTACAAACAAACAAAATAAAAAAAACCAATTTATTTTTCATACCTGAATTAAATGAAACACAATTCAAGTTATTGTTTCCGCTGAGGTTGATTTTGTGTTGTTATGCCTGGCAAAGAGTGTCATTACAGTTAATAGCTGAATTTTATTTACGCGTCCTCGCAGTCTCTTCACCTTCCTCAGCAATTAAACCCAAAAAAATCTCGGTAATAATAAAAACAGGGAGAGATCGGCGAATGCGGAACACTCGAGGCACTCGGGAGAAGTTATTTCTCGCCATTTTCCAACATGCATAGTGGAATCGGGTACTGTTCATAAGGTATGGATTCAACCTAATTTCAAATTTCCCTACTGTTTGCTTTTCTGGCTGCCATGTCGAAGGAACTGTAGCCTCACGCGATTCATTTTTCATCCCAATTAACGTCAGTGTTCCTAAAGAATTTCTTACTCGACTACAAAGAATTATGTTGTTTTCTTTTCCTGACTATCTCCGCAGATTAACTTGCTTTTTGTTTCTAGCCAAATCAGGCGGAACTCCGGATGCCATTCTATCGTGCCCTTCTTTTTCGTAACTTAAGCCGCGGATGACCGCCAAGGACATTTCCTTTTCGATCCTTTATATTTCATCCCAAAACTTTATTTTTTTTTCTTCTTTTTTTACCGACGGTTTGTGACCTTATTTTCGTTTGATTGCTAGGGTATCTCGCGCTGAGATATCGCCTCGGGTGAGATGAAGCGTGCCGATGGGCTATCGGGCAAAGGCTATCTGTAATCCTCTTTCATCATTGTGCCTGCAAAAATTTTCCCCCCATGTAAAAAAACACGGTGGAGAATTTTTGTGCTTTATTTAACACAAATGAGGTAAAATGGCCGCCAAGCTTTACCTGGGGACAAGAAAAAGTCAGAAAAGTAGTGATGTTTTCGAATTCTTAAACGTTGACTCTTTAAGGATGTGGCGGCAGTGTATATTTTATCTTTCTTCCAAGTCCAAATTTTTGTCCTTTATCTGGGGGGAAATTTCCAACTATAACATACTGTTGGTGGAATAATTAATTCGTTTTTATTTCATGTTTGAAGAAATCGCGGCCAACTTTACGGGCTTTTTTTTTAAAAAAATTTAAAACACATCTTTGTATATTGTTTCTTTTCTCACGGAATTTAGCTCACTTTTTAGGTCTCGCCGTTTATAATACATTCTTTTGTTGTATGATTTGTTAAGAGCACTCAAATGAAAGAGTCTTTTTTCTGCATGATTATAAGTTGGCGATAGGAAAAAAAATTTGTTCAATCCTTTTGCTCTATTTTTTACATGTTTTTATTAACTCGCTTTCTTGTTTGTGTGTTTGTCTAGTACAAATCTTGCAATCGATTTTTAATTAACTTCCCGACTAGGAAGTTTGAAACTTTTAGAATAGCTCAGAACACGATGACAATGCATTCTTTTCACACTTTTAGCCATCTTTAAGTAGAATTGAATTCACTTTCAATTAATTTTGTTTTGTAGACTAGTGCAGCCATCTATCGCCCGGGACGGGAAGGAAAAGTTAAACGCAAGTTAACTTCCGATTAACTTCATTTTCATTCAAGTTGATGGGATAATTCATCAAAAAAATTTAAAAAAAGTATTAATACATAGAATTGTCAATTTTATATGATTCAACAGAAAATTTAAAAACATGGTATATAGAAAGTTCTTTTTATCTTGTAATTTTTAGCAGCTATTGTGATCAAGTTCCAAGTAAGCGCCACAAGCAGATATTTCTTATAAAGACTGAAGCAGAAACCAATCAGCAGATTCATAAGTAATTTATTTCTCAAGTATCACTAATTGTAACCAGAAGCTTCGATGTATTATAGAACAATTAATTTCTACCGTTTAAAATCCAATTTGATTAAAAAGGGTCAGGAGGGAAACTTATTATGACAGGAAAATTTAATTGCAAACACTGATCTAGATAGCAAAGATTATATTTCTGCAAAAGATATTTCATTTCAGATGAGCTTTTAGCAAGTTCATCTTTACATAATCATCGTTTTAACGTAGGATTACGTTCCTCAATAACGGTGCTGCGGAGAGAAAAAAATTGTCCGACGTCGCAAGTTATAATTTTGGCAGCGCGCAAACCCAGTGGCAGTAAACAGTTAAACAGAAAAGTACCAAAATCCATCAAGAAAAAAAAAGAAAGAAAAAGAGGTAAGTAACGATAAGTACTCCTACGTAGTTTCGTTAAAAGAGACTACCTGAAATATTTTTTTTTATTTGGCGGTTATTAACACATTACATTGCGCCAAAAAAGCCGCCATGATGTCCAATTTTATAGGTCGAGTTGTCAAACAAGAGAAGCGAGAGCAGAAAGAAAAATGATGAAAAATTAAACAATGAGGTATAATAATAAATCTTTTTAAAGAAGGTTTACATTTTATTTTTATCTCTACATCTTGGTAAGACTTTTAATGAAGAATGCATTTTTTATCCAGGGTGACGTCACTTGTCGCATAGTGGCTGACAGATGAGAAATTTTCAGTTTAAGTAACGTGAATCACATTCTAAATTTTCCCACAACTTCCTAAAAACAATGCAACTCCTCCTATTTCGTATTCATATAGCCACCAACACATAGATACAACATATGTAAGAGTATCTTTTGAATCTAGACGGCAGCGATACAGCTGTTTTAACTTCTACGTTTCCTAACTGCAATCTGGGATGGGATGGAGTGAGCATGTTGTTATGGAACGCGATGAAAATTTAACTGGAGAAATTTTGTATGTCCACCTGTAACCGTCGTTTAACGTCATATGCTTCGTAATGGACTTTATCAAAGTAACAAAGAGGTAGTAAAAATAATAACGATTCAGCCTTGATGCAGTTCGTTAAATTAGTTTCGAAAAGTTTGCCTTCGTGGATACACAAGGCCGTAGTTGATGAAGGAAATTTCGTCATGACGTCACACCTAGGCGATGATGTGACTACATGTTTCTTCAGTCTTACTTGTAGTGATATTTTCGACTTATGATAGGGTTAGATTACGCATACCCCCAGTTAATTTATATCAGTGATATTAATTTTTTCCCCCTTTAACTTGCAAGCACAAAGGGAAAAAACAGGAAAATAAATAAATAAAAATTTATAGGGGAATAAGCAAACAAACGAGTAATATAGCAATGCCTTGGCAACGTTTAATACAGGAAGAGGAAATAGATTTCTGTCAACTCAGTTCGCAGTTAAACTACTGAACCGAGATTCTTTATATGAAAGAAAAAAAAGAATATAGCAATTTCTTGGCGACTTTTAACAGTGTAATAAAAAACAAGTAACATAGCAATGCCATGGCGACGTTTAATACAAGAAGAAAAACTAAAGAATTCAATGAGTAACACCTTACTACGTATTTAAACTTTTGAACTTAGATTCTTTCATAGTTAAAAAAAATCATCGGGATTTCGATCGGGTTGCGATAATAATTTTAAAATAGGCGTCTAACAACACGTGAGCACTAGGGTCATCGTTTAAAACTCTAGGTTAGACCAATATCTGCAGTTTAAAGGTCAGCGAAGTGTTCACGGATGATGATACGCGAGTCAACGGAGGATGTCATAGAGCTCGGCTATATGATTAGTTAAAATTTAACGCTTACGCTAACGGACTGCTATGTGAACAGGCCCTTAAGCTGGTTCCAGACAGCTACAAACATTTATGCCAGCAGCGGCTCTCGAACCCATGGATACTGGTGCCGAAGACAATGCCCCAATCTTTCGGCTCTCGCGTGGTAGTTACTAAAGTTTCATTGTAACCAAAGTTTTACCGTAAATACTGGCAAAATTTCTCTCTTTTATCGTCTCGTTTAGTAATTGTGTAATTCAAGCAGTCATTTTGTATTGTAAAGGATACTGGATTGTATGATGAATAACACACACTAAATTTGCCCAGTGATGAATGATGTATATTGAAGTGAATGTATTCGTACAGTATTTATAATAAGGGCTTGTTTACATAGAAGTCCGTTGCGTAGCGTTAAAGTATTGAAATATATTTAACCAATGACAAACCTCCAAACGATTAGCAACGAAATTTTTAACGCCTATGATTGGTTTATTTTCGTCTCAACGTCACCTTTCCTTTAACGCTACGCAACGGACTCCTATGTGAACAGGCCCTTAGAGTATAACTTATTCTGGGGCAACTGGAGATTTAGAGGGTACCCAAACTCTCTACAGAATATTATGACTAAGTTAAACAGGTTGTCAAATATTATTTAGTAAAATATGAATCGTGTAAATTTACGTGACTATTTTTAAAATGCATTTGTCGTGTATAAAACTGTTTACTTGTTGCATATTCAGCTGTATAATATACATATAATTGTATTATAATAATAATAATAATAATACAGTTATATAATAATATAACTTTATAATTGTTTAATAATATAACTTAGATAAAGGATTCGAAGTCTGTTTAACGCACAGTTTTTTTAGTCAAGTTAATTGTGTACGTAAAACATTATTTAGTAAAATGAATCATGCTAATCGAAATGAATGGTTTTAAAATACATTTGCTGGGAATAACATTGTTCACCCACTACACATATTTTGAGATGTTAAAGAATTAAATGGATTGTGCAAATGTTCTTTACAATGTGTGTGTACAGGGCGAACATATTATTTTTGTCATGATATCATGATCCCCTTTTGAATTTCTTGATTGGTAAATCGGAAGAAGCTGGGGCGGTTGGCGACTTTTTGGCGATTTTTTTTTAAAGTCGCCAAATTTGCGTTTCTGAGTCCTCGATTTTTTTCCCCGCTCATATTTTGTTGTTTTGCTGTTTTTAAAAGTTTATTGGGGTTAATTCCCAATACGCGGTGACATCGCCAATTTGGCGAAAAGTTAGCCCCAAAATCCCGTTCGGAGACCTGTTAGGCTTAAACTGCGAATGTGGCGACTAAGAAAGAACAAATAAATTGAAATACAAACTTACTGCTGGCTTTATGAAACTCGTAGGCGCACACGGGATCTTCGCTTTGCTCAGATACCCTTGCTTCACTCCGCTACGCTCCGTTACGCATCCGTCCAAAAATATTACAGAAAATCCCCAGCCGCTGGCTTTGCTACGTACCGCTGGCTGTAGTACAGTAAAAAAAGCTTCCGCTGGCTGTAGAGGTCAGTAGAACAAAGCTTATTCTACGAAAAATCAAATAATCCGATCCGAATGTAAGAAACCATGGACTAGTGCGTAAATAAATAAGTAAATAATCGCCAAGTTGGCGGCAGCCCCAACTTCTTCCGATTAACCAATTGGAGGAGTTCATTAAAAATCTGCAGTCTATATCAAAATGTAGCAGATAAATAGCATTTACTTTTCATTTACTAAAAAAACTTTTAGTTATAAAATTCCTTAGTTATAAAATCGATCACTTTCCTACCGAGTGTAAAATAATGAATGAAGTTTAAAACAATAATACAATTAACATGTTTTTATTAACTCGCTTTCTTGTTTGTTTGTTTGTTTGTTTGTCTGTGTGTGTGTTTGTCCGGTACAAATCTTGCAATCGATTTTCAACTAACTTCCCGACTATCTAGACATTTGAAACCGTTAGAATAGCTCAGAACACGATGACAATGCATTATTTTAATACTTTTAGCTATCTTTAAGCAGAATTGAATCCTTTTTCAGTTAATTTTGTTTTGTAGACTGGTTCAGCCATCTATCGCCTGGGACGGGAACGAAACGTTAAACGCAAGTTAACTTCCATTTAACTTCATTTTCTTTCAAGTTGATGGGATAATTCATCAAAAAAAATTTAAAAAGTATTTATTAATACATAGAATTGTCAAGTTTATATGATTCAACAGAAAATTTAAAAACATGGTATATAAAAAGTTCTTTTTATCTTGTAATTATTTTACATATTGTGGCATCCAAATAGACGGCACAATGTGCTTTACATTAAACGGTTTAAACCAGGAAATTTTTAATTAACATAATTAATAATAAATATCTTTTAGATAATTTAACCAGCGGAATTGAATCTTGAAGAATTTACGTACCCGAGAGATCATAAGTAGGGTATAATTATCCGTATTTTCAGCAGTATTATTTATGGATTTCATGTCCAGCTTAATAACCATAGACATCCATAAAAAAATTTTTTAACTAACATAATATGGAAACGATTGAAGATCGATAGCTTGTAAAAGCAAAATTAAGACTAGAAAACCCCGTAGCCATGAAGGAAATATCTTCAACAGGGGAAAAACACATATACAGTGGTACCTCGACTTAGGAGTGTCCCAACTTAAGATACAAGCCGTCTCCTGGTCGATTTTTTGCTTTGAGTTGCGAGCTAAAATTCGAGTTACGAGCCAGCTTCAGATACCTCATCGCTAGTTTGCGCAGCGAACTCCATGTAACGTTCTCGTCAAATGAGCACACGAGAAACATATAATATTTACAACCTTTATGTACAGTTGTTATACAATTATATGTATATTATTCTGAGGCGACTTTCCAGTCTTAAACCGAGAGATTAACTCTCAACAATTACCACAGGGTCATTTTGCTCTGCCCACGCTTGAGTCGCCCTCCAAAACCGAACAGCGTCGAATCTCTCCCCTTAAAAACATTCTGAAATGGGGGATGAAAAGACCTCATTGGACAAGTTTTTATCGAAAACCCCTGCAGATGAAAGTGGGGAAATCGTAGCATAAAGTGCAAAATTCAGCGAATACGATTCAAATATTCAATTCAGCCTTTCTCCTCCACGTCCGTCAGCATCTTCGAATCGTCTGATCGCCAAGGTAAATGTTGTGCATTATACTTAATAAAACCAGTTTATTGCATTACATTCTATTGTATTGTGTTTTTATACAATATTCGTTATTAATTAAGTACGTTTTTCCTATTTAAAAACACGTAACAATAAATTGCGTTTTTTTTTTTTTTTGGGGGGGGGGGACGGATTAATGGTATTCAGTGGCGTAGCTAGAACTTTTGCCGCCCGGGGCGGTCTCCAATTTGCCGCCTTTTCTAAGTCAATCAATTGGTGGTTTTTATAAATTAATAAGCATAAATAAATAATTGTAATTGAGACAAACTATAGGTGGGGAACTTTTTTACCATTGCCTAAAAGGAGGAAAAATATTCGAAATCATATAGTAATTCATAATTCGTAGAAATCGAATAGTAAACTTATGAATTGAACAAGTGGTTTTTTACAATTAATACTAAATAAAAATATGCCGCCCGGTGCGGACCGCACCCACCGCACCCCCCTAGCTACGCTACTGATGGTATTTCAATTCATTTCAATGAGGAAAATTGATTTGACATACGAGTAATACCAGTTACGAGCTCCGTCACGGAACGAATTAAACAAGGCACCACTGTACATTTATTTTTTATTCATTATATCACATTTTCAATGCAAACTCCTAAGACATCCATTTCCTTCCCTTCAACTCGTAACTGTTATGTCACAAATCACTACTCCAGCCTTTTGTATCTAGGAGGCAAAAGTTATACAAACATAGCTATTTAAAGCCGTCCACCGATCTAGAGCGCTTCAATATCCATCGCTGACTCACGAGCCTTAATCTTGTTTCTCAGTCTCGCCACGCAATACCCTTTCTTTAGTTATTCCAACACCAGTTTACGAAACATCGATGTTAAAAACTTCCCTTTTCAGCTACTTTATGAACTTTGTTATCTTCCCTCTCTAAGCTATTGTTGCATTCATACATGCAAAAATATAATTCGCGGTTAAATGTCTTTCAAACGAGCTATTTATAAGGCAATAAACATCGATTGAAGTATAATTTTAAGTTTCCGTCTTCAGTGATCTTTAAAGACTCTCTGAAATGGGGTAATTTCTACAAAAACAGGTTATTTTAAAAAAGACCCAGTGAGAGGAGAACGCTTCTGTAAGCATCAGATCAAAATGGATACATTATCTGGCGACAATGGGGAAACAAAATGCCTGATGCGCATAGGCGTAGCGTCGGGGGGCAAGTGCCCCACCCCCCAACTTAACTCGAAATAAATTAAAACGCTAATAGAAGTTCAGTTGAAATCGGAAAATTGTAGAAAATTTTTAAGGAAGTTGGTGATTTTTAAGGAACTGTGAAACTAAAGATTCCAATTATATCTTTAGCCTTAACATAGTTTTAGCAATATGATCCCTAACAAAAATGTGATGCTATATTTTTCTCTCATTTTATTTATATTATATTTATTTTTCTCATTGTATAACATTGAATACTACTTAAACATCAATTCTATTGTTATTCAATTTAAAAAAATCGTGTTTCATATTTTAAAGACCGTCCGGCAGTCAATGCGCTGAGGAGGGCCCTAACTGAATTCAAGTCGTCCCCCCCCCCCTCCCCTCAAAAGAAAAAAAAGTTAGAAGCACGCTATGCCTATGCTGATGCGTCAGCTCGGATATCTACTAGAGTAGAGGATTATGAATATTTGTAACGCCTGAATCAACTTTAAGGAAATAATGTGTAATGTTGCTTTTGCAAGTTAATCTAATAAATGCTCTGCAATTTTACTGCAATAACAGGTAACACTTTCAAGGTATTATTCTGTCTTTTGTTTTTCTTTGGAAATATTGATTTCAACTGGGCCAGTTCTTAAAATTGCAAATAGATCACTGGGTTAAAAGACTGCACGCACATGCAATGTCTAGTAAACTTGATCTTTCATTACTACATTATCCTCAAACAAAAACTTAAATTTGAGGAAAATATGCAAAATGTCTTCCTGGACGAAGTGTTAACTAATTCTAAAACTTTGCATTTTTTTTAATTTCGGTTTTTGTATGCGCTGGGAATGCCAGTTTCAAATCGTGACCTATGCAGTCTGATTAGAAAAAGGGGTTAAAAAATTATACACATATCATCTTACGCCACTAAAATAATGCCGCTTTTAGTGCTTGATTATGCATTTCTCTTTACTTTAAAACCCCATCATCGTGATAATGTTCCTTAATTTTCAGACATGCATAATCCAGACGGAGAAGTACCCTCTAGTCATCACGTTCTGTGACGGAATTCCGACATACCTTCCTCCTACTTGTTCTTTTCATTTGTTCGAAAGATCTATACCTTCGAGCAGCCACCCCTGAATAAGGAAACTAGGCTTCTTCGAAGGAAAATAATATCTTTGTGTGTGTTTTATTTTTTTTTCATACAACGTGATCCTCGTAAATTATTACCACCTACCGTTGCGGTGTTACTATTGGTGGGTGGTAGTAATAAACTGCTTTCAGGTCTCGCGTCTGTTGAGTTGAGTTAATTTTCGGCTAACACAGTAGCGTTTCTTCAAATTGGGATGCTGTGTACTAACCCTATTGAATTCGCCCGCCTTAATGTTAACGTATGGAGAAAATTTGTCCAAGGATTGCCGACTTGGATTTGAAGATTTTTTTAAAAAAAATTTGTACTCCGTAATAGTGAAAGAAATTTTACACCTTGGAACATTTTTCGTTTTTTTTAAATGCAAATAATATTTTAAAATTTAAATTATTCGAGGGGGGAAATCTGGTATAGTGTGTTTTAAACGCTCTTAAATTCGTTTGGTGGACGAAATTTTAAAAATTAATCCTGTTGCAAGGTGCAGAAAAGTTGAGGATGTCTGAAAATACCATTTTCATTGGATTATCAGCATTTATGTAGCTGTAAATAGTAGACGCATTTTCTCCATAAGTTCGCATTGAGCGAATACAATAGGGTTAGTACACAACAGACTTAAAGGAATTTTTCTTCTTACGAGACAAATTTGAACTTTGTTCAACAAAAAAATTCTCATTCGCAAAAGTGTTAGACAAGAGTGTTAGACTTAATATCATGCCTGGTTTTAGGACGTAAAATGCCTAAAGTTTATGAAACAACATTTCAATCATGCATCATGTCCATTCAATCATACAGATGTCCATTAAAGTCCTTAAGTCTATTTCTCAAGCGTTGAATTTTAACTGTTGCCTAACCGATGTTTGAAGTATAGCGATTTGTTGGATAATTATAAACTCGTGTGGTTACGCGTATATTCATCAAGAATTACATTTCCTCAATAACTGAAGGCAATTAATGTAAATTCGTCTGGATTTATTCAGGAATAGAACTGATTCTTGATTGCCCTTGATATTCATTTCTGAATTATATTGATTGCCAAGGATTCGGCGCCCGAAAGCAAATCGCAATCGATCAAATCATATGGCAGAGGGGGAAAAATCAATTCCAAAATATAAATGAAAAATAAAATGGTATTAGCTAACTGACAAGGATTCACTAAATCTTTCGGACAAGTTTACAAATTGATTAACGACATGATTAACTTTTTACATCTAGGATTTATTAGTTTCTAGTTTGCTTTCATGTCATCGCTACGGGATAGAAACTGAGCCACTTGTCATCAGGCTGTCGAATTTCTTGCATTCATTTACGTAAACACTATACCAAATGAATATTTTGCTTCTCAGCGAGTGAATACAGTAACTTTGTCATAGATAGGAATAAATGATATCCTTCCTGCATTCAATTTTAAAAATAAACCACGATCATCAGCAATTAAATTAATTGTTATAATAAAATCACTCTTTACGACTATCAGAAAGGATTTTTTTCTGAGCTCTGAACAGCTGAGTACCATTTTTTTAAAAAACAAAAACATTATTTTACATTCGATGTTCTAAACGCATAAAAAGGAAAAAAAAAAGTGAAATGTTTGAAAATTATAAGAAAAGCGGTTTGATTTTAGTTATCAAGAACATTTAAAATTTTCACATATTAGTATGTTACATCACATCAGGGCAAAACACAACAAAATATTGTTCTAAAAATAGCAGTCCTTTTTCCCGTTTTAACCCAAGTTCCTAAACTGACTGAAGAAACCGCTAACGTTCTGACCTTTAAATTGGGTCTTTGGGCACACGAAACTTTCGCCTCGCGAAAATGACGTCATTGTGACGTATATTCTAAATCGACAATAATGCTCATTGGTAGATTTTACAGATGACCGTAACATTTTGAAAACAATCGTCAGAGTACAAACACACGCAATTTTCCCATAGCGAAATTTTCGAATGCCATGAGTCTTAGGCCACAGGACTCTGAAGCATGACACTCGTTCAGCGACTTTGATATACACAAATAGCAATTGATAAAGACCTCGAGAGAAAAAAATTAAATAGAACGTGAACTACTTACGTCATTAGTTGAACTAGAGTTCCTAAATATCCAGACTAACTTATGGGCCAAACATCCGCCACGCGATTTTCTTGTCTCTGTGTCATTGCCAATTTGCAAAACATGATGTTAAAGCTCCCCTTTAGTAAAAGGTCTTTCAAACGAACTATTTATGTATCATAAACTTACTGGAGGTATAATCCGAATTTTAGGATGTGGAAGAACATAATTTTAAGTTTCCCCCTCCAATGAGTTTTAAAAACCCAATGACGCAGATTTCTTTTTACAATTACAGATCATTAAGCTCCTTCAATTTCAAGTGTTCACTTTATGTTAATAATAATGCGGAACTAACAAAATACTATCATCGACGTCACTAGAGCTTATGCAAGAGCACTAATTTGCTATTTTTGTCAGTTGGACAGATTTTCGTTTCTGCCTTTTATCAAAGCTCGCCAAAATTTCCAATAAAACACGTAATATAGCAATACCTTGGCGACGTTTAATACAGGAAGAAAAAATAATGAATTTTATCAGTGACACTTTGGTTTGTATTTAAAATCTCGGACCGAGGTTTTTTAAATTTTGTTTGTAGTTTTTTCTTCATTATGAAATCACAAGTCTATATGATGAAATAATATAATGTCTAATTCAATATCAGTTTTATCTCTTTGAATAAAAATGTTTCTGGTACTTCCCCATTATTTCGACTTGTCGCCAATTAAATAAAATGAATACAAGAAAGTGCTCACTTTTTACATCACATTTCCACTTTTGTGAACTTCATATTAAATTTAAAGTTAAAAAAACCCATAGGAATAGACGAAAGAAATATAATACTGATTTTTCATATCACAATATTATTTTTTGAAATCTACAAGTCGACTTTCGGTGGCGTATATTATTATATCGTTATTCCTTTCATGCGGGAATTTCGTTTACACGAAGAAGTGTATTAAGAAGTGGATAAAACTACTCTATTTGAGTGTGTGAAAGAAAAGGACAGAGCTACATCAGAAAATAAATCTTTAAATAATCTTTAAATTTCATTTTCTTGTACATTTCTGTCCACTTCTTACATACACTTAAATAGAATTATCTTGCTAGTAAAGCCGTGGTGCAGGAATTGCGTCTGCGACTTGTAAGTACATTAAAACCTCGTTTATCCGACCCTCGTTGATTAGGATCTCCGGATAATCCGGATCAGATTTGTAGACTTATTTTTTACTTAATGTCCACATTAGATAATATTTTTTAACTATGATATCAAGAACGTAACTACAAGTAAGCCAAATATTCACTTTTTAGTTTGATTCAATATACAGTTCCTGCATAGATTGCACAGTAAATTATGATAATAAAATGCTTTTTGTTGAGTTTAAGAAAGCTTTAATAGACTTACAATTTCTTCGTTAAAAAATGATGTGAAAAGTTTTTTTAAAAATATTTTTTAATGTCTTGTAAACACACAATGTAATTTTGTTACAAAACATAGTTTTTTATCGTAATAAACGGTAAGTCTGCTTAGTGAAGTATTTTGTTTTGCTTATTACCCGGATTATCCGGATTTTCAATTGTCCGGATTGCCTATGGTCCCAGTTAGTCCGGATAAACGAGGTTTTACTGTAGATGTTCCAGACATCAAATCCCAGTCTCTCTAAGCCAGTGGTTCGCAACCCGTAGAAGTCTGCGGACCACTAAGCCAGAAATTGAACCATGTGCGCCCCCCCCCCACACACACACACGCACACACATACACGGACTTGAGGGGAAGAACCTTCCAGGGGGGTATGGGGGTATAGAATATCCCTCAGGCAAAAGGCATACAGGATTAACATACTCATATTCTGACGTATCATATTCTAATAATAAAATAATTATGCTAAACTTTTAAGAAATTTCAATTCAACACCTGATAGTCATCGTATATATTCAGCCCATCTAGTTTAATGAACGTTGCTTTCAAAATCCCCATTTATTTGGCAACTTTTTTATATGTGGTACCGGACCACTACCGAGGTTCTCGCGGACCACCGGTTAGGAACCACTGCTCTAAGCACATGAGAACGGTTTTTCCACGCCAAGAGTCGCAGTTCGCCGATAGGTGGGCGACAGGTCGGTATAATGAGAAAGTACCATGTTCCTTTCTTAATGTAATTCTATTGCAGTTATAACATCACTCATTCACGGTAAGTCCCTTTTGCACGGAGATGTTTCCAGCCGACCCCATTTGATTTTATTTTCTCAGCCAAGGTCTCTCATTGTTAAATACAACTGCGGGTGAAATAAAACCAAGGCGCGTTCTCTGTAAACTGTAACTCTCCGTTTTCAAAGGGGTACCTGGGTTATTTTATCGGGAAATCTGAAACGATGAAGAATTTTAACACATTAATTATAGAGTAGCTATTGTTTTATTTTGCCTTCATCGACCCATGACGATGAGAAAGGTGATATCTTTAGGCGGCGTTTTCCTTTCTCGAACTAAAATTGCTGTGTTACATGCTCTTTGTTTTATCGTGAACGTTTCCTGGTCAAGCCTGGGGGTCTCTCTGTTTGTCGCACGCTTGGGTGATCTGGAACGTGAGAGTGTCGGGAAGAAGGTCACCCAAATAATTATCTTTTAGTTCCCTATACCATGAACTATATTTTTAAAAAAATCTCAAATATATCAGATCAAGGTTTTTTTCAACAAATTAGTTCGTCTTGTGTTTTTGTTGCCTGAAACTCCAACTAAAAGGAAAAAACTATTAAACTAACTTCTCAGAAATTAGGAGTAATATTATCGCGTGGCGTACTGCTTAAATTCATAACGTTAATTTAACTTAGGTTGAGAACGGGGATATTTTAACTATACAGGGTATCCCAAAAAAAAACACCTTGACACATTTTAAAAATTTATACAAAAAAAAAGTATACAAGGTAAGAACTGGAAATTCACAGATGTGTATATTAAAGTTTTTTTTCTGTGTCCAAAAAAGTTGAACAGGTGGCACTAGTTGTTGCCTGAGAGCGAAAGTTGTAAAATGGCTACTTCATCAGAGAGAGAGAGCAATACGTGTTGGCTGGTATTTCAAAACGGAATCTGTCACGCAAGTGTAACGAAATTCGGAAAAGATCCCCCAAGTCATAACAACGTCTTAGCTTGGTATAGAAAGTTTCTGGAAGCGGGAAGTGTCCCTGATAGTCGGTTGTAGTGTTGAAGAACTCAAAAGACGCATAATTACTGCAATTTCATGTGTTACGGAATCTCCATTTTTAAACGTACATAGGCTGAGATCGATTACCAATCAGATGCTCTCCGTCCCACAAAAGTTGCACTTATTGAAATTCATTGATTGTACTTAAAAAAAAAAGTCTAAGGTAACACATATATGAATTTCTAGTTCCAACCTTGTGTACTTTTTTTGTATAATTTTTTAAAATGTGTCAAGGTTTTTTGAGACACCCTGTAATATCTTTGATTTCTTTTTTATGTATTAACTAGAATTCAGAAACTGGAAAACTGAAGACTGCAGAACTTTTGTATGATGGAGTATTTTTTTTACATGTGATTTTGTTACATTCTGGTATGGTTCAAAAGGCAAAATATCGGCCTCCAGGTTGGAAAACGAAGGTGTGATTTCTGGTTTTGGCAGATCGTCGTGACAGTAGACGTCAGACATTTGGAAAGAACTATTATGGACCAATCATCAAGCAAAAATTTTCAGTGATAAGAATTCAGCACCCGTTGAAAATTAATAAAGAAAAAAATAATGATGTCAAGCCAACAACTTATGTCATTGCCTTCAAACAGAAAAGAGGAATGTGAGAGAAAGGCTATTAAAGAGGGAGAGTTCCACACATCGCTGAAAACTTAATTTGACAGCGCGCTAGCTACGAGGAGGCAATAAGGATTCGATCTGTTCCTGTCAAGTGGTTGTTACAAACTTACAACTTTGGCTCCCACGCTGAAACTTTTTATTTCGGCTGAGAAATGTATTTTAAATCCTTTTCGTATCCAATGTAAATACCTGTGAAATAGAGTGATATCGAAGCATAGTATATTTAATATTATGAAACTTTAAAATGAATTAAATTTTTCTGTTAAGATATAAAAAAAAATTAAATAGAAATCGAAATCTAAAAAATAAATTTTCTTTTCATTTAGTTGAAAATTTTATATGAACTTTGCATCGTTTGTTTCCCATAGTTAATTCTTTTAAGTGAAGGATATTTTCCCTATGAACATGTAGGGAATTTTGAAAATGGAAGAATTCTAGAAAAAACAGTTTTTATATTTAAGAGGTCATTTTATACCATTTCTGTGTCGTTGATTTCGTTTCTTGTTTAGAAAATTAAAATTTCAACCTTTATTCCTCCCGCAAGTCTTTTTACTATAAAATCATTCAGTTAATACTGAAAGGCTTTTATTATATTTTCGTCGGAAATTTTCTAAACGATATTCGCGTTTTAGTTTCTCTGAAAATGCAGATATTTTTAATGTTGGAAACAGTTAAAGAACTTGAGGTTTCTAAAGGCCCGCACATTTTGAGGCGTTGCCTCTTGTCTCCTGGACAGTTTGCCAGTCATTATGTGATTCAGTTTTTCCAAATGTTATTTGAAGTAAAGAAATGAAATTAAACAAAAAATTCTGCTCTAAAAATGAGTTTCCATTATTATGAATACAATAATTTTCTGTAACAGATTACTGCCTGCTGAGTCAAATGGCGACATTTTGATTTTCTGGACCCATTTCCTACTCTCTGCATTTACTAGCTCATCAAATGTAATTTGATAAAAATGGGATTAACTTAAACCTTGTTAAGTAGTTTCTACTTCTTTCTTGCTATATAAATGTGTGTCTATTGAGGAGAATAAACTTATCAGAATTGGGTACGGCTTTCAAAATTGGGGTCTAACGGGGAAGGGTTGTTTATGAGAGTAACTTAGTTTACAAAGTAAAAATAGAATATGATGAATGCATTTGTACTGGTTTTTTTTTCATTTCCCGCAATGGTACAAAATTTTACCCTAATAACGGGAAATTAAATATAATTTTGGACAGATTCTCTTTTCCAGACTTATTAATGAAAAAGTTTTTGTTTCAGGCGTATTATTTATTTATTTTATATCACTGTTTGCCCTCTAAAACCCACTAAAATTAGACATTATGGTAAAAATATAATTTCCAAAACTTGACACATTTTACACATTTTATAGTTATAAAATTTCTTTCTAAGTGCAATCGCTGTCTCAGTTTATGTTGCTCCTTAAATACCTACAAGTTCTGAATATCACCAACAGCCGTTTTTACATTACAGAGAACCTTGTTCACTTGCAAACTTAGCCAAATACAAGCTGCTCTATTTAATATATATATATATGCCATATTTTATTTCAAGTTAAAAGGCATTAAATCCCATTTTATTGTATCGTAACTTAAAGGAACTATTAATTACATCAATTTAAAAAAATGATGAAATTTTTAAAAATTATTAATCATAACTTTATGTATACAGCAGGATATTACGTAAAGACCAGCGATAGAGCTTCTTTAAATTCCATTTCAAATTAAAAAATGGGAACAAATTAAAAAAAATTTGTTCGATAAATGAATGTAAAGCTATTTGCTTCCAACTTATAGCATTTTCCCCATTCTTCACTCTAAGAAAACTTTTCCGTAATTGGGTAATATCATCTTCGATCTTCATCTAAAATTCTTTATCAGTAAAAATTTTTACGATCTGTCTTCGTCAAAATTTTTTCGTTTTTAAATGGGTCATTTAATCAATGTATTCCACGGTCATTGGCATGAATCAACTTCGCGAATGTGTTTAATAATTTATTAGATATAAAAAAATCAAACCGGTAAATTTTCTTCATCATTATAGCCTAGCCTTTGATTGCTAAGCTAAATTTTTATTTTCTATTAACTTTTTGTAAATTATAAGGTTTCCGAATATTTATTTGTGAACTTCAAATATATCCGTTTATCGGTACAATGAAAATATAAATCTATATATAGTTTTACAAGCTGATTTTATAAGGGCTTGTACAGTATTATTGTTTTTAAAGCTCCATTAATAAGAATGTAAATTACAAGAGCTTTATTTGTTTTAGTAAAAATTCGTCACTTCCTGAAACTGTTGGCTTATTTTACAATTTAGATGGACTCAATCGAGAGCTTAGGACATCATTTTTCTTGTATCTATTTAAGATGAAACAAAATTTAAAGGAAGCTTTTTGCTAAATATGAGAAAAATAATCATCAATCTTTGATAAAATATTCAAGAATAATGGTATTAGTTTTTATAGCATTTCTAAATTCTATCCTTTTTTGTGTACGGTAATTAAGGATGTGACTTCAAAACCTTTTTTCCGGGTATTTTCAAAACCATTAATCTTTTTTGATACTTGCTTATGCAACATTTAATTATATTCACATAATAAAAACTATTATAAGATATTTGTAAAGGAAGAAAAAAAATAAGGTTGAAAAGAATTTCAGATTAGAGGTTAATATTATCACTCGCCACTTTTTAATATAACTTTTTGCAATAATTTGGTCGCTAGACAATTAACTGCGAAATGTTTTGTTGTGCTAGATTGAACTAAAATCTTTCGATTGTTTCAGGTTTCACTTCAGTATTTCTTCTTTACGTAAGTAAATGCATAATTCTCTGACAATAATGCTTAAAAGATGGACATATTTATCTTTGCATTGATAATACAATATGATTTAACTATGTAATCAGAATAATCTGGAAAAGCAAAGGGTAATCTACTACAAATGGGGTATTCAGCTATTATTATTGTCTGTAATCCATGAGGACCTGTTGTCTGGGGGGATCAACGAATGAACAAAGACTTGACCATCCAAGAAAGTGTAAATTAGACCACAGTCCTATAATATTAGTTATTTGTATGCAATTCAAAGCTGCAAATATGATGATCAATAGCTTGATATCTGTAGGAGTACGGTACCAGAATTTCAGGAGAATAAATCTCGTTATAATACTAAGAACTACTGATTTACTGATATTTTAGACATCGAAAAGATGACGAAAGATGGCGGATTAATTTTATACATAGATTCCATTACCACCATCAGTAGGGAATCTTCTATTTGCTGCAAACCCCCGATTCAGAGCAAAAAAAGCGCTTACTTTGTCAAGTTTCTATAAACAGAAAAAAAATAGAAAAGGGACTGCTTAAGTATCTTGAATGAAAGCAAATTAACCAGAAATATTGTTATCAAACGCCTTATTTCATGAATACCGAAATGTCAGTTCTAAAAATGATGACAGATAATTTTCTTTTCGGTTCTTAATTTATGAATACCACGATTCCATTGGGAGATTTAATTAAATTATAAATTGATTGGAATAATCAATTAAAAAGTAGGTACCCTGACAAGTGACGGTTGCTCTAGTTATTGAATAAATAGGGCGAATAAATGAAATTTATCATTCTCTTAAATTATGTAGAAATTGCATAAAATTAATTAAAACACATAATAAATGATTATTCATTGGTAAATAACTCTTTTTTTTTCCACTGAGGAAAACTGCCCAGCCTCAAGCTTATATAGAGGATCTTAAATGTAATAAATTTTTTCGATCACCAATCTAGGATAATTTAGAAACAGGAAAATTTGGAAAAGATGGGATCGCCTCAGTTTATTATTTTTAAAAGCTGCAAACAACTTTTAGAGCCTTTGAAGGGAGCAAAAAATCTCCAACCTTTCATAGTAGCAAAGAAAATCGCCCTAATTACAAATTTCAGATTTATTCGCAGCTTTATTTTCAACTAAATGTTTATCAGAAAAAAAGCATTTTTTTCGTCTCCCTAAATGATTTAAAATGTTAGGCCGTAATTTATGGGGGCATATATGTTTTCAGAGACCGAAAATGGGCTGAAATTATGATGTTGCTGAACATCCCGTAACAAATCAACTATAAAAGAAATGCAGATTCACATATTTCAGCATATAAAATAACTCTCAAAATTTTAGTCCTCACATTCAGAATTTCATTGTTATAATAAATTAGTATAAGTACGATAGCAGAATTTTATACAATCACAAAATATGCAGCTTTTTCGCATGGTCGGAGAATTTTTGCCTCTTATGTTTCTTTTATAATTTGCATGATTCATATGTGAAAATTGAGAAATAAATTTTCTTTAAATCTATGACAATGTTTGTAATTTTTTTATTTTGATGTTGCTAAAATTGATGTGAAATTCCTGTAAAGAATTATGACTCACATGAGATTTTTTAAAAACACAACTAAGAACACAAAACTTCTTTAATCCACAATATATTTAAAGTGATGGCTACATGTTTCGAAGTAATTAATTGTTCATCGTCAGCTCGAGGAACATTAGGCGGGATTGTCACTATGAACAATTCATATATACGATAATCATCAAAGAGTTTATTTATATCAAGGAGTTTTGATGATCCTAGCGTTTCTGAATCGTTCACAGTGACAATCACACCAAATGCTCCTTTGTCTAATGATCAGTTATTTATTCATTAGTTTTAAGCACGTAGTCATCCCTTAATTATTCCCTTGTACATTTCAAGGAGTTGTGTGTTCCCGTTTCTGTAAAGAATTTATTAGAAATCTATAATGCAAAATGATTGCATATTAAATCAAATTTTAGATCAAAGAGACTTATACAAGGTGCGGCCATCAATTTCCAGTACTAATCTAATAACTCCAGAAAATATTGCATGAAATACATACCCATTTAATATGTTTCGAAGTAACTCCCACCTGCCGTAATGCACTTTTGTGCTCGGCTGTATAAGTTTCAGAAACAACTTTTAAAGTCCTCTTTCGGAATGCTCTTTAATGTGGACGTCACCGTTTTCTTGATGGCTTCGACATCCTCAAATCTTATTCCCTTCAGCAAATTGGCCCAGCATGAAGTCGTGTAGATGCAGCATCCTCCATACTCTCCGAACTTAGCACTGGAAGATTTTTCTTGTTTCCAAAACTGAAAGATTTGCTGAAGGGAACAAGATTTGAGGATGTCGAAGCCATCAAGAAAACGGTAACGTCCACATTAAAGAGCATTCCGAAAGAGGACTTTAAAAATTGTTTCTGAAACTTATACAGCCGAGCACAAAAGTGCATTACGGCAGGTGGGAGTTACTTCGAAACATATTAAATGGGTATGTATTTCATGTAATATTTTCTGGAGTTATTAGATCAGAACTGGAAATAAATGACCGCACCTTTTATAAATATAGTTCTCTTGCAAAGTTTGAAGGAAAAATATTCAATAGAAATTCTTAAATCAGACTCGACTACTGAGAGCTGTGCGTCTGGGCATAATTCTGCCATCTGTAACAATGCCCATTGTACAAAAATATTTCATTATAACGACAAAATTGTGTGTGATACAAACTAAAAATTTTGAGCATTATTTCACCTTCTCGAAAAATATGAGCTGCAAAACTTTCATAATTAATATATTCAAAAATATTCAAAAGACTTTATAATTTTAACTGATTTTCAATCTTCTAAGCGATATGTGTCCCCTTTTAATTCTAATGGATTAACTAGTTTAAACATTCTTAAACGACATGAAATTAACAAATCAACTCAAGGGTAGCCTATATATTTTAGTAATATTCCGAGTCAAGGAACAATAAAAGAGAAATAAATCAAAAGTGCGCTGGTGATAAACTCCCCATCTCGACAGGTGTGCCTCACAGACATGCCAACGTCATTTTTTAGAATTTACCTGGCTCTTATCTGAGGCCATTAATTCGCGCATCCAAAGGGGCCTCGTTGATGCTGGACCTCGTCCCAGGAGCACATCCTGTTTGCCTCGTGACCTAATTTCGTTCGCTACTACTAATTTACTTCGTGGTGTCTATCGCCGTTATAACGGCAATTTCATGACAGGGAGGAAGCGTTTGTTTCTCTCCTCTCTAAGAAAGAGCTTTGTTTAACTACGCTGCCACTAACAAAGCTCATTTTGAGTTAATCCATTACACAAGAAAAATAAAAGCTCATTATAAGGGAGTTGATCTATTTTCTTCTCTGCATAATCTTGCACAGTTAATCTTGCACAAAAAATTACATAAGAAGTAAATTTCCGGAAAGTGTTGATGATTTATTCTCAACACTTGTGATATTTTTGAAGAATTTTCGAATAAAAGTGCGCCGTTATATGACAACCTATACTGTAGAAATTGTACTTTTTTTATATACCTTATGCTGATTTAAAAAATAAAAAAATATTGATTTGATTTTGGATCTAGGTTTGCACGAGCTTGAACTTTATGCTCGTTCATCGTCTTAGATACAAAACATTAATTTAACTACGAAAATATCCTCACACTGTTAAAAATATCCGTAAATTCTGTAGATTTTTTTTGTATTACCATAAACGCTGGAGGTTAAAAACCGTCTTTTTAAAAAAAAAAAAAAAAAAAAACGTGTCCCAACTGTTAATGTAGCATGCATTCCATCAGTGGCGCATTTAAAAACCTATTTCTGGGGTAGAGTATAGTGATGAACAAGTGGAGTTCTGAGAGAGGTGTCCTTTAACGTTTCAACATTTGAACTACTTTTCTTAATGCATTTCTTTTATAGCCACAGGGAGAGTGGGAAGGTGTTAAGTGTCGGTGGTGCATTCTTCCAAACTTTTTGTCGTACTTCTAAATCAATGAATGATTTTCTAAATCGATGGATCTAAAACAATGATGACATCTTCAGACCAAGTAAATACACTCTTCTGATGACTATTTACGAATCTAAGTTGGAATTTGACAATTATAGAAAATGCAATTGCATAGAGACATATAACTGTCTTCTTATATTTCTCTAACCTCATCTTTGGGATTAAAATAAAGAAATTTATCGCAATACGTACATTTAGTTTAAGTGTTGGGCTATTAAATGCTATTAGATATTCCGTTGCTTTTTATTGTACTGTATGAATGTAGGAAAACCATATTTTAAAATACGATTATATATTTCAAAATTTAATGCAAAAAAAATGTAGTAAAAGTGGATATTTTTGTATAGTGAAAAGTATTCACGGTGTAATTCGAGTTCCGGGTTGGTATTTGTGAGTTTTTCCCCCTATGTGAAAGCTCCGCCTCTATGATCCCCTGCGAAGTTGAAGAAAAACTACAATCGTAAATTTTAAATGAACACCTTATTTAAATAGTGGTCCAACTCCACTTTTAAAAAAATGGAGTTAGCCTCACTTTCATGTTCATACAAGTCATTTATATCTTATTTTTAAACTGGTACACCTCCAGCTTATTTCTGCTGCCAACTGAGGGCACTACAAATCAGACTTCAACAGTCATTTCTCAGCACTCATTAGACTTTAAGGCCCTGTATCTCAAAATGAACAAGAATGGAGTTGGACCACTATTCAAATAAGGCCTTCAAATAACCTCATTGTCTCATGTTCTAGAATATTTCAATTTTTTCTTGAAGTAAAATTCAACTGACTAACAAGGGAAGTAAATCCAGTATTTTCCGAATTCCGGTAAGTTGTGATGACCATTACATTGCCAAGCCATATCGTGATTTTTATTAAAAAATGTTAGTAAATTTCATAAAAATCACATTTGCTAATAACTTACCAAATTCCGAGTGAGGAGAGATAAGAGTCTACTCCTTATATAATTCGACGAGATAAGCGTTATATTAAATTTGAGTCGAGTTCCCATTCCAACTTTGAAATAAAGGGTGCACCAATAAGAGCGATGGATTTAGTATCTGAATTAAACACATTATTTATTTGAAAAGTGATAATATTTTTATTTCATTGCAAAGTACAAATGTTCCGATTTTGTAAGGAATAAGATGTCAGACAAATGACTCATTTGGACCATTATTTCGACCAAAATATTCACGAAGTTTACTAACTGTATCAGCAAATTTTTCTCCATTTATATAATGGGTTTTAACAGTAATAACGCATTGTTATTTCGTGCAGCGTTACATATTTACTAATTGTAAGGATGACAGATGAAACATATGAATTTTTTAGAGCTGCCAACTTGATAAAATAAAATAGTGCGAAATTTAAATCCAGCTTTATGCAACGACGTTATCTTAAATTTCATCGAAAGAACAAGAGTTTGCAATTAGAGCCGTAGTGCACATTTGTCTGACATCTTATTCCATACATAATCGGATCATTTGTACTTTACAATGAAATAAAAATATTATCACTTTTCAAATAAATGATGTGTTTAATTCAAAATCCAAATCCGGCCCTCTTATTGGGCATCCTTTAGTAGGCATCGGTCTTTTGAAAACGAACTGAAAGGAAAGCGTAGAGAATGTATACATTTTTACTGATTACGATGAAAATTTCTGCAAAAAAGGCTCCTGATAGCTTATCCCTTCGCGATCTCTGAGTTATCTTTGCATAGCAGAAAGCACTTAAAAGTTTCCGTGAATTGAATACATAATACGAAAAAAATCGCCTACCAGTATTAACCTGCACCCAAACCAGGCTAAGCGTCGTGTTTATTGGTACGTCAAACATCCAGCCCCGGATGAAACCTCGTGCTAAATGAACTCTAAATTAAATTGTATTATTTTTAGGACAAACACATCGAGTGGAAATAGTTGGGTCCACAACAACATAAACACTGATGTTTAAGACTCACGCAAAACGGCGGTGAACAACCTGGAATGATCCATTGACTTCCTTGACCCCCCCTCTACAAAACTACGTTATAAAAAGGAACGACAGCGAAATTCAGAACTGCCGATAGAACTTGTTTTTGTTCCATTACACGCCCCGAAGTCAATTTCTTGACAGCCATCCGCGAAAAAAATGTAGAAAAAAAATTAATGACGGTGATTTGGGAGGGAGGGGGGGAGGAAAGTGGGTCAAACCGTGGTTCGGCTACTATCCGTTCAAATATTAGACTAAGGTAATATTTTTTTGGTTGATTTCCAAGAGAAAATCACGGATATGTAGCTGCATCATTGCCCTAACTTTGTCCCGCTTAGATGTTCGGCTACTGATAAGAGAGTATAGTGTCCAAGAATGCAAGACAATGTCGAAGTTGAAGTTAAAAAATCCAGAAACCTCGATAGAAGTTCCTATTTTTAAACTTTAAAGTGACAGGCTTAAAAATACTGACTGTGGGAAAAGCGTTCACTTAACAGCTATGATAAAGGAATCGGTGTGACTCCTTTCTAAGTCTTTTAACTTTGGGGTTCTTTTTTTTTCCTATGTGTTTAAATCGATTTGACAGGTTACTGGTTACAATTTCTATGCCGGGTTGAGAAAATCATTCACTCGTGATGTCAGGGTTTAAGTAAGTTGAAATCTTTTCGAAGGGGTAGGTAACTGGGCAATAACAAATGTAACTTTTGCTTGATAACTAAGTTGCAGCTTTCATTTTCGGAGTTACTGATAAAACTGATTTGTATGAGGTTAGTTTCCAATAATGTTAAACTATAAAACCACTAGACGAGTTTTATCTCCCACCAAAAATGGCAAATAAAAGTAAACATTTAATCTGATCTCACAGCTTCTTAAAATCCACAATAAAAAATAACTAACTTACATAGTAAGACGTGATTCACAAATGAATTCCTGATTTGTACATTCTCTCTATGGATAAATCACAAATCCCTTTGTGAACTGTCCTAAAGAATAATTACACCTAATGCTTCCCGGCCGGATGAAGATCTGCACTACTTAATTCAAAACTAATAGCCATTTTTATTTTTAACTGGGGAGTTTAAGAGGCTGTAGCTGTGTCTGTGTGTGACTGTAAGATAAAGAGCAAATTTATCTTACAGTCTACCATTCGGGAAAACAAAACTGTTGTTCTTGGTTCAGCATTCGAAAATTTGTTACGGAGACCTATTATGTTAATGACATCAGCAACGTAAGCTTCTAGGACGTAAGATTTTTCTTCTTCAGGCAGACCCCCACCCAACCCAACACACACCATCTCTTTCCTAGTACTACTTCCTTGTCTGGCAATAGTTTGGAAGGCAAGAAAAAAAGTATTTGAATTATGCTGTTGATGCTCAAATAATCGTAGACATAGGCGTAGTGTGCTTCTAACTTTTTTTTTTTTTTTTTGGGGGGGGGGGGGGGCACGAATTGAATTCAGTTAAGGACCTCCTCAGCTCATTGCCTGCCGGACGGTCTTTAAAATATGAAATATTATGATTTCTTAAATTGAATAGCAATAGAATTGATGTTTGAGTAGTATTCAAAAGTTATACAATGAGAAAAATATAATCTAAATAAAATGAGAAAAAAATAGCATCGAATTTTTGTTATGGATCATATTATTGTTAAAAACTATGTGAAGGCTAAGGAAATATTCGGAATCTTCAGTTTCACAGTTTGAAAATGCGGAAAAAAAACAACTTTTTAAAAAGTTTTCTATAATTTTCCGATTTTAACTGAACTTCTATTAACGTTTAATTTATTTCAAGTTAAGTTGGGGGGGGGACGTCCCCCCCCCCACCCTTCGTGCCCGCGTACGCCTATGACTGTAGAGACTTCTTATAACAAACTTTTATTTAACAAAATATTTTTTCAAGAAATTTACCGCGAAAACGTTTTATTTACGTGCATTTTTTTCTACTATTATGAAAACAATCTGTGCATGACGTCAGTTTTATCCAAGTAACAGAAGTTTAAGAGCTATTTGTGTTTTAAAATTTTTACTTTACAATTTCTTTTCCATGCCAATTAATGTTGTATGAGAAGGAGGAATTATATAATTTCTATTTATGAAAATTATTCCATATTTATTTAAAAAAAGTTTTTTTAAAAAAAGAAAGTTGTACGGATTTTTTTTTATAGTTTTAGCCCGTATATATATATATGGCATGGGAAACATATATTATTGCATTATATCGTGTTTAAAATCTGTGCTCAGATGGCAAAATGTTACAAGAAATTTACGTGACAGCAATTCTAAGATTCAAGATGTCATGAAAAATCAGTAATTTGTTTTACAAGAGCAAACGTTGCACCAATGTTTCGGAAAAACAGTTGGCTATTACTTACAGTAATTACAGTAAATAGAAAATATCGGCGAACGAGAATCCGGAATGTGAAAAACTCAATTTTTTTTAAGAAAAGTTTCTTATAACATTGTAGAACTTGATTTCCGTTTAACGAATTTTTTTATAACGTAGATTTAATGTGAAACGTTAACTATCTAGCGTTGTAAAAATGCATCCATTTAAACTTCCATTTCCCAAAGAACTTTTTAATTTCAAAGTTCTAACTGTTGCCATCAGTTTCATTTAATCCACAAAAAATTATTCTAAATAAAAAAACATCCAGCGCAAACCAACCAATAGAGTGTTTTAATGGATATACTTAGACTTATTTTTCATTTTGATGAGCATGAATATTTAGTTTTAACTACATAAACTTAAGTGAATAGTAATGATGTTTCCTTTACTCAATTTCGTTTTTTGACTCTGAATACTTTCCTATAAGATATTGCTGAAATGCTAAAAACGTACAAGACTATCGATGATTTTCAAGGAAAAATTTCGCGTTATTTTTAATACTGAGCTATCAATAATTAAATAATATTCAAAACTTAAAAGAGGTTAAAATAATTTAGTTAAATAAACAAATGAAAAGGGAAAATATTAGACTGGGACTTGAGGTCTTCGAACTAAAAATTTAAACATAATTTAATTTTATTATAATTTCTCATTTCTTTTTATTCTTCAGCTCGTAAGTATCACTAGTTTTAAATTGGGAATTGCGAATAAAAAGAGTCAGCTGTCTACCAGGAAATGCTTAGAATTTGTCCTCTAGTAAAAGTTCCTTTTCTGCTTAATCAATTATTCCCGTAATTACCAGCCATTTGCAAACAATTTGAGTTATCTTTTTATAATATGTGTTTTTAATTTTTATTAGAAACTGAAAGGCTTCCAAATTCAAATGATGCTTACAGTTAAAAAAAAAGAGAAAGAGAGATAATGACCGACTTCTTTTTTTTTCCCCTTTTTTTAAAAAAGAAACGGGGAGGTTAAATTATGTGAATAAATACTATATATAGCATCGTAATTCATACTCATTTTTTGTAATGGGCAGTTTTTGTTCAAAATAAAAACTAATAATTTATTTTTAGTTACCGTTAATTTCACAGATTTGCTTTGCTAAATTTTTGTTCATACTTAAAATATTTATGGATTAAAACATTATTTGAATCAGAAAATTAGGACATAAGTTGGCAGGTTATAACGACCTTTTGAAAAGGCCAGGTCTTGAACCATGAATTTTCCGATCTGCAAATAGATTTTATCCAGCTAAGCAATCTTGTCGATGTAAGACATCTCATTTTGAATGCGTTTCGTCTCAAAAATAGAAAAGAAAATTTTTTTTAGTTGTTATGACTTAACAAAGCCTTTTTTCCCAACTGTACCGATATTTTATTTTGCGAGTTGCGATTTGGCCACTTCCGCTTTTTGGGATTCATATCTTTGAATAATAAAATAAAATGTAAACTTACGTAGTAACTCATCTGTAAATGCAGAGCAATCCATAACTGGATTTTTTGTCTTATAAGGAACAATTTCTCAAATAACTGTTTATTAATTACTTTCCTGCCGGCAATTAGAACTTAGAGTTCAAGAAAAGGTCGTTAATCCTTGTGACAAAGAAAATGACGAAGGAAAAGATAAAAGATAGGGAAAAAGGGAAAAATTTTTAAAATTTAAAAGTTTTTTTTAATTGGTTCTTGCTTTTATGCATATTACAAGTATAAGGTAAAAATATTCCTTGAAAGGTTACCGCAAAAAAATACTTTATATATGTCCTCTGATTTCCGTAAGATCCCTCTATATACATAAAGCAGTTCCGTAACTGACTGACTGACTCACTGACAGACAGATGACGCACAGACCTAACCGCTGGACCTAAAGGGCTGAAACTTTGCATGGCGATTCTTCTTATAGTGTAAGGGTGCACTAAGAAATATTTTTTAAAAATTCTTCTTGTACTTTTTAAATAAAATTTTTAAGCTGTTTTTGTAACATTCTTTAAAGTTTGCATTTAAAATAATAATCTGAGGGTTATAAAATTTATGTCACGAGAAAGATCATAAAAATTCCTTTAAAATAAAATCTTTTTCGAATCTTTGCCTTCATTTTCTGATTTTTGGTGAATTTTTAAAGATTAATTTTTCGAATTTAATTTTTTAAATGCTGATCACGTGGTTTCTTTTCATTTTGTGATACTTTAAATTAATTTTGCGTCACTTGCATAACAATTAAATAAATCGACAAAACAAATATTAAAATACAGTAAAAAATAAAATTGAACCACTAGACTAATTTATATGGAAGTTTTTTAAGAATTAAATTCAAATTAGTATGTTTTATGGATATTAAACATGCAAATTAATTGCATACATTGACCGTTGTATTTAATTTGAATATTTTCTTCTACATTATTTTGCCTCTAAAAATATCCGTTACGATTTTTTTATAAATATATTTTTTGTTTTTTTGGGGGGTATTAATTGCATACATTGACAGTTGTATTTAATTTGAATGTACTCCGTAGCGAAGCACCGGTATTCAGCTAGTTTAACAAAAACGGTTAAAAGAAACTTTCAATATCGTTAAAATGCAATATAAATAAGAGATTTTTGAATGTCTTTTCTAAAATCTCTCTGGATTCCTAAAATATCTTCCTTGAATATAGATAACGTGATTGCGCTTCAGGAAAGGAAGAGGTAAACGTTAATGTATTTGGTTATTTAACAAACGCTTTCAAATTTACTTTCGAAAAAATATTTTGTATGTTTCTGTGTTGCCTGATATGACCCGCTGTATAAAAGAAATGTATTTAAAATTTTAATATAAACAACTCATTATAAAAAAATTTGCAGAAACTGTTGATTTTCTCATCATAACTCTTTTTGAATTCTTATTCTAACATACGAGAACAATAACAATGTAATTGTGTTTTTATTAAAGGGCAAAAGAGCGAGAGCAAAAGGTGAAAAAATGGAAAGGAAAGAAATGCAAAGTTATGAATTTTTAACTAGGCTTGTCTCGATAACTCTTTCCAAGATCTTTTATCTTCATAGGCACACACGACAAAGAATAAAGCTGAAATATCCTCTATATAAAGTATAACCCCAAAAGGTGAGTCTAATTCTAGTAGATAGGGATTACAAAGAGATAGCGGGTGATTATCTTTCGAAGCGTATCCCATTCTCTCTCTGGAACTCTGGCTTTTACAAAGGCGTCTCACATCCTATAATTCTGATAGTCATCGGACTCTTTTTTTTTATCCTAGGTTCTGTAGATCAGAAACATTGGTCGACAATAATTTAATGGAATTTCTATTGCCTCGTGGTTGGTTCACGCCCAAAATGGGAATTCCAAAAGTAGCTCAGGATCGCTGAGATCAGATTCCAAAAATGGAAACTATTACAAACAGCGGTAGATTTATTTTATCTCTAAACAGATTTAACTGACCATGAGGAAAGCAGCTCCATGTAATGTGCATTCTTTAGAAATTCGTATAGTAACCTAACTTCTTTAACTTTGAATGATGTATTTGTTATAAAAGAGGAGGGAGTGAGAAAGACGAGTAAAGCAAAATGAAACATCGAAAGCAAGTTATGCACAAGAAATAAAACTGGAATGTTCTCTGCATAAAGCATAACTCCAAAAGGTGAGCCTAGCTCTAGTAATACAAACTTTACATTCATTTAAATTTCGTATATTATCTTACTGATAGTTCAAAATAATCTTTAAAAAGTACTCAAGTACAGCCAAACTCTAGCGTAACAAGTTTGGATATTGCAAGATGCACCAACATAAACTGCACTCAAACTTTCCTCATTGATTTGGCCGTATGAAATTCCATACAACACATACGATGAAGAAAATCACGCGTTTGTTGGGCTAAAATGCTCAAGCCTTCTTTACCGTGAAATTACTTTCAAGTTAGATTTAATCCAAGAAACAGGCATCAACCACAAATTATATCATGAAGCTAGTAATCAGCAATGTTGATTTTACAGTATCGAATAAATTTTCACAGTCTCTTAATATTTATCGCCAACCTATGCGTAGCTTAATTAATAATACTTATTATTGGACGGTCGACAGTTGAGACTGTTCCTTTATATGCATTTTCACGCGATCCCTTCATATGTAGGGTCCCTATTGTCTGTGACTGTTCACGGGTAATGTGTTCGAATCTCCATGACAGCCATCATTTGTGGCTACTTAGTCTGTCCATGACAGCTGACAAGTAATGATTTCAATCTTGATGGCAGGCAAAATTTTTAGCTTTGTGACCACTGACGGGTAAAATGTTCGTAGCTCAGTAACAGCCAGAATTTGAGGCCTAGTGTCTGTGATTACTGACAAGCAATGAGCTCAATTCTCTATGACAGCCAGAAAAATGTGGCCTTGTGTTTGTGACTGCTTAGTAGTGATATGAGTTCGAACATATGAGGCTGCAGGTGTAATGGCTAGGGATACGTAATTTTCGTATTTACGAAATAGATGCGAAATTTGCCTATAGGAGCGAATAAATGAGAAAATTATTTTTTTACTTCTTTTCAGTGAAAACTTGGTGATAAATGGCTTTTTAAGCGAAATTAGGTAATAATAGTAATAATTTTTCAACACAATTGCTTTTTTAAGGTCATCCACGGTCTTTTCGAAGACTTAAGAAAGAGAATGTGGAAACTACTACAACGTTAGCTTTTAACTAAGAATTTTGATACTTACCTCACCGAATAAGTACATTTGTGATTTTTTTAATAAATGCGAAAATTTTAAATTTATATATTTATTTATATATTTATTTATTTTTGCGAATAAATGCGAAATTTTATATTTTTAATTTTTTTTGCGAAATTTCCGTATTTTTTATGCGAAATTTACGTACCCCTAGTAATGGCGTAAATTTTCTTTGTTAGGTTTGTCTATTTCATAATTATAACTCTTTCCTGCGGTAGTTACCCCTTTTTTTGTTATAGACGCACCAGTGATGAATAATCATATCACATGCTCCATACACAAAACTGGCGAGAAACTAGTGTAACAATATTATATAGGGTAACTCTAGGATAGATGGCCGTAGAGGAAAGATGGCCAGTCTAAATATTTTCAAAACTTGATCATAGATAGAAGCATGAAGCTACAGCTGTAGCTTCATGGATAGAAGTTTAAACTCTTTTCGTAGGAAATGTTCAACGAGTTCATTCATTGCGAGGTACAGCTGTGTTTTTCGATTGCAAATAGTAAGTGAAATTTTAATGTTTATTTAATTTAGTGGTTGAATATTTTTGTTGAGTTAGGTATCTGAATGTTTTGCAATACGTACGTTACATTTTTTTTTATTTTATGGACTTTAAAGGCACGTATATAATCCCATCTTTGTTTCTAAGTTTAAAACAAAGGCGTACAATGGCGGAGTGACGCTTTAAATTGGGTGACCATCTGTCCTTCAATTTCAGGATAGATGGCCACATAAAATCGAGGAGAGATGACCACCTTTAACCAATATTTCAAAATTATAGGAGTGAGGATTTTAACTAAATATAAGTATCTATATTTAAAATAATTATATAACTTTTATGTTTATATATAAATAATTGTTTCAATTTTAACTAATATAAATATTTCATTAATAATAATAATATAATATGCCGAACGATATTTTTTTTCCAGTTTTTCAAGATGCCGAATAAATACATAAGAAAACCTCAATCAAACCGAGGGACGTGGAGTCAAAATGATTTGTCTGAGGCAATGGAGACTGTGCAAACGGGATCATATTTAGTAAAAGGAGCTTCAGTAGCATTTCACATTCCTCGCAAGACTTTTGAGCGCCGATTGAAGACCAATAATTCTAATAAAGGCAGCATAGGTCCTGGTCCGATGTTTGGAAAAGAAAACGAAGAAAGTTTAGTAAAACACATTAAACGAATGCAGAAATAAGGATTCCCATTTACTCGAGATGATGTGAGAATTCTTGCTTTTGAATTTGCCAAAAAACTGGATATAAAGCCCCGTTTTAATGATACAAGTGAAAAGGCTGGGTATGTTTGGCTAAGTCTATTCAGTTGTTCAAAGTAACTTCGAAACTCCATCTGCGGATTCGAATAGAATTGCAAACACTGAAATAGGATATTTTGAACCCCGACCGAGCACATCAAAAACTCCTGATGGAACTGTTCCATCACGAATAAAAGTACTTTATGATATTTCACCAGTTCCTAATGTAACCATGACAAAAACAGTTTGAAAACTTACCAAACAGGTAGCTATGCTTTTGACATCACCAGAAAATATTGACAAACGTCGGAAACTTTCAACCCAGAAACAGATACAGTTGATAAATAAGCTTAAAACCAGTAAAAAGTCTAAAATAAATGCGAGAAAAAAACAAAAACCTGACACTTCCGGTAGCGAACAAGATGAAATACATTTGAAATTATCAGATTCTACAGATTCCGAGGGAATAGAATTTGATGATGATCACTGTGTTGGTTGTGGAGAAGAATACAATACAACAACCAAAAAGGATGACTGGATAAAATGCATAAGGGGCCTGAAGTGGTTCTATGAAACGTGTACAAACTATCAAGACCTTTGCCAAAAATGTGGTAAAATTTTACGAAAAGTGAAGGGTTGAAATTATACTTCAAGTGTTGTTTATTCGAATTTTATTTACTAATTTTCCGTGATATAATCGCATCTTTACAAATTGCTATATGTTTTTCATGATTAAATATATGAAATCTATTGTTCTTTGCTATTTTAACTTCACTTTTTCTTTCTTGTATTGGATGGCCATCTCTCCTCGGCTTGAAGGAGAGATGGCCATCTGCCATTTAATTTCAAACTATATTTTCCACTTTTTGTTCCCAATGTTTAATTATTTTTTGCCCAAAATATGATGAGTATATGTATAGGAATTTTAAATATGCATAAATATTTCTTGTGTTTGCATTCTAAGAATTTTTATTTCAATCTTTAAAAACTATGGCCATCTATCCTAGAATTACCCTAATCATCGCATTCGTATAAAAATTTCTCAGTATACCTCAGTATGCCTTTGATAGCTGAGTCTTATGTCCGAGAAATATGCTATCCATTTTCAATCAGAAAAGTATTTCCATGAAGGCAATACCTGAACGCTCATTTTGCCGATTTTAACGTAGGTTGCATTCCTCCATAACGGTCTGCGAGAAGGAAAATTTCAGACGCGAAAACCGTCCGTCCGCCCGTCCTCGCGAGTTATAATTTTGGCAGCGCGCCAAGCCCAGTCTATCGCTCGGACAAGTTAAACAGAAAAATACCAAGATGCGTCAAAATTTTTACGTACATATATATAGATGCATATATACGTACAAAAGAGGTAAGCAACGATAAGTAATCCTACGTTAATAACCCGCGTTAGTTTCGTTAGAAGAGACTACCTGAATAATTTTTTTTTAAAGATCATTTTTTTTAAGATTTATATGTGGTGTTTAGATGTTTGAATTAAAAGTAATGATCTGCTGTTCAGCAATGTGTATAAATGTCCTTAGATGTAACAATTGGAAAATGTGTGCATTGGAAAATTCTTTTCACAGCATCATAATATCATAATAAGGATTTTGATTACAGTGATTATGTTCATTAAAGTCAGAGACGAGATTATTATTATTATTATTATTATTTCTCAGATTGCTTTCATAGTCAAATGTATGCGTAACGCGATAATATTGAAAGAAATCTGAAAATTTTAAATATAAATATTGTAATTTACATCACTTTTTTTAAATTATAGGGTGGGTGTCTCAAATATCGCCCCTGTGCCTAATATCGCCGACTCGTGTTTCTAAAGTATGATTCGCGCTATGTATGAGAAAATGCAGTAACTTCTTAGTTCTGAGTTTATACTAACAGCGGCGATAGCGACAAAGCTCTTATCACTGACAACAGAAACTATATGGCGTCTGAAGTTGTTTTGGCTGTTGTCTTCGTAAACTTTGGCTCCAAAGAATCAGAATCCAGTGAATGACCAGGTAGGTGCATCCAAATTCTAATTTTGCTTACACCATTTGAAAGTGCATTAAACAGAGACTTTGCTAGCAACGCCTTTTAACAGGTGCTCCTAATTTCGCCTGGTAGGCGGTAAGAGGAACAGGGGTAGGCGATATTAGGAACTGCTCTGGAATTCACTGCAAATCTCAATTTCTCCAATTTAGCTACATAACTTAAACTGGCACTAGTTTTGGAGCTGGTTGATCTCGGGATACCAAAGGAAATAGTTCTTAGGGATGTTCTTTGAGTTTCCAGCCTAATCAGAAACTAAAAAGTGGATGAAATGTCGAAAAAAAGTTACAGTAGGCGATATTTGGGACACCTACCCTATGTTTACAGGGAGGTTTCATGATTAAAAAAAAAAGTGTAAATTTAGAGATATAGAAGGTTGATACATATATAGAATTTTTTTTATCTCAACAAAAATTTAAATGAAACAGCTCTAATAACGTCTTCGTTAAGATGTATACTTTTTTAAGCGAAAAGAAATCCATTTTAAACTATGTATTACATCAGACCGTATCTGTAGAACCTACGCTTCCAGAGATATACCTTTGTGACAGGAAACGGCGAACTCAAATGAAATCGGTCAATGCCGACGAGTTAAATCGGCATCTTTATGCAGTCTAGTCTGTTTCAGGAATCGTTCACAAATAGGGCTCCTATTGTTGTCATGTCTCTCTGTCAGACAATAACAAAGTAACGGTTTATCTCTTTGTTAGAGGAAGATGGCCATTTTGGTCCAGGTTTACGTGCAAAACAGACATTTAGAGAACGATGTCTGTTATTTTTTTTTTATCCGATGACGCCTTCGAAGCGATCACAAAGAGCATTGTCCAGTAATAAGAAGGCTTTTATATGCAAATTTGGCGTTTAGACAGGCACTAGACGAGCAGGGACTGGGCCGCTTGCGTACCTTAGGGACTACACGGATTTGTGCAAGTGAATAGTAAAGGGATTAATGAAGTAACAAGTATTCTACCGAAAAAGAAAACTGATGACTCTACAAATAGGTAATGAGTTATTTTTGAAATATGTAATGGATTTAAGACCCACATAAATAGCTGATAATTCCTTGTAATTCTGAGGTTACATTTAATTTAAATACTTAATTTATGCAAAAAAGGTTTATAAATAACCGTTCATGATTAAAAGTTAACTTATGTATCTGATTTTATGTATAGACTGAACAGTTTAATCCAAAAGAAATAAAATTTTGAAAAATTTCAGGTAGTCTCTTCTAACGAATCTACCGCGGGTTATTAACGTAGGATTACTTATCGTTGCTTACCTCTTTTGTACGTATATGTGTTTGTATGTGTTATGTATCTATATAAATGTACGTATGTATATATATATATATATATATCTGTAGCTTGGTACAAGAAGTGCCTAAGTCAGTTTTCTCCAAGAGGACTTTGTTTGCTTATGTCTCTTTGAAAAAATATTATTTTCAATGTAAGAAGTACCCAAGTCTATACAATGGTTTAGAACACACTTTTAAAACATCGGAGAGATTTAGGTACTTCTTACATTGAAAATAATATTTTTTTAAAGAGACATAAGCAAACAAAGTCATCTTGAAGAAAACTGACTTAGGCACTTCTTGTACCAAGCCACAGATATATTATATATATATATATACAGTGGAACCCCGATTTTACGTTTTTCATGGGACCAGCGGTAAAAAACGTACGAAACGGGAAAACGTAAAATCGGGGTTAAAAAAAATCTAAGCATATTGTTAAAAAATTGACACTTAACGGATGAACTATCGGAAAAAATGTGTAATCTTTACTTGTTTTTTGCTTTTGGATACAATTTCAACTACAGCACGTTCAATACTAACAATTTTTCGCAAATTTGCTTCTTGGTTTACATTCGAAAATAAAAATTGTTTCAGAGTTCTTATGCTTTGAATTGCTTCATCTGCTGTGGGTACTTCAACCTCCGTTATTTCTTCTTCACCACTATCATTGGAAGCGGGCATTAAATTCGATATCGAAGGAATTTGTGAAGTGTTGAGATGTGCGTCGCAGTCGATATACGCGTAATCGACTTTCAGAAGATTTTCACCTTCAGCCAAGCAATCTTCTTCTTCTGTTTCATTGTAATCTGAAGGTGAAGGGCTAATTTCATCGTTGGATTCAGAGAAACCTGCTTTATTAAACACATTGGTAACGCATTTTTTTTTCGACACTGTCCCACTCAGCAGAAATCAAATTCAGAGCTTCCAGAACATTTATCTTTGCTGTAGAAGCATCATGCAGGTCACCGGAACCAATCAAAATAAGTGATTTCATAGCCAGTTGTTTTCCTGTAATGTGATTTAAATGATCGGATAATTCCTAGATCCAAAGGTTGAAGTTGGCTGGTGCAGTTTGATGGAAAAAATTCTACTCGCACATTTTTCAGTTTAAGATCCAAATTAATAAGCACAGTTATCAATAAAAATAATTATTTTTCGCTTCTGTAGTCGCATTTTTTTATCCAGTTTTCGAAGAAAATCTTCAAACAACGATTGAGTCATCCACGCCATTTTATTCAAAGCGCAATCCGTAGGTAAACTTTTCACGTTTTTGAAACACCGTGGTTTCTTTGCTCTACCGATCACAAGAGGCGTTAATTTCTCACTTCCGTCGGCATTAGTACATAATAAAACAGTTAAGCGCATGTTTGAAAGTTTTCCCCCGTGGCAATTTTCGCCTTTCACCGTCAATGTTTTGTCGGGTAACAAGTTGAAAAATAGTCCCGTCTAGTTGGCGTAGAATACGTCTCTTCGATTGTACTCCTTTTATAAATTTGGCAAAGTGTTCTCTTTCCACTGCGGCACAGTTGCAATATCCACACCATCGGATTCTCCACAGATAGATTTAAAACATAAATTGCTCCTTTTTATAAATCTGTCGATCCAGCCATTCGATGCAGAGAAGCCTTGGAGTTTAAGCCTTTCAGCAATTTCAAGCGCATTTTCTGTAACGATGGATCCGTTTATTGGAATTTTTGATGCCCGGGCTTCATTGAACCATTCCATTAAATTTTTTTCCAAATCATCATACGGAGATGTCTTAAGAGTTTTTCGTTTCTTTGTAGATTTTCCGAATTTTTCAGCAGTTAACTCTACTGAAGCTTCTTGCTTTAAAATCGTTTGCAATGTTGAATATGCAATACCCAAAGATTTAGCAAGATCAATTTTAGTGCCATGAAATTCTTTAGCTTTTTCGACGATTTCGGCCTTTTTGGCTAGAGAGAAACATTTTCGTTTGGACATCCTTCCTTCAGGTTAAGAACGCTCGACAATGAGAAAAATGGTTACGGTGCTCAAACAAACTTTTACTGACCAGCTGAAACCAGTTCTACCTTTAGTGGGTTTCATGGTCTGGTCATAGTCCCCCCCCTACCCCCTATCCATGTGAAGTGTGGACATTGGACAATCGAAACAAAAGAGATCCATCACCTCTTTCTCTTTTGTTGACATAGAGTGATCGAAGAATCGAAAGGCATTGCCGTGATTCTCCACCACTTGCGGGTGTCCCTTGCTTTTCTTCCCCCACCCTTCTGATTTTGACGCTGGGTGGAAACACCTCCTGCCTACCACACACAGACAAAAGGACAGTAAGACGGAACAGAAAGAATGCCAGAACGCTTCAAACTGGTAAGAAACAAGTTTTTCTTGAAAGAAAGAACTCGAAAAAGTTTGTGTGAACCTTATAGAGGAAAAAAATTTTCATCTTGTCTTCAGAAAAAAACGTATTAAGCGGGATTTTCTGGAAAGAGGTAACGTAAAATCCGGGATATTTTAACATTATCGGTATAGGCAATTTTCACGGACCAGCAGAAAATGACGTAGGAAGCGGGATAACGTACGAAACGGACAACGTAAAATCGGGGTTCTACTGTATATATATATATATATATATGTGAGAGTGAGTTTGGCAACACAACTGAACTATTACTACAACTTCCACTCCTACTACTTCGGCGCGAAGGACTTGGCACGCAAACAGTGTGATGGACTAGTGACATTACGAAGCGGATGTGTCGCTCCGCAGGCTTGCCGTTTTGAGACAAATAGCTATGTTAATGCTTTGTTTTTTCTTAATTTCATACTAAGTGTTAGTCCTGTCTTGTAAACATCGTCTAGTTTAATTAAATGTTCAAAATAATTAAGTCTAATGATTCACTTCTAAAGGAAGGAGTACTAACTCCTTCCTACATGGGTGCTCGGCCCTCGGACTCGAAAAATACCCCTAGCATGCTGAACTTAAAAAAAAAAAAAAACTTTATTTTCTTTCGATGATACGACTTGATTTCGACTGGATTACTGTTGTCTGTCATTTTGGATTTGGATATCGAAAGCGAAAGCCAAAGTGATGTGCCACGGACTCTGATGATACTCTGATGGGATGATGAGAACCAAAACCAGAATTGTAAGTAACTTGGATCATATTAAAATTATTTGATGCATACGTTGACGCTTGTTCAAGAAAATTTTGATGATTAAGGGAATTCTCAACTTATTGATGATTTAAGAAAACTGAAAGATATTTCAACGTTCTTTTGATGCAGGAATTTAATTGATGCTAAATTCATTTTTGATGGTCTTTGACGTTGAATTTATCACTTCTGTTTTCTTGAAGAGAATTCTATTTCGATGAAATTATTTGATGATTTGATGAAAATTTCGACATTTAACTTGAAGAATCTTGTTTCCTTGAACAAACCACAACATAATATATATTTTGAAAGATCGCGAATTGAATACTTTTGAAGATTATTATATTATTATTTTGATGCATAATTTTGACGAAGCGAATGTTTATTTGATGACAACTTTGCTTATTTGATGCGCTTTGATGTTGAACTTAATTCTGCTGTTTTCTTGCGAGAATATTTTTTATTTTGCAGAATGCTTTGATGCTTTCGATTTCACAATTTTGATACTTTCGATTTCCCAATTTTGATGCTTTTAACATTAGAACTTTAACTATTATTTTGATGCTGCATTTACATCCTCTATTTTCTTCAACAGTGATTTATTTTGAAGATTAATTTGATGAATATTTTGCTGAAGTAATATCTAACTTGATACATATCTAAATTTACGTCATCTGTTTTCTTCAACCAGAGAAATTATTTTGAAGAACTTATTATTTGATATTTGATGCTTATTTTAGTTCATAATTTTGTTTTCTTGAACAAAACCTGTTTTAAAGATTACTTATTTTGATGCATATTTTGAGAATCAATATTTTATTATTGAATTGGTATTTGAAAAAATTTCGATTTGAAATATTATTTTCTATTTTTGAATTTGAGTACCTACGTATTATAAGTATTGATTTTGGTTTTGAATATTTGTATATTTGTGTACTATAATTGTTTGAACCTAGTATATAGTTATGGCTACTCTCAACGATTACCCCAATATTGCAAAATCATTAAAATTTGGTGGTACGAATCAAATAAAGGTTCTACATCGTTTAATTTTTGGTACAGACGGCGACAGACAAAATCGTACCAGATTACGTAAATTTACAGGTTTTAAACAGCCATTCGTGTTAGAAGCAACGAAACAGAAAGTACTTAAGAGTTTTCACTTAAAGACTTGATTTCTATTTGTAATCTACTTCATTTAGAATTTTCAACTGACCCAGACAAATGTGCCAATACCATTCTTATGAGTCTTAGTGATTTATCGTTATTAAAAGCAGAATTTTCTGATCTTTCGGAATGCGAAGTGAATGATGACTCACTTCCGGGTGCACGTTCATCCCAAACTAACAGCGTTATAGAGGAAAATAGATCTCCCTTTTCCCCCACCATTGACGCAAAAGAATCTTCGAATAAGCAAAATACACACATTTCCGTTGGTGAATCAGATCAAAATTCATTGCCTTCAGTTGAAACTGCGAATCTCTCTTTCCAGTTGTTTAGTCTGAAAGACGTTGTTGATTTAATAAAACCTTTCTCGTCTCGTGATAATTACAGTGTTGAGAATTTTATATCTGACGTTGAAGAACTTTTTTGTTTATATCAGATAAACAATCCAATTCACCAAATTACTTTTGTTAGAAAATGTTTAACTGGTCCCGCTCAAACTTTAATTAGGTCTATTCGTGGAATTACAAATTGGGAACAATTGAAGCACCATTTATTAGACGAATTTTCAGACAAAATTAACGGTATTCAGTTACATAAATTAATGGAATCTCGACGTATGAAACCGTTTGAAACCCTACAAGAATATTTCTTAGCTATGAGAGATTTGGCACACAAAGGTTCTCTCGATGACTCCTCTCTGTTTGAGTATGTCATAAACGGAATTCCTGATTCAACAAACAATAAAGTTATTCTTTACGGTTGTAAATCCGTCCCTGAATTTAAGGAAAAGTTGAAAATTTATGAACGAATCTTTCACAGATCACAAAATTTCAGACAAAATAATCAGAAAAAAATTGATGCTTCCTACCTCAATGTGAAAGTCGATAATACACGTAGCCCAAATACACAGCCAGTATGTTTTTCCTGTGGCTTGAGAGGTCACAAAAGCAACCAATGTTTGAATAAGTCACATGGTAAACAATGCTACGGATGTAAAAGTTTTGGTCATGTTCATGCTAATTGCCCTAAAAGTTATCGAAATTCTAAACCAAAACCTGATTCTCAAAAACCTATTTCTGATAAAACTGTAAATGCACTTTCTCCTGAAACTTCATCGAAAAATCCCATGCATGTTGACATTCAACTTGCAGGAATTCAATTGACAGCACTCTGTGACACTGGGTCACAGGCAACCCTCATCAATGAGAAAACCTATCGAAGAATTGGTTCGCCACCATTGCAGCCCACCAACATTCCCTTTTCAGGAATTGGCAAAAACCAAGTTCACAGCATCGGATTCTTTCAGGATTCCATCGAAATTCAAACCATTACTTTACCTGCTAAAATACATGTTCTAGAGGATGACTTGATTCCTTTTGATGTGATTATCGGAATCGACTTTTTGCAGCAAACCCAATTTACATTTGATGAAGACGGTATTCGTTTTACTCTTGATAATAACATCTTCGTTAATATTGCTAATATTCCTGATGACGAAGCTTTCCCATTTGATCTTTCACACATTTTGAATTCTGAAATTCGTGAGGAAGTTCAAAATATCGTTACTTCCTACAAACCCCATAAAGTTCAAGACACTGAAATTAAAAGGACTATTTTATTACAAGATGAAATCCCCGTAAATCAACGTTCTCGACGACTCCCTTTTGCGGAACAGAAAATTGTAGAAAAACAAATTCAAGATCAGAGCCAAATATGCATGTCTGAAAAACCTCTAACATCTACTCAAGATAAGATTTCTAGGGTAGAGAAAATGGATAATCCAATTGATTTTGAACGTGATGATGATGATGATGATACCAATGATTTAGATTTGTTTCATGATAATGATGATGGAAAATATTTAGATGATGCTGATGCCAGTGATTTAGATTTGCTTCATGATAACGATGATGATAATGCTTTTGATATTGGAACTATCAAAGCAACTCTTGAACCAAAAATATTTGATGCCGATGATGATGCCCTTGAGAATGAATCCGTCAAAAGTGAAAAGGTTGAACCAAAATTTCAAGTTATTGAAGCTCCCAAACCCCCTGAACAAATAGCAGCTTTTCAACAACAGAAAAACATTCTTTCACAAAACCCAGTTCTTCATGTTTTTCAACAGGGATACCCATTAGAACTCCACACTGATGCCAGCTCCTTAGGTTTTGGCGCTGTGCTCTTGCAACAATCCGATGATGGACAGTTTCATCCTATTCATTATTTTAGCCGTAAAACTACAGTTCAACAAGAAAAATATCATAGTTATGAACTGGAAGTTCTTGCCGTTATTGAAGCGCTAAAAAAATTTCGAAACTACTTGTTGGGAACAAAATTTAAAATTATCACCGATTGTGATGCTTTCCAAAAAACGATGCACAAAAAAGACCTACCAGCTAAAATTGCTCGATGGGCATTGATGTTAGAAGACTTTGATTATGAAGTTTGTCATCGACCCGGTAGACAGATGAAACATGTTGATGCTTTAAGTCGTAACCCCATTCTTGTAATTACCTCAAATGATATCACTCAAAAGGTGAAAAATGCCCAAGACCAGGATGAATTTATATCTCAAATTAAATCTATGCTTGAATCTACACCTTCTGATGAATTTTTTGTTAAAAACGGAATTCTTTATAAACTTCATCAGGATGCCGAACTTTTAGTAGTACCACAAATGATGCAGAAAGAAATAGTGCTAAACGCCCATTCACAAGGTCATTTTGCTTCACAAAAAACCGAATTAATTGTTTCTCGTGAATTTTTCATCCCCCTCCCTCAACTTAAGAAATTAGTTCAAGAAATTATTTCGAATTCTATTCCTTGCATTTTGTCCTCGCGAAAATCTGGAAAACAGAAAGAAAACATACGACAATATAAGAAACGGCGTAAACCAGCTCGTAAATACAAGATAGATGACAAAGTGGCAATACAACGAACTCAATTTGGAACCGGATTAAAGCTCGACCAAAGTTCTTCGGACCATATGAGATCACGAACATCAACCCCAACGATCGTTACGAAGTTCGAAAGTTAGGACATCACGATGGTCCAACCATAACATCAACTGCAGCGGACAAAATGAAACAGTGGTGCAGAAACTGAACACCAATACCACTGTGTTGAACACTGCTTGATTTTTTGAAATATTTTTCCTTTTTCTGCTCTTTTTTTTTTTATCTTTTCAGAATTATTGTTTACAACCCAGCCGCGGACGTCTGGAAAGTCAGAACGGCCGTGTGAGAGTGAGTTTGGCAACACAACTGAACTATTACTACAACTTCCACTCCTACTACTTCGGCGCGAAGGACTTGGCACGCAAACAGTGTGATGGACTAGTGACATTACGAAGCGGATGTGTCGCTCCGCAGGCTTGCCGTTTTGAGTCAAATAGCTATGTTAATGCTTTGTTTTTTCTTAATTTCATACTAAGTGTTAGTCCTGTCTTGTAAACATCGTCTAGTTTAATTAAATGTTCAAAATAATTAAGTCTAATGATTCACTTCTAAAGGAAGGAGTACTAACTCCTTCCTACATATATATATATATATATATATATATATATATATATATATATGTGTGTGTGTGTGTATATATATATATATATGTGTGTGTGTGTATATATATATATATATATATATATATATATATATATATATATATATATATATATATATATATATATATATATGTCAAAATTTTGACGCATTTTGGTACTTCTCTGTTTAACTGTTTACTGCTTGCCCAAATGATACATACTGGGTTTGGCGCGATGTCAAAATTAAAACTCACGACGCAGGACATCTGAAATTTTGCTTTCCTTAGTACCGCTATGGAGGAACGTAATCCTACTTTAAAACAATACGTTCGGCATCTTCCAATTCAATATTATGGAAAATTTCTATACAAGAAATATGTTTCACAGATTAGTTTTAATTAACTAAAGTACAATTTGTTTTCCTTTTTAAACATCAAATTTCTTAAATATGTATATTATTTTTGAATCAGAAAATATATCGTTCTGAATCCTATACAATAGATATTTTTATTTTAATATTGCTTCCATAACATAAACAATTCAATTTAGAAAATGAATGTTTGAAAAAAATATTGTTAGTGAGCAACAAAATATTTAAAAAAGATTCCACAAAAATAATAAATAGAATACAAACATTTATTTAAATGGGAAGAAGTTAATTTTAAGCCGTAATTAAAAATCATAAGAAGAACGAGAATTATATAAAGAAGTCAAAAAGAATATAAATAATTTATGCAAAAAAGGTTTTTAAATACCTGTTCAGGATCAAAAATGAAGAAATGTGACTAATTTTATGTAAAGACTGAACAGTTTAATTCAAGAGAAAAGAAACAATTTGTTCGGCATCTTCAAATTCAATATTATGCAAAATTATCTATAATGTTTTAAAAAATAAGTTTTAGTTATTTGCATACTTTATCAAACAATATTATTGAGTTGATTGAATCATAATTTGTTTTCCCTTTTAAACATCAAATTTCAAGAATATGTATATTATTTTGATCCAAAAAATATATCTTTCTGAAGCCTATAGAATAGATATTTGTATTTCAGGGTTGCATCCATAACACAAATAATTCAACTGAGAAAATGAATGTTTGGATAAAAATTATGAGTGAACTACAAAATAAAGATTCGAAAAAAAATAAAATGTAGGATGCAAACTTTTATTTAAATGGTAAGAAATTAATTTAAAGTTATGATTAAAAAGCATAAGGGGACCGAGAATTATATAAATGATCCAAAAAGAGGAAAAGGTATTAAAAACCCAAATTTGTTTTAGTGGGTTAAAAATAATTAAAGCACAGTTATAAAACAAAGAAATTCCGATTTAAGCATTTGAAGGAAAATTACTTACTTGCCATTTTAGGAAAGTAAAATGTTTCCTATTTGAAGGTTTACTTTCAAGGAATTCTAAATAAACACTATTTCTGGAACCCGTTTTGTTTTTAAATTATAAGAAACCAACAAATTAAAACTTATAGTTTCAGCTGAAATAATTAATCATTGGACAGAGCGAGTTCGTCAATTGGTAGCACTCATTAGTTCATTTTATTGCTCGAGTTGGAACGCAAAATAGTAAAGATAACTACATTATTATATTCAAATATAATGTTGTTAAGTGTCCGAATCTATATTTGTATAATTATCAGCAAAATTCCAGCCTGTAAAACGAGGTTCTCAGGGATATTCGGCTGGTTTTTCCCCTTGTTTAATCTGATTTTTATAAAATTATTTTCCATAAAAAATTAGCTATACATAAAAAATTTTATTTTACCTCAGTAAAACCCTGCATATGCTGTCTAAAAAAATTTAAAGCATTTAAAATGTTGGTGCATGTTATTCGCATTCCATGTACGTTTTTATCCTCAAAGACTTTTGTACTCGCAATAATCCATGTATGCTTTATGTGTGTAGCGTATGAATATAAATACACACGCCCGCACGCACGCGCACGCGCGCGCACACACACACACACACGCGCATTATATATACGAGTATATATATATATATATATATATATATATATATATATATATATATATATATATATATATATATATATATATATATATATATATACATACATACATATATATGTGTGTGTGCGTGTGTGAGAGAGAGAGAGTGTACTAGTATAATTTGAACTAGTATAATTCATAGATGGCTAGTATAATTCGTAAGCCAAAAAATTACATGAACGTAGTTACATTAACGCGTACAGAGAGAGAGAGAGTGTACTAGTATAATTTGAACTAGTATAATTCATAGATGTCTTGTATAATTCGTAAGCCAAAAAGTTACATGAACGTAGTTACATTAACGCGTAAATGTGTTCTAATTCATCACTATATATCCTAAACACCGAAACGTGTTGAATTCAATCTAACAGTTATTGAATGGCTTTGTGCACAACCACGTGCTAATGAATAAATTAATAAGAATCGAGCGGAAGGAAAAAGCGTTAAAGCTCACTGATCGACGTCCTCGCCTCAAGCTGTGAAGTAATGCTTGTAGATAATGAGTGTTATGAAATGATTATGCATGTTTGCTTTCCTCGAGTCAAATTACGCTTCGTTTCCGGGTAATTATTATTATTTTTTTTGTTCTCGATGAATGCTTGACATCGGGTATTTAAAAAATCCCCATCAATACTTAATTTCTATTTATGCATGAGTGTGAAGAATAACACAAGAGAATTTTTTATTCCTGTATCGCAAAAAGTTTTCATAAAAATTGATAACAACTCTTAGGTTCCAAATTAGAATTTCAGTTATTCAAAATTTATAATTGTAAACAGTCCCGCCATAACCTCCTTTTAACAATATGTAGCTATAGATCATAAGTTTAGTTGTTTTTGAAAATTTATTATTATTTTATTTTTGAAAATGTTAAATAAGCATAAATATTATTGTAAATGTTTGTTAATAGACGGCTCGTGAAATATGGTGTGAATTAATGTTAAGCAAAAAATCTGTTTTTCCTGTTATATATTAATGAAAATAATAATAATAATAATTAATAAATATAGTAAATGATTTCAAGCTGAAATAGTTTGAAATTCGGCTAGCAGAAAGGCTCTTAAATCTGTCCAATATTCTAGAGTCTGTGCAAGATTGATTCACAATCTCAGCTATAGAATTTTAATTATTTTAAAAAATGCTCATAAAAACCCATCAGAATTTAATGTTCTCAATCGCTTACTTATTGTTTGTTAACTAACAGAGTATACTGAAGTACTGAAATGAATGAGATGTAAGAAGCAAATACAAAGGTGATATAAAGTAACACAGAAAAAAATTGTTTTTTATATATAAGAGTGTTAGTATTCACTTGGTTAAAATAATATGATATACATATATTTACTGTACATAGTATATTCTTTGACTTTCACTATAAAATATCTAAATAATGCATTTATTTAACTTCGGAGAAAACAGAATTTAAAAACACACATCAACAAATGCATTTCTAATGCTATGCACATCTAGTTTAGAGATTCATAATTTCTTCTTTGAATTATTTGCAATAGTTTTGTTTTGAAATATTTTGTAGTCACACTCAAATAAAATATATTATTACCGATGATGCGAAACATCCCTACAAGTATTCTAGAATATTCTGTTTAATTGTTCTCATTTTGTTTTGAAAATTAATAGCCGAAAGCATCTCAGATAATTTTACATTGATACCATTATAAATAACATTTTAGAATATAATATAAAAGACTGTATATATATATATATATATATATATATAATGTAATTTTCACCGACTTTCACTCCGGTGAAAGAACGCCCTAGGTAGCAAACTTTCTTTCTTTGCTGCTACACTTCATTTGAATATATTTGCATTTTTTTAATAAAGGCTTTTACATGAGACTGAAACTATTTGCAGCCATTCACATAAAAACATATTATTGCCGAATATTCTTTAAATTTTTGTAAGTAATCTGAAGTATTCTGTATTTTTGCTTCAAATATTACAAGTTCAATATAGATCAAAATAGTTTAAAATAATTCAATAGTAATTCTAAGAATTTATGCTTCTTAGAGCTGCATATAGTTTCTAAGAAATATAACTTAATAATGGTATATCGGGCTGTTAACTTTCACTTTGTGGTCGCAGAAACCTTCCAGGTAATAAACTTTCATTGTTATGGTTAGTTCCTCGATTATGTTAATTTTTTCAATTAAAGCTATGTTTGCGAGTGAAAATTTTTTTTATAGGACCCAGCATAATGTCTCTCTTTCTATAAATTCCTTTATATATTCTTGATTAATGCACTAGAATTATATATAATTCTAAGGAATTAAGTAGTGATGAATTTATGTATTATATAAAAATTTAAGGAAAATTAATTAAAATATTTGTATATCATGTAATTTACCTTCATCCACTTTCACTCATAGGTCATTCTAAGAGACACTCCGGTTAATAACTTTCATTGTTATGGTAAATGTTATGGTTAATTGATTGATAACGTTGAGTTTTCAAAGAAAGGTATGTTTGCAACTGAAATTTATAGTAAAATATTCCTTAAGGACTGAGCATAATGTCTCTCTTTTTAGAAATTCCTTTAGAAATTCTTGGTTAATTCACTAGAATTATATATAATTCTAAGGAATTAATGTAATGATGAATTTATAAATTATATAAAAATTTAAGGCAAATTATTTAAAAGACTCCTATATCATGTAATTTACCTTCATCTACTTTCACTCATAGGTCATTCTTAGAAATACTCCAATAAATCAATTTTCATTGTGACTGTAACCTCACTTGAATATGTTTACAGTTTCCTAATTTCATTGTGGGTGACCAAAACAAATAAAAAAATATTTCTTACCGGACTCAGCATTATGTTCTTCTCTTCAGCTATGCCTTCACAGATATTTCCACGGGGTGGTAAAGGCAGATATGGAGGCAACTGACCACACACAATCAATGTCCAGTCTCGTTCGAGGCAAGAATCAGGATTAGGACAAAAGCTTCAAGTCTTCCTTTTAACCTCCTCTGGGCATCCTCGGAATCATCCCGTTGGATCGTCTTTGCAGGGCTAATCAAGTGTATTACCTGTTCTCACGAATTGGTCCACTAGTTTGGCCGCTTTATCGCTCAGTCAGAATAGAAGACGATGGTGCAGGGTGATCATGCTGATCATGATAGAAAATTAATTAATTGATGTCTAAAATAAGCTCTGCAGGTATAATGATCGAAAACAAGATTTTTGAACTTTATGGCTTTAAAGTTTTCATCGCGTGGTTAAATGAATTTTTTTTCTTTTTGAGGAAATCAGTTTGCTGCTACCGAATTTATCATTGAGCTCTAAATGTTTCGAAAGTAACCTGAACTAACATTTTGTTTATTCGTATGTTAAAAGTAATTAAATGAAATCAGTTTTTTGATGCATTTTAGAGATTACTTTTCTCTATTCCTCTAAAAATGGACAAATGTGATCTGATACTAAATTAGGAATAAAAGACGATCATTAGACTCTACATCACGTTTGGATCTTTGCAAACCGTATTCCGTTTGTAACTTAATAAATCGTTTATAATTTATATAATTTATAATAAGAAATAATATCGAGAAAAATATTGACCATTTGCAGCGTAAAATAAATATAAACGGATAAAGATATGCTATAAAGATGAACTGTTCTAAACCTATGCTGGCACAAAGAATTATTTTGAAAATTTGAACTTATCGATTTTTCAACCTATTCCTAACCTAATTTGACCGAAAAAAAATAACGCTCCTCACTGGGATATTTCAGGTGGGAGAGCTTCAGTTCGAGATGAACCAGGAGGAACAGGGGACCGGGTTCGATCCCCGTAAGTGGTAGACGTAGATCTCTGTAGCACCTAGCAAAAAAACACCTGATTATTGACCATTTGTCAAACGTGCAACAAAAATTCAGTAACGATGACAAAAATTAATCAAAAATATGTACTATCCAGTCAATGGCCTCGGGAAGAATATAAAGGGTATAAGTGATAAGTGATATAAAAAATAGAAGTTCCTCATCGCACGGTAATTCAGTCAAGACAATGTCCGTCGTGAGGTTCAGAGATCACGGTTCGATCTCTTATTCTGGCTGACAGTCGAAACAATTCTGTATTTTTTTTCTGGTATGTATCAAAAGGGAAATCTTTTTGAAACACCTAGTATACAATTTATATATTAAATTTCATTTTTAATAATAGTTTTCAAAAATATTTATAAAACTACCCTATCACGAAATATTAATTTAATAAAAAAAAAACGTATAATCATTCGAAAATGTTTAAAATGAAAATTTGTTTGGCTTAAAGTCCTGACTTGGCTTAGTTGTGTAGTGGTCAGCATGTGTCTTTGGAAAGCTACTTTAAGAATCCTTTATTTGTAGTTCAAGTGATCATAAGTGGTTAAGGTAGCTGACGATGAACACGCTCAGAAATGCATTTCCTCGTGAACGTATTTCAAAAACTACTTTGTTCAACAGGTGGCAAAACATTATTTCTGGAAAATACGGCTTGCAGCATAAAGTTACAAGAAAAATGACCGAAACAGATGTAAAGTCTTTGTATGCCTGTTTAAATCTAAATCGTCAACTAACTATATATATATATATATATATATATATATATATATATATATATATATATATATATATATATATATATATATATATATATATATATATATATATATATATATATATATATATATATATATATATATATATATATGACGATATGACGATATCTGCGGTTCTGATATACGTCACGCCCTCCGCCGTTAAATATCGTGTAGGAAACAACATTGGCATTAGTCGCGTGCAAGATGCCGCACGAAATGTGGAGTTATCTGATTTCAAGAATGGTGTAATCGTCGGGCATTACAGAAATGGCCGATCCTTAAGGGACAAATCTGGTGAGCTGAGTTACCCCAAATTGACAGTGGCCTATGTAATTCAGAAGTGGAAGGTGAGCGGTGATTGTCGGAATGTGCCCCGAGTCGGCAGACCCACGAAACGGGGAGAAAGAGACCGACGGGGGTTGTCTAGAGAAATTCGAAAGAACCGCACCCAACCGATGGCCCACATACTCCAGGAGTTTTGACGGGCATCCAGGAGTGCTGTTTCGATGAATACCATCCGTAAGGAAGCACATCTGTTTTCAGGATCATGCTGCCGCCCATAAGTCTTTGATTAAAAGCCCAACCGCGCTGCTCGGTTAATGTAGTGCAAAGCACATCTAAATGAATTGTAGATCAGTGGAAACGGCTTCTCTGGAGCGATGAATCAATGTTCAGCCCTCTACCGTTCAGATAGCAGGATCTGGGTCTGGCGTCTGCCTGGAGAACGCTTCCTGCCAGAATGCATTGTGCCCACGGTAAAGTTCGGCGGAGGGGGAATTATGGTCTGGGATGGAATTATGGAGGTGGAATTATGGTTTTCTCCTGGTATGGACTAGGACCCTTGGTCCCAATTCATAGTAAGCTCGACGCCCACGCCTACTGAACTATTTTGGATGACAGTGTGCATCCTACGTTGTGGCAGTTTTACGGGTTGACCCATGTTACTTCCAGGGCGACAACGCCAGCTGTCACGTTGCGAGGTCCACCATGGATTGCTGTAGTGACAATTGGGTTAACCGAATGGACTGGCCTGCACAGAGCCCAGACCTGAACCCTATTGAGAACCTCTGGGACGAGTTGAATCAACGAATTAAAGGGCGCAACAACCGTCCAAAATCGGTGAAGGAACTTACATGTCTTCTGTTATAAAGCCGTGTGCTTTATAAACTTGATCAATTGCAATTTAATTGCATTAAAAAATATCGAATGAAATTATTACCACTGGGGGCGATGCCCGCCTTTTTTTAAAAAAATAAGTGGTAATAATTTCATTCGATATTTTTTAATGCAATTAAATTGCAATTGAGCAAGTTATAAAGCACATGGCTTTATAACATCTTCTCCAAGCCGAGTGGAAGAAAATACCACTAGCCGTCGTTCAAGGACTTGTGGAAAGCATGCCCCGGAGAATTGAAGCTGCAATTGCCTCTCGTGGAAGTTCTACCAACTATTGAATATAAATAAATTTTGATTTTCTTTTCTATCACAAGTGTCCAAATACTTATTAGTAGATAGTATGTATATATATACAATCGGAATTAAAAACCTGTTAGTTGACTCAAGCAGTAGAGAGAAAAGAAGGGTTTGGAATTAATAACCTGCTAGGGGTCCACGTCTATTGAAGCCAAGCTCAGAATCATCCAAAAGCACTCCCATGGCGAATTATGCATATTAAATCCACAGGAAACGAATGTGTTACGAATAAATGTAATTCGTGGAGCACACTTTAATCGGGTTTTAGATCAACTAAAGTCGCACGTACACACAAGTGAATCAGCTCCCCCCCGTCCCCTCGTGACACATTAGTCACTCTCCAGGAGCGTGACTGATCGACCCGACCGACCGTTCTCACTTTCCCGCCGCTCTCAACTTCCCGACGTCATTACCCCTTTTCACCTTTGACTCCCCCTCCCCGTCATCTGTTTCCGAAAAGCGTGATTCGGGGACTCCCCCTTTGACCCCCCCAAACGTGGGGAGAAGGTCCCTCGTCCCTTTGATCATTCGTCAGAAAACCACCCTCCGAAGGGAACTCCCGAGTGGAAAGGCGAATCATGGGGTTGATGGCGAGGGGACCCATAAATTACTGTTTCCCCCTACAATTCGCTCCCCTTTCGCGAATGTGTATTCGCGGTGTTAAATACAATGGACTAACGAGGGAAATGAACCTTCAAATCAGGTTTAGAGGCATTATTAAGATGCATTAAGAAATACCATAATTTTTTTTTAATCTGTCCAATAGTTTACCAGATGCTATTTCCGCATGTCTCGTTGAAAGATCCGAAAACCACTTTTCCCCTCGAGATGACAGTCAAAAGTCGGTCGTTGTTTAACATGTGTCTCGTCGCGACTCATGGCGAACATGTTGGATGAGTTACTGGAGTAGGCAGAGTGAAGAGCACGATACGTCGGCTGCGTTACGTATGGTCATTAAAGAGTGCTTGCTGTATTAGTGTCAGATTATCAGAGGTCGCTATCTTCCTCAAAGATATCTTAGCGCTGGCCATTCCTAAATCAGAGAGCATATCCGAAGGACATGCTTGCAGCATACGAGCTACCTGATGAGCATTCTACATTATAGTTCTTCGGTGAGCCCACTTTCTATGGATTTAAACTTCATGATATTAAAGACTGAGGACTGTATAAAGTATGGGTGTTCTCAAAAGAAGAAAAAAAAGGATTTAATGACAGAAGAATCTCTGAAAATATATGTTTTGACTTTCTAGTGTAGTATTTCAGTGTTTTGAAAGAAGAGTTCCTCATATCTCGTCCTGTTACTCGTATACGGATATTTGTCAGATGATTTGAGTAACTACTATAACCTTTTTGTGAAACTGAACACACGATTATTTGGGCTAATTTATGCACGGATGCTTACATGTAATCGAAAATCATGGATAATTAAAACGTGGTACTTATACCCTATTGTCCAGTGGACTGACCGTCAGGGACAACGTAATATTTCTCATTATACCCTATTCAGAGGTTTTCACTACGTATTGTTTCAAACAGGTTTTAATTCAGATTGTAATAGAGATTACTTAAATTTTCTATATATATATATATATATATATATATATATATATATATATATATATATATATATATATAAATAGTATTATCTTCCTTCATTTGCGAAGCATGTTGACATTCTTTTAAATGATGCAAATTTTCAAATAATAATTGCACCCGAAGGCCATCTGACGCATCTGTATTCAAAACAGCAGAAAATACCTTAGCCGTGATCACTTACTATATCAACCGTGCCAAATTATTAGAACAGTAGACAATAAATAAATTAATTAATTAAAATTTAAAAAATAATTCAATAATATAGAGTCATTGCGCAACCCATTTTTTGGCATATTTACCTGGTAAAATTAAAACAACCGCAAAGGAGAATGTTCTTTATAAATGCAGTATTAGCGAATTCATGGAAGGACTACCTGAAAGCCCGCGCTTCGCTACGGAGTACATTCAAATTAAATACAACGGTCAAAGTATGCAATTAATGCCAAAAAAAAATATATATATATATATTTATAATAAATGTGTCGATCAATGTATACAATTGATGTAAAATATATATATATATATATATATATATATATATTTATAAAAAATCGTAAGGGATATTTATTTTTTTTGGATAATATCCAATAGTCTTCTGTATTAGAAAGAAAAAAAATTTTTTTGTCTATTTAGTTGTTATGCACATGACGATAAATTTATTTAAAGTACCAAAAAAAGAAATCCCGTGATCAGCAATTAATAAATTAAATTCTAAAAATTAATCTTTAAAAGTTCACCAAAAATCAGAAAATTGAGGTAAAGGTTCAAAAAAGATTTCATTTTAAAGGATTTTTTATGATCTTTCTCGTGATATAAATTTTATAACCCTCAAATTAATATTTTAAATGCAAACTTAAAAAAAGTTATAAAAACAGCTTAATTTAATTTTAAAAAATCTAAGAAGAATTTTTGAAAAATCTTTCTTAGTGCACCCCTACACTATAAGAAGAATCGCCATGCAAAATTTCAGCCCTTTAGGTCCAGCGGTTTGGTCTGTGCGTTGTATGTCAGAGAGTCAGTCAGTCAGTTACGCAACTGTTATATATACGTATATATAGATAATCGCCAAACATCAAACCGGGAACACTGACATCCTCTACCCCTCTCCTTGATACAGCCAGTTGAATTACGAGAAGAGAAGGGCAGAATGTTGCTTATAATACCTTGGCATGATATCTGTAATAACTTTCAAATCTATATATTTAAGTTGCTAAGCCGACTTTTTGGGCAGTCCGTGAGAGAAAACTACTGCATCAATTTACTTTATTTTGGTCTTAAACGAAAGATTATAATTTGTAGATTTGTCAAATTTGGTTTTTGTAACCGAAATATCTATTAATTAGCGATAATTTACAGTCAAAAAATTGATTTCTGCGCATGCTTAGTGGCAAGTTTAAAACCTAGCTTTGGATACTCACTGTTTCTGCGTACGCTCAGTGACATGTTTTAATGATAAACACGTTTATTCCAAGGAGTCTCTCTAGCTCTCTCTGTGCCATTTTTATTTTAATGATAATTATGTTTGTGAAATATAAGATTAAACCTGATGGAAATTGCTTATTTCGCGCTGTTTAATGAGCGATAATTTACAATTAAAAAAATTGCTTTCTGCGCATGCTCAGTGACATTTTTAAATCTGGCTTTAGATACTCACTAAGCAGGAGGCCGCTTAAACACATTATTTTATTTCTGCGCATTATTATGATTTTCAACATTTGGGAATGATGTGTTGAGTATAATTTGTCTATTAGTATAGGGTGAACCAAAAGTCTTGCCCTCATTATAAATATTTATTGTGCTCAAACTATTATAATTAGACCTATGTTTGTTTGGGTATATTGTAAGTACTGTTATAAATTTTTTATAAGACCATTTACCTCAGTAAATTTTAGCATGTGCTCCCTTGGTAGCTCGGAAAATGTCGAAACGGTATTCCAGTTCCCGCCAAGTGTTTTTTAACATGTCTTCTGTGACAGTACACACAGTACATGTTTAGTCTAGGAAATCACACACTAAAGATCCCCAGTGTGGAGGTGCGACATCTTTCTGAAAAAGTTGCAATAAGTCTAAGTAAATGTTAGGGGTAACGCTTTTTGGGCTTTCTCTGGAATCGACGCCATTCCGGCCGAAAATGATGTCCTCCTTTCAAATATTCCCCCGAGTCCCTCTTGAAGGAGTACTCGCGTCATTTATAGCACAAAAAAATACTAAAACTAACCTATCCAACGATACAAAAGTTACATTATTTATATTAAACGGTTATTTTGTAATGAATTTTTATAATCAGGGCAAGACTTTTGGTTCATCCTGTACATTTATTTACTATATAATGTTTTGACGGGTACGAACTAGTGTACTAATTAAGTTCTTCGACAAAACGTAAATATACCACTTACCATTGGGGATAACTATGTAATTTGTGATCCATTAGTGTTATACATGATTCAAACCCAGGATATGCAAGAGGCAAAGGAAAAAGAAATAACGACTGCATAATCTGAAATAAAGACATTTCATCCTGTGCAATAAAGAAGCAAAACATTATCTACCCTCATGGAAAATTATTGAAGAGAGAATATAGTGAAACTTCTCTAGCCGGTTACCCCCATTCGACGGCCACCCCTATAAACGGCCATATTTTGTTCAGAACCGATTGAAGACCTCATAGGGCCAATGTTATTGAAGAAACCTCTTTAAGATTGAAGAAACCCCTCGACGGCCACCCCTCAAAACGGCCACTTTTTTTCAGAATCATTACTGGCCACAATAGAGAAATTTCACTGTAGTAGGTTTTAGTTTATAATAGAAAATTTCTCGGAATTACTGGGGACATGCATAGTATCCATAGAACCCATTTTAAGAACTTTACGACAATATCAAATCTTTACATTGGTGGTGCCACGGCTGGTAGTTTTGGAATACATATATTGTTTCTTTTAAATTTATTTCTTAACATTGGCCCATTTCGTTAAAATGTAACACTTGTACTTTTTTTAAAATTTATTCGACAGTTGTTTTCCCTTCAACCTTACTTACCGATACGACTTTGTAGCGTGGTACAAGGATTGTTTAATACATTTATTCTCCGAAGCATTCAGTTGGAAACATGTGGATCTTTACTTATCTAATTTTCAAACAAACATAATTAAATTTAATTGGGCATACGCGAGAGCTGTAAACCGTATGCAGTAAGCTGGTTAGAGGAGAAGGATTCCTGCGAATGTGGAGAAATCTCTACAACCTACTTAAAACCCAAGCTCTAGTTGCTATATTGACCGTATCTACTAACACCCCAACCCCCCAACCCCATCAAAAATAAACAATTAAAATAATACATCATATGGCATGTTGCTCTACTGGGATGTCCTTCTCCATACTGTTGACCATATTTAGCAAACACTAAAAAGTTAAAGAAGATAAAAGTAATAAAATTTAAAGACAATAAAAACAATGAAATTAAATCTGTACTAGTGGCCTGTTTTCGAAGCTGTTTAGGTTTGCTGCGAGGCCCAAAGCCCACACGAAGCAAGTGAAGTGCTAAACCTAATTATTAGTGGTTGGTAAGGTATGTGAAAGCTTCCGCTTCAGGAAGAAAAAATAATAATACTGCGGATTTATACTGGCGAGATCCGCTTGTCTTAACTGACAAGCATTTCCAGACATGCCATTGGGGGAAGGGGGGGGGGATAATTCCTCTTGTGAAGATTTTGAGCAGCGAGAAGTCTCTTTATATTTACTAATATCACCCCTGGGAATAGAAATTCCACGAAATTTTAATCTCAGTCGTGTGCTGTATATGAAGTGCCAGTGATTGATAAGTTATATTATTCGCATAAGCTTTACGGGAAATGCCTATTTTAAATAAAGAGCTAAGCAGACGTAGTAGCTTAGAGAAAGCATAACCAGTTTTAGTAAAAATAAATAAAAAAATAAATAAAAATAAATAAACAAAAAACTTTCTCTTATGATTCAACACTTCCTATATCAAGACGTAGTAACACATTAAGTATGCACATTGCAGCAACAAAGGCAGCAAGTTATGAGGTATTGCCAAAAGCAGAGCTTGAGATCTGTCGTAATCACTCAGTTTTGTGATTTATTTTTATCCCACTATGCACTGCCGTGTTCTCTTGTCGAAAAAAAAAATTTCAACCCATTCGTCATTTTTGCTGATGATCAGGAAGTTACATTTCTTTTCAACTTTTTATTTTACCATTCCGAGTAATCCCCAACCACTTAGGGTCAAATGTGAAAAGGGGCATTGGGTCAGAAAAGACACAGACTACGCCTGCAGTATTTGCGTAGGCAAGGAATGGTTCACATAGTTAGCCATAACTAACAGAAACTAGTTTTTGAGAATGTGGTCATCTTCTTCTCATCAGATTTTTTTTTTTTTTTGCCTTTACTAAAAAGTTTGCAAAAATCTGAGCAAGCACTTTTACTAACTTTGAGAGCATGCATTTTCTCCTTTTTTTTCTACATTCAATGTGGATTAAAAATAATTTGGATTTAAAAGAATTAAACAATTTCATAATGTTAACAAAGGAAAGAATTTATCCTTTTTATGAATATAAAACGTAAAAAATATTCCTCTGACGATGGTCTATAACAGATATTAAATATGAACACAGGATTAAATTTGATATTTTGCAGAATATAAAAATTCAAGATTGCACTTTTAATTAAAGCTGTATGTATTTTTTAATATACATGTTTAGTATCAATAAAGTGTGAAGATTCACATCACAATTTTTAGTAAGCAAATGAGTATAGTAATATCTACTTATAAAAGCAACTTCTCTCTCTAATAACTATGAACATGAAATAAATTTCTCAGTTAATTACACGCAGAGTAATAAAAATCTAAGAATGAACATCATTTATGCTCTGTTTAAGTTATTATGTTATATCAATATTTCAAATACTTTATTACAATTTTCCACAAAGACATGAATGTACTAATATTTGATTAAAATGACTTGCTCCTTAATGTAACCTTAATCGCATATGCGAGATGGGAATTTACGTCCTGTTTGCACCAATTTAAAAAATCATTTACAAGAATTGCGGTCTTCTCATGTTACTTAGTTTTTATCTTGTTAAAAAAAGGTAATGCCACAAAAAAATGTAAATAAATATTAATATATTTATTTAAAAAAAAATAAAAGTATTCAAATACTCACTGCCGTAAAACCTTCCATTCAAAGTATGTCTTCTCATTCCTTCTCTATTGAACGAAAATAAAATGAAATTTGCATAAAAATGTACGGAATTCGGACATGGATTCGGTGATTTCATATTCAGTGCAATCGGAGATATTTAATCGGAGAATTAAGATTTTATTTCCTTCAGTATATTCAGGCATATATATTTTATTATTATCAGTTTTTTAAACCTCTCAAGCGTTTGTATACACTATGAATTGTCAAAGGTTTTTTTTTAGATCAATGTCATTCCATTCAAGGTGGGTGAACAAAGAACATGCGTTTCTTTTGATAAAAAAAATGGATTTAGCCCGCTGAATTTAAATAATTCTTAAGAAGGAGTGGACTGGAAACTGGAACTTTTTTCCATATTATGAAAAGGAAAATCGTTTTTTACTGCTTTTATAATATCAATTTTAGTTTTCAATTGTAATTTTCTCTTCAATTGTTGTTTTTCTCATCAATTCTCAAGTGCAAATAAGAGTATTAATTATTATAACTCGGATAATCGGAAGTTCAGTGTAACTGCAACTGGACTATAAAAGTAAAACCCAGCCTGAAATATTTGGACATTTCTTGTCGATTTTTAGCCCTTCGTAATTGAGCTTGAAAATATTTTTACTCTGCAGATAAACAGACAATCTCCTGTGAGAATACCAACCAGGATAAGGTTAAGTTGGTGTAACTGGGCCCATGGGGTAACTGGGTCATCCCCTCCTAGATTTTTCCTTTACATATTAAGTGGGAATTACACTCTGTTGTGGCAACAATGGTCTATCTTACAACAATCTATCTTACAACACTGATAATTGCTTTGAAAAATTATTTTTAAATGGGGGTAGAATTTTTTTTTCTTTTTCTAGATATACAAGCATCGGACTCAGTTACCCAATCACAAATTCTGTTGTTTCTTATGAGAAATAGACCTGGGTGGTACACTTACCTCATTTATCAGGGGAACTGGGCCCCACCTGTATTTAAAAATATATACAATATTTATATATATAATATATTAAAAATCAATATCATAGCTTAAACAGACTCCCTGAGACATACTAAAATGCATGTAATGCAAAGATTTTCGAAAATTATACATGTTAGTATAATTTTAATGTGTTAAAAGTATAGAATATAAAAAAAGTTGAAAATCTATAGCCCACTTACCCCAACTTACCTTATATGCAAATGAATAATGCATACCAAATTACTCATTTCAACTTGTCAGAAGATATAAGGTATTAATCGGACAGATTGACGAAGGGGTTCAACCGGCTTATTTCGATTTGAGAACTCTGTATCTAAAATTCTTTCTATTCTACGTAATATAAACTCATCTCCTTACATATATTCAGGGAAGAAAACGTCTTTCACTTGCAACTATCTATAAGAGATAAAATTTCACTGTTAATGTCTTTCCTAGTGTTGTTTTAACAGCACTTTTTAACGCTTACAACACTAAAATATTTATCTGCGGAGAAAAGTGGTATATGTTAGCTTAGATTCGTAGATTCCATATTTCACTGTATATTATGAAGGATGTGTACTGTCCTTCAAAAATATAAACGAACGATGGGCTCCTCCCCAGGATTGTTACTTTTTCCCCCAAAAAAATTAAAAAACATAATGTTTGATAAATTTAAGTCAATTAGATAATATCCATCTTTAAGGCCGAAGGGAAAAGTTTGAAGGATTTTCCCGAAGTTTAAAGTGGGTTGGACAAAAATGTATTCGTCCCAAAACATTAACCAATTTTTTCGCGTCCATCTGATGTAAAACTATATCATGCCCAAGGCTGATTTCGTTAAATTCCATAAAAAAAAAACTTGGTTCGAGATTTTAAATACTCACCAAGTTGTTATTCGTTAAATTAATTTCTTTATTAAATTTCGTCATGACAGCACTTGTTTATTGGAAAGTTTAACAAACTTAAAATGAAAAGGCAGAAATTTAAATCTGTTAAAGGGGTAACAATAACACCTTAGTGCTTCTAGAAACCTATCATGACAGATGCTTTCCTTTTACGTTTAGACGGAAGGATAAGGAAAATTGCTTCACGGAAGCTTTGACTGGTTTGGTTTGGAATGCTACGATCATTTTTTTCCGACACCATGGAGAAATTGGCCGGAACTTTACTCTTAAAGCCGGTTCTGAATGGTCACAAACATATCAACCACGGTAGACTTCGTTCGACATGTCGAACACGCAGACATTGTTTCGAAAACTAGCATCTTAACCATTCACTAACCGCCCGGACTCCTTAAGCATTAGTATTAAATTTAGATTTTATTTTATCACTATTGCTTATACCGCATTACTTATAATGCTATATCGCTTATAACGCATGATTGCTTATAACGCATCCTTGCATAGAGAATTAAATGATTAGTGACATACTTATACTTTAAGGCTAGACTACAAATAGTAGAAATAAAGATTTTTTTATATCAAATTCACCTGAAGCTTTCTGGGACTGTTAATAGAAATAAAGCTTAGATAATTCACTAATTTCTTTTTTATCAGTTAACTGCGGGTTCTCTACGCAACATTTTATTTACAGTCTAGGAACCCCTCAATGTACTTGGTGTACTAGTATTAGTAAATCTGATACTTTTTCTCCGATCGAGACTAAAATTTAATTTTTTTTTAAAGATGTAATAAGTGAAAGATAAAAATTAAAATTTTGTTTCTTGCAATGAGTTTTCCATCCTATTTTTCATGGACTATTGGAAAGTTACTTCTGAAACTCCAGTTTCAATCAGCCGTAAAATAGGATTTCTTCATGCCTGTTCCGCAACTTGAGTTTGAATAGGCAAGTGCGTAAAATTTCCAAGAAAAATAAACAAAATACTGCTAAAGCCGGCATTGAAGCAAAAGAAAGGAGCCCACAAAAAATAATACGCGAGCCGGAGTTCAAACCCACTATAAACGTTTTGGAGGCTTAGCCGACAAACATATCATTTATTTGCCAGTAACAAAATATGAATATGCCATATGCATTCAAAATGAGAGTCACTAAAAGCAAAATAAGCTGGTTCTTAGACGGAAATACAGGACCTTGCCACTAAATTTGAAATAATTTCGAAGCTCACCCTAAGTTTGTGTGCTTGCTGGTAAAGACTTCCCAAATGTGTGTAATATTTTTGTATTAAACTAGTATATATACGTCATTTCAGCTCAATGACTCGATAATGTTCAGAAGGAAAGATGATGGCATGGCTTGGTAATTAAATGCTCAGCTTGTCTGCAAAAGGCTTCGGGTTCGATTCTCGCAGGTAAGCCAGTCTATTTTGTGACATTGTCAGTTGTGTCCAAGCAAAATAAGGGATTTAAACATCGGATCAGAGTTCACCCTTGTCTGTCTAAGGTAGAAGAGAATGTCTGGGCCCTTACTGAAGATGGAAACATTGTTACACGTTTAGCGGTCAGCACACCTGTTCAGAAAGCCGAATGTCCCGGATTTGGTTCCTAGATGTATTTTGAAACACAGTGGCCGCCATGATAGCGTCCAAGCCAAGTTTTCATCCGAGGGTTGGGGTTCATTTGTTAGATGGGATTGACTGAATATTTAATGGTTAACTCAACAATGGTCAACTCAACTGGACGGAAGTCTGAATGCCACGGTTCGAATCCTGGGTCAGCGCGTTGTATTTTGATGTTGAGTGGTCGCCATAATGGCATTCAAACGAATTTAGTTATTTTAACCGGGAACAAGGGGACCCTGCTTCTCCTTTTTATATCAGGTGGGAGAAAATATTAGAATCGTTGGTGGAAATCAGGAAATGTTCGATTGTCAACTCATCTGTCTGGAAATTAGGTTGTTCCGGATTTGACTCCTAAAAGCCAGTTGTATATAAGAGAAGGAAAAAATTCGAAACTTTCATAATGTGTTGGAGAGTGGTCGTTATGACTTTTTAAGGAAGTCACAAAATAAGACTTCCTTTGAGCGAGGCAGTAATTTAATTAGTTAATGCATCCGTCTGTAGATGGAGAAGGTAGTTCTTCGAGTACTAGACCTGAAAGGAAAAATCGCTAAAATGTAACTCTTTTTTTCAGTGCAATGACCCTAATAGCTTTTTTTTTAATGTTTATTTTTTTTTAATTCCACCTCCCAGAGTATTATAGACAAATCTGGGACAGACAAATGTGAAATCCCCTCCAAATACACATTTTACTGTTTAAGTATTGAAAGAATGCGATTTTTCAGCGAGTTCACCTTGGATAAGTATTGCCAGATTTGGTCATTATCAAAAGTTCTTTTCGTAATCATCTCCAGACATCTGTTCATCAAAGGTAAATCCTTCGAAGTTGCTTAAACTACCAAAAGAAAAAAAGTAACGCGACTCTTTTGAGGTCTTGCTTTCATCTAACTCCACCATCTCATCATAAATCTTTCCGTGGTTTAAAAGTAGTTTGCGTTTTTTAATCTGTTAAAGTCAAAGTAATTACTCCTGACACGCTATCCCAGTGGTTAATGAGAGATGTCAAAATCAAAAGAAGCATTCTTTATTTACGAATACGCTACAACCCCGCTATTATTGAACACGTTGTTTTTCCCAGATTCAGACGGGCTAAATCATGAAATAGTCACGATCCTGATGTAGCTTTAAATAAATGAATTTCAATTTTTTTTTTTACTTTTATTTGGTGCCTTTCGAAGGAACAACGCCGATTTGAAAAGCAACAAGATCGTATAGATGAGCTAAAACCTGTTATTTGCGTTTTGTCCAATATATATATATATAGAATTGATAGTCAAGAGAAGTTATAACAAAACTAGTGCAAGAAGTCAATTTTAACAGTCAGGATCGTAAAATGTAAATTTATGAGTCTTCTTTTGTATTTCTAGCCATAAACTTCATGAAAAAATAATTAATATGAAGAAATTTAAATACACTAGCAATCAGATAAAAATATCTCCAAAACACAAAACTTATTTTTTTCCCTTTCAACAGAGGAATTCCGTGCTATTTAAAGATATCGTAGGTCGGAAATAAGATAAATAATTTCTTCTCTCAACTTAAATCGGCTGGGCAGTAGGGATGCGACATCGATGTTGATGTTTTAAACATCGATTTATTGAAGCCGATTTTTTTTAACATCGATGTTTTGTGCTCGATGTTTTACGTTGTCTCGGTGTTTTTTTTAATGAAAATGTACCATAATTAAAAAAATTAACCACGTAGCATAATTTTCCCACTCAGTAAATGTAAGTCTGAATTCTGAAAAGGATGAATACAAAAGGGAGAACGATTAGAGACAATGAACAACCAATGAATAATAATAATTATATGCCCCAATAGCCCTAATAATTGTTATTTACAGTGAAGAAAAAATAAGCTTGTTCAGTTTTCCCCCTTACGTTGGTTTTGCATCAGTACTTCAAATTGGTGTAAATATATGTAATTTTCTTTTGTATTATTTAATTTGAAAATAAAAGATTTGTTAATAAATTGCAATAATTTCTTCCCCGATTTTCTGGTAAAAGTAATAAAATGTGTAATGGAAATTCTGCGATATGCGCTGACTCTAGCAACGTAGTTTTTGTCATTTGTGTCAGCCCAACCTGAGAGTAAAATTATCCCCCCCCCCCCTCCATGACTAACCGAAGTAACATTAATCTTAGAGGTTACTAAACCAGTTTTAAAAAATGAAAGTTCATAAACATCGATGTTTAAAAACATCGATGGTTTTGGGGTGATGTTTTATTAGTATCGATGTTTTAATATTGAATATCGATGTTTCGAAACATCGATGTTTTGTTGTCGATGTCGCATCACTACTGGGCAGTAGACATTTTGTATTTGCAAAAGCTCAGTGTTAACCTATGGAGAAAATTTTCCCACTGATTGTCGACTTGTATTTAAAGATTTTTTTTTAATAATAAATGGTAAGAAAGAAAGAAAATTTTTTGACTCGGGTATATTTTCATTCTGCAATAGAAACGCAAATAATAGTTTTAAATTTGAATTATTCTGGGAAAAAAATGTGATATACTGTATTTTAAATGCAAATAATATCCTTTGGTGTTCGAAATTTCTAAATTTAATAAGATAGCACTGTTAAAGATTTCTCTCTCTATTATAGAATACAATTTCTTTTTTAAAAGTATCTTAAAATCCAAGTCGATAATTATTCGAAAATTTTTCTTAATAGGTTAACACTGAGCCGAGAGAATCAAGTATGGCTACCACCCCGCAACTGGGGATATATGAATTTCAGTGAGAAGTGACCCCAACTGTATTCCTTTATAGCCTCATGCAAACATTTAGCACATTCCCCAGTCATGAATTTAATCTGAGTAAACTCAAAGAAGTACTTTACTCATGCAATTAATCTAGATTATGAATAGATCGGTTTAAATATGAATCATTCGTTGCTGCTGAAAAGAAAAAGGTTGGACTGGGTAAAATTTAAGGTTTTTTTTTTACATTAGGATAAGAATGTCTAGTGTAATGTTTAATAATTCAAATCTTTGGGGATATTCCTTCCTACTGCTAATTATAAAGATGGAATTAATAGGTGAACATTGAGCCGAGCAAACCAAGAGTGGCTACTACCACGCAGCTGGGGATATATGAATTTCAGTGAGAAGTGACCCCAACTGTATTCCTTTATAACCTCAAGTAAACATTTAGCACAATCTTCAGTCATGAATTTTATCTGGGTAAACTCAAAGTACTTTATTCATGCAATTATACTAGATTATGAATAGATCGGTTTAAATATGAATCATTTATTGCAACTGAAAAGAAAAAATGTTGCTCAGGGTAAAATCGATATAAAATTTACGGCTTATTGATGTTATTGTAAAAATGTTTAGTGTAATGTTTAATAATTCAAATCTTTGGGGTTTTCCTTCCTACTTCTTCTTAGGAAGACAGAATTTCAGAAAAGTAATTTATGTTCGACATGAAACTACGTGCTAGGCCAAACAGTATATCCAACTTGTCCCATTTATAAAATTAAAGATAAAAAAGAAAAAGCAATTAATTTTTTATCTTCTCACATACAGTTTGATAAAGCAGCGGGAATCTTTAATAAACAACAAAATAAAACTTTTAATGCTGTTGTGAGCTTCAAGAACAAGTTTCTCCAGATAACATTTTGCTCGAAGTTATTTTGTGAGAATTTTTGCTGTTGTCATTCAAAACAGTCTCGCTTAAGACATTCCGTAGAGGCAAAAATAAAAGGGGAGGGAAAAGTTTAGAAATTACACAATCGTCTACAACTAGACTCTGTTTCTGGAGGAGGGTTGCTCTTCCTGGTATGACAGGGGTTAATTGAACAGTAACACTGTTTCACTCTGCGATCATTTAAAACGGGGAGGGGGGGAGAGAAAGGAAGGATAAAACCCCTACTAACACCACCTTTGCACCTCGAACTACATCAGTAGGTTCATGTTTTAACACACTGCTTTTCTTTGAGGTTCTAACATGTTTTGTTATTTTTTTTTTTATTTTTTTTTTGGGGGGGGGGGGCGGGAGACGGGGAGAGTTACTCTTAAAGCTTTTGTTAATGTCAAACGTCTTTTAAAAAATTACTCTATATCCTGCATTATAAAAAAATTACTCTATATCCTGGATTATAAAATAATTTTTCTGAAATTTGTAATATTAAAGGTAGTTACATATCTGTCATTTGGTTTCGATATTTGGTAAACGTATACCGTAAAATGAGGTGAGATTGTGCAAGGTGGGATGAGATAGTGCCAACACGGAATTCAGCAAATCAGTGCTCTCTGGTGGCTTGTTATTAAAGCTATTAGTTTTCCTGTTTACCACGGGGCAGCGGAATGTTGGTACAAATCAGCAAGTGTTATCACGCTTCTCTGATAAAATCTTTATGACTCTCGCGATTTATTTATTTTTTTTTTAACAACTAGGGGCTTCGCCCCTAGGCTCGCTACGCTCGCTCCTCTGTTATGGCTAGTAGCGAGATACATAAGGGTGATTCTCAGGCAATGTAACAGCCATTTACTGTTGTCACCCTTATGCGAAGGGGAATCACTGTTGAATCATCACTGTTTCTGCTTTAAAATTCAATTAAAATCGAAATTTTAAGATAGAGACTTGAAATGAGGTTCATATGAATAAGAAAGCTTTCATCTTCCAGATGATGTAAATATTTTCTTTGTAAGATAAAAACTCGAGGAGCATCGATATTACATCCACATATGTGACGATATTTCTTAAAAAACTGTGTTTCATTTTTTGATGAAAATATTAGTCTGTTTTAAAATATTTTTAAACAAATGAGGTGTAGTTTGAAAGAGAAATGTCTGTAGTCTGAGACTGTAAAAAGATAAAAATTCTACGATCATTTTTTGGTGAGTTATCGCAATCTGAAGATGAAAAAGTCAATATTTTCCCACGAAACATAAAATTAAAAAAAAATTTAAAGTTCGACGAAGATGAGACATGTCTTACTTTGTTCCCCACATTTTTCTGCATCTATTGGTATCGGTCTCGACCCCATACCCCCAGCGGTTTCGGAGGAGATAGCGTGACAAGCTTTTCACAGCGGCGGCGGCGGTGGTTACTTTTAGAATAGAGAGATTCACTATTTTATCACTTTGTTGCAACCTGTGAAAAGTGTTGGTTTTTGTAGTATGAAGAATTAGTTTTATGCACTAGTAAGTAATATACAGTAACCACTGCTTATAGTGATCAGTGGTTATAAGAATCAACCGTTTATAAGAATCAATATCGCGAAAACAAAAACAAATTTATTATTTCCAGGTTAAAATTTTCGCTTTAAAGACTCAATCCACCGGTTTTCAGAATCAGTTTACACTCTTCGCTTTCCTTTCATTTTTCCAAAAAAGCCACTTAAACCCTTAAAAGTCACGAAGTTCTTTTTTTTTTCTTTTTAAAGAAAGATTGATAAGATGGGATGGAATATAGTCGTAAAATTAATCCTTTTCTTTGTTAGACATAACATAATAGTTTCCCCTTAAACGCTTTAGTACAACGCTGTCCTATTAGCTTGACCCAGGGCCATCTTTACCCGTCCGGGTCTGATTTCACTTTTCTCCACTGGTAAACAAAAATAGGGACTCTTTTTTCCCACCTCTTGGTTGCGGCTTCCTGGACCCTGAATCACATAAATCTTCGGTGAAGTGCCCACTATCACTTAGGCAAACGTGACATTAGTAGATTCAGCATGTTATCAAACCACGAAACGTAAGCTAGAAGGTGAATCTTCGTTTAAGACTATTAGTATTGAAAGAGGTATAAACAGCCTCCTGGAAACTTCATTACGTCAAACTACCATAGAAAGCTATCTCTTGCTCCCTTCCTGTACTTGAAATGTTAAAACTGTTAAGCAGGTATATTGTAAGAAATATTGGATTTTTTTCTTACTATAATCATGTGTATCTACTTATAGGTCTAGAAATTAAGTTGTATTTTAAAAATTATAAAAAATAATTTTAATAAAAGATAATTAACGTAAATTAAAGTTATTTATGGTAAATTATCTAATATATGTATATATAGGTGTGTGTGTGCCTGTCCAAAAACCTAAATTTCGGCTATAAGAATCAACCGATTATAAGATTCAAAAACAGTAATAACAAATGTGATTCTTATAAGCGGAAATCACTGAATTGTAATTTTATTCTCCTACTACCTGAAGTCTTATTTGTGGAATTTCATTACTGTACCTATTTTTGCTTGTCATGTTATCACATTACCATTAAAATAAGTTCAATTGATGGGGTGAGATTGTGCCACCCTTTTTTGGTTATTTTGTGTACTGAAACCACTTTATTTTGTAAACGGAGAAATTATTGACACAACTCTAATTATTAGAATGGCTAGAATTGTTGCAATAATTTCTGTATTTAAAATTTCTTAAGAAACTTTAACTATCTGTATCAAAACAGTTTTAACAAAGTAACGTTTTAAAAATCAAGTAGCATGGGCTCTTTGCTAAGAAAATTGGGTAATACTGACGACAAAGATTGTGCTACCCACCTGGACAGTCCACCAAGACGAAAAGATCACGATCATTCTCAAGAGGATGAAGAGGAATCAAATACAGAGAATGCAGTTGCTGAAGTTGTCACTGCAACCACAGCAGATTTCAGAGTAAATGGCTTCGCGGCAGTTTCATATGAAGGGAGGATCTATCTGGGTCAAATGCACAGCAACTTTCATGAAAGTGGGGAAGATTATGTTTCCTGTATGGTTAAAAAAAAAGCAAATTTTGCATTTGGCCAAAAAAGGCTCATGAAATTTGTTAATTTTTGTGAACAAAAAGTTGTTATAAAATAAGTCAAAATTACTTGGCAGTGTTTTTGCTTCAAAGTAAGAGGCGTGTGAATGTGCCACGACTAAATCTGTGGCAACTATTCTAAGGGTTTTAACCGCTTTGCGTGGGGTTTCTTTCATGCGAGAAACAGAGACGACACAAAAAGGATTTCCAGAATTTTGTCCCAAACTTTTATTACATGATTTTTTAAGGGACACAGCACATACAACTCATATAAAGTAATTAAAGCAGGATCATTTTAGCAGACAAAGCCATATTCGTGACATAACGACCGTTGGCCTCTGCGTTCTCTCCTCTCCTTACCCCCCGCATCGAACAAAACCAAACCTCTCTTCGCAAGAAGGGTTGCCACACGCCGACCTTGACACGGGTTACCAGGCATGGCGCGCCTTACAACTATAAAGGAGAAAAAGGGGTGGCCTAATCTCGCCCACTCGGTGTGGTGAGATTGTGCCAGAAAAAAAAAAAATACCCCCACCATCCCCAACCACTTAAAATTTCTTTCTGCTACGAAATAGAAAGCAGAAATGTGTATTTATCTTTCTACACTAAATTCATCCAATTATGTTGGTAAATAAAGAAATGGCATAAAAAAAACCCCTCAAAACCTGGCACAATCTCACCCCCATTTTACGGTACTTTTGCTTGCATTCGAATGAGTAACTTGATGATTATCATTATGCATTAAAACACTCTCATAGATAGAAGCTATAACTTTCATTGAACTTCCAACAGTTAGGCAAATTAATAAAAAAAAAGGAATTACATGCTATGTTTCAAATTAAATTTTTCATTTTCAGAAGAATGTATTAAATTTTGGTTATCTAGTCTCATTATTGTTTTGGGCATATAAAAAAGCTGTTTTGGTAAACGTGTACTTTTGATAACATTCAAATAAGTAACTTTATCATTATCATCATTCCTTAAAAAGCACAAGTTAATAAAAAAAGGAGATGCTCTGTTTCAAATTAAAATTTTCATTTTCATAAAAAAATTTTGGTTATCTAGTCTCGAATTTCATTATTACTTGGAATATACGAAAAAGCTTGTTAGATATAGCGAAGTAACCATTAAAAATAAGGTATGTAATTTTATATTAAAACATTTCGACGGATAATTTATTTCATTGAACTAACAATACAAAAAAGGGGGTTTTTCAGATAATTTTTTTTTTTTTTTTTTTTTGCGTGTGTGGGTTCGTTCCCTTGGATCTGTTGCTTTCCTTTTCTTTACAGCATCCTCGAAATTCACTTTGACTATAACATAAATCATACAAAGATATGGATATTTATATTTTGCAAATGTTTACTATAATTAAAGACATGACATTTAACTTTCAACACAAAGATAAACTGCATCATCATCAATGATGTATACGAGTATTTATGCTTCAAGACAATGAGCTTGTAGGAGAGTCTTAATCATTAATAAAGGTCTTGCGTTTAGATCTTTAACACGGCTCGACACTAAATAGCTCATTTAGCGCTACTTTTAACCTCAGAAAGTATTAAGCTATTAAAATCACCGTGTTTAATATTTATGTCCAGCTCTAACTGCCTAATTTATCAAGATATGCTCGTATAAGGGTTGTTCGGCAAAGCCTTGAACAATGTCATTGTGACACTTTGGTTCAATGAAACTCTAATCGCTTTAGACAGTGACCTAGAAATTTTTTATGCCACCTATTATCAACAGACTCCAAATCTCTACACTGTTATTAAAGCATTACAACTCCAGTCATGATTCAGATTGCAAAAAATGACGTCTACAGTGAAATGAAAATCTCCTCTAAACAGAAGATCATGATTTGCTGAAAAGCTTACTGATGACGGTGGATGCGTTTTGCATGCATGGCGGGGGAAAGGGTGAATTGGCTTAAAAATCGACTATCGAGGCTTCAAGTGTCGAAAGGAAAATGATCCTCGCAGAATACGAATGAAAAAGAAGAGGAGAAGGAAGCATTTAAAGATAAGTTTTGCAGACAAAGCATGCGTACTGCATTGATCATGCAACACTTTCCTGGTTAAGATTTTATGATTACTGGCATCACTTGTGTAGAATACGTAATGGATGTTGTCAAACAGTGATTGTGGAGAAGGAAACGGATAAACATGATGCTAACAATTCAGTTGAAATTTCCTTTTAAAGTAAAAACCAAATAATTGTATAGATTTATGTATTTTCTGTTGATTGGTGTAATTAATAAAGCAAATGCTATTAGCACAAACTCTAACTTTGCTTCGTAAACACGTTTTGCATTGACTTCTTGAGGAAGGGTCTGTTCACATAGCAATCCGTTAGCGTAAGCGCTAAATTTTAACCAATCATATAGTTAAGCGCTATGACATCATCCGTTGGCTCGCGTATCATCACGTAAGTGTTAAAGGTTACTCCTTTGACCTTTTACGCTTACGTTAACAGACTGCTATGTGAACAGACCTTTATTCGTTTAAATGCGATAGCTAATTCGGCAGGTTTTACCATATCAAATGTAAAGTTCTTACTTAAACTTTATGTTTAATGTATAATATTTATGTAAGTGAAGGTTTATGAATATTCGCGTAAAAAGGGAATTAAAAGCTTCTAGACTTATAGGAGAATACCTCGCTTCTTTATAATAATTTAATTTAATAGTTATAAGACATTGCATTTGATAACTGGATATTCTTAAGTTACAGGATTATCAGTTTTGGATTTGAACATTGACTTGTTCTTGAACTTTGTTTGGGCTCTTCATTTTCTCAAAAAAAAAAAAAAAAAAAGGTGTATTTACTTAAACAATGTTTACTACAATCTAGAAGTGAGTAGAAAAATTTCGAGAGTGTGTCAGTGCTGGAAAAACAAAATCACAAATGTAGCTGTTCTAAATTTTTAGAAAATAAATTTGGGAAGTTTGAATATTTGAATTCATTTAATAAAAGCAAACTGTGTAGTGATACATTTGCGATTGCCCTTTCTGGGATAACTAAAAAAGAAAGCTCCAACACAGACGAATAACGTTTTTTAATTAAATAATAATATTACTATTCTTACTCTCAGTTACTTGATTTTTTAACGTAGGATTACGTTCCTCCATAACGGTCCCCCGGAAAGCAAAATTTCAGACGCTAAACCGTCAGTTGTCGCGAGTTATAATTTTGGCAGCGCGCCAAACCCAGTCTGTATCGCTTGGGCAAGCAGGGCACTGTTAAACAGAAAAGTACCAAAGTGTGTCAAAATTTTGGCATATATATATATATATATATACGTACATATATATAAATACATATATACATACAAAAGGTAAGCAACGATAAGTAATCCTAGGTTGATAACCCGCGGTAGCTTCATTAGAAGAGACTACCTGAAATTTTTTTTTAATATTTTTTTTAAAACTCTACGAATTTCGGGGGAGAAAAAAAAAAAGCCGAGATGCTAAGCAGAAAATCGCCTAACGTGCAAGCAATATCAGTCAAAAGGCTCGCAGTGAAAACGATTCCCATAACAGAAAAACCGTGGCATGTACGTTGTGCAATTTGCGGTTTGGTTCTTGAGGCTGTTTTTGACATCGAAATTCGAATAGAATTTTTAATTTGTGTTGCACGAAATTTCTGAAGCTTTTCGCCGTTCCTTATCTTTTCCTTCATTTGGAATGTTTTTTTTTCCTCTAGAATTTTCTACGTTGTAATTTTATATAGCTCAGGAAAAAGGACTAATCAAATGTTATAATCTTTTTCAGTTTCAGATAGTTTTGCCACTCATAAAATAACTGTCAAATATATATTTTAGTTTAATTGTTCTATAAAGAATGATTTTTTTTAATTGCACGATCAATAGATGGTGCTGAAAAACGCTTTTAGAGTCCACTGTATGAGGATTCAACATGACACTAATTATCAGGAGAAGGGATGCAAGGAAGAGGCGGTTATGGTACCTTATATTTTCTGTAGGGTCCTAGACAGTAATCAGATAAAATTTGCGCCATATGACGGCAGGTTGTAAGATTATATTGAGAACTAACAGAGAGACAAAGAGGATTTCAATAGTATACATAGATATTTCAATTAACTCTAAGATTCTCTGACAACTGAATGCAAAATCTTTCAGCTGAAGTAAAAATGAAAAGTTTGGATTACGTGTAAACATTATCGCTATTTACAAACTGAGGTATTTCCAAAATTTATATTTGTAAGTCAGGAAGAATCTCATTATTGTTGGAGTGAAAACACGCAACGGTTATCCACTATTAACACTCGTCAAAGCAAGGCAACTTAATTATTAGTAATTTTCATAATGGATAACGGCACTTTTTTCGTAAAACTCAGCATCAGCTGTGTTACGCCCAACCGATAACGGTTAGAATAGGTGACAGTGCCGATATATTGACTGCGAATGGTTATTTGTTGCTGATGAGAAGTCGAATATGATCGATTCCTGGGAGGGATTCCTGATCACACGAGGAAACAGGGGGAAAATACAAATATTAAGTTTTACATTTTATGGGTAAAATCAAATGTACTTTTAAAAATATTTTTTGAGAATTTGTTGATACGGAAAAAGGGAAAAATATCGAAGTTTCATCCTAAAATTAGCTAATTTCCTAGTAATTTTCTTTCATCTTCTCGTCTCTCTATATATGTCTACAGTTAACTTAATTTTCAACTTGGAGAAAATTCTATGAATTCAGTTTTAAGACTAGAAGTACCAACAATTAAGATTAACCTATTTCTATCATTATTAAAATAGTCCCTCTGACTGGTTAGGTAGTTTTAGTTTTATAGTAGCTGTTTATTAGTATTTAATCATTGCTTAGAGGATTTTCTATATTTTCTACTGCCGTCGTAAAGTGAGCGTGATTATTCAAAAGAAAATACTGTTAGAACTTGGTTTCAAAGTCTTTTTGAGAAAAAAATAACACATTTTATTTTCAATTTATGATCATACAGAGATCATTTGAAGAAATATATGATGTGCATTGTTTATAAAATTTTCAACCAATTAAATTTGCATACATTATTGCGTTTGTAAACATTAATCAAAACCTAAGATCTTATTACAACATAAACATGATATAAATAGCTCATGTGATAAAAGATTAAATTTATACGTTCTTTTATTTGTGATCATGGAAGCGTATGTTTGAACGCTTTCGCACAAAATTAAAAAAAAATTGTAACCCGTTTAACACAAGCATACATTAAAAAACACCATCTTTCAACCCCTGAACTCTATTACTTATCAACCTGCATCAAGCTTCCCTAAAACGGAAGAACTGCAGTTATATTCCACAATTAAATAGTTCCTACTCATCACGTTTTTTTTAAGTGCATTCGTATTCAAATGAGAGCTACATCATGGTTCAGGAAGCAGAACTTCTCATTTAAAATTCTGCCAAGAAAAAGATACACTTTCACTAGTGGTTATTATCAATTAGTCTTTGTTTCCTGATCAATTGCGATCAGCCATCTATTAATAGGGAATCTTCCTTTGCGAGTTTGATCATTCGACCCTAAAATCGTGATCTGTTATTTTTCTTCTTTAGTTCCAAACAAGACCGGGATCAGTTTTAAATGAAATCATCTAACTTCCTTGGTGTATGTTCGCCATTTGTCATCGACTTTGAAATAAAACTTGTTCGCTACATTGATTCTAGCTGAGAGCTATGAGATTTTATCTCACAGCTTGTTATTTTTATATATTTTAATCCATCTTAACATTGCTTTCTTCATGGAATCTTAGTATTATACCTTGATAATGGGTACCTTCGGAGATAAGCATTGCCTTTCTTCTATCTTTAGACTACAGTGCCTTTAACAATAAGTAAAATAATAAGAAACTTCTATACGCCACAATAGCTGCAGTGTATGGAGCATCTCCAAAGGTTAGCAGCAAGGTGGGGAGTGGGTCTTACACCTGAATGCAAATCTAAGATAGCGCCAGACATAGTAGTAAGACCTCAAAACGTCATAGTCTACCCTTCTTGAAACTGGATAGGGTGCAACTTAGAGCTCCGCCTGTGTTCTTAGCTTGCTACGCCTTTCAGTAATTTTATCAGCAAAATTAGCAATTCAAATTTTATATAAGGTCAGAAACAATTTAATATGGTTTTATGGTTGTATGACTTGACTTTTGATGTTTCTTACGAATACGAAAAATTGTACATGGAAGTTTTCATTGCTAGTTCAGTCATTCGATATTGAGTTTCTGACGTATTAGCAAGTTTAGAATTCATACGCATTCTACTAAAAATGATATTAGTAATATAGTTATTCTATTATTACGAACATTAAAGATGTTTGTATTTTTATGCATATTTAGCAGTAATTCTTTAGTGGTTCGTCTGGAATGAGTATTACACGTTCATAACACGTTAATAATTATTTTAGAAGAATGGGTATAATTTTATTTCGAATATTAAAGAAATTTCAAACTTTTAACTTTTAAAGCAGTTATTTTCAGTACTCAATTTTCATTTTTAGGCCAAGTTTTTTTTTTTCATATTTTTTTTTTTTTTGGGGGGGGGGGGCGATAAATTAGTATAATAATGAACAATAGAGAAATTCATTATTTAATATTTTTCAGTCGTAATTTTTCAGATTTCCATTTACAATATATATTTCATATTCATAAAACATGTTAATTATTATTTTACTGTTAGACTTATTATATAACGACGAATATAATAAAGGCTTCCTTCAAATGAACAGTGTGGATCACGTCCGAGCATCATTTAACCGGTATATTTACTGATCGAATATAGGACGCTTCAAGTTAACTGCCGTAAGAAACAGAGCCTCATGTACTAGTTGATCTCTGATATGTGGTCTTCCACACACATTGACAGAATTGCGCGATGTTTTGTCTCAGAAGTAATCTCATCCATACAAGCTGAATAAGTAGTTAAATGCATTTTCTGCCTAGTACCACTTGTTACATAGGTCTACATGTCTACGTATTACCTAAATGCTTGAGGTAAGAGCCCAAACAAAGGGTAGCATGTCAGTCTTTATACTTAACATATTTGGAAAAAAATTGTTTAACTGGAGAGCTTATAAAATGGTAAATAAAAGGTATAGTCGGAATCAATCTTAATGACGTCATGAATTCTGCATTTCCGTTTATCATGTTACGAGAAATGCACAAATGTATTTAAAAGGTCAGTTTCAAATGTACCCCGATTTAAAAATTTTCCTATTTCTAAGAGACGTACATGATGATATAAAAAAACTATCTATGTTAAACTATGAATAACTTCCTGAACTTTAAAATGAACCCTTGAGAGATAGCTAAAATATTGTATGTTGGGTGTAAGGGTTAAAAATAATTCAAAGCATTTTTTTTCCAATGGCTAGGAGCTGAGCGTATACTCTTTTCCTGGAGAAGCCAGAAATGTGCGACCCCTTCGCCGCATGCGTTGCATTCGTTGCCCCGGTTTGCACCACAGGGGGTGGGTCCACGCTGCACCCATTTGAAATACACCGGTCCCGTAACTTTGAACCGAATCAAGTGACGAGACCGTAACACTGGACCCCGCACCTCCAGAGATATTGTGTGAGAACTTGGAGGACATTGCAGCTACGATAGATTTCTTTTCCGTGCACCAGCCGCCATTAGTGTACACGTCGGTGGTTTCGTGGGCGTCAGGTATAGAACCAGCAACTTGCAGATCACTGGCTCCACGTCTTTGCCGACCGGGCCACGCATCCTATAACTCAAAGCATAGGTCCTCGAAAAAAATTATCAAATTGGTTGATTCATTGGTTGAACGGACGTAGCCTCAAAAAAAATTACGTGGCATCCACCCCCTCTTCCCTAAAAAAAAGTACAAAGTGTTAAGATTTAGCTTCAAAATTTTCCGGTTCTGTGTGATGTGGAAGATTATAAAGAACTATTTCACGTTAAATCATGCATAACTGAACTCTTTGATTAAATGAATGACAGAGTGATGAAAATTTATTTGTTGGAGGTAGGGGGTTAAAATCAATCGATATGTGGAACTGCAAGAGCATAAAATGTTGATTCACACGTTGCAGTAGTAAACACACAAAAAAAAAAAAATCCCCAAGGGCGAAGGGGGCCCCACAATATCACCGTAGCTGCCAGCGAGTGGGTCGGGATAGTAAAGTGATGTCTCCTTGTATGGAGCAACGTTGGTTCACCCACTGGGTACACCCGTAATGAAGTAGCGGACAAGTTAATCAGTATGTGTGGGCAGCCGTCCTCAGGAACAAATGCCTCTCACGGTAGAGTTAAAAAAACAACAACCTGTAAATGAAAGATATCATCTCTAAAGTATGAAACAAAACAACGCTCAGTGCACAAAACATGTGTTTGGTGAAATGCGTTTAACTGTTTGATTACGTTTGATGACTCGTGTTTTATTATATTTTACTAGCTCCCACTACTCGGCGTTGCCCAGGCTTATGTCAAGAACACCTGCACGTCTGGAAATGTGAAAATCAAACAATAATCTGTATCAAAGATGGTTATGTTGTGAATTCTGCTGCTATCAACTTCCGTGTTCAATTTAAACAACCATGACAGAATAAACGTGCTCAAAATGTTTAAATTTATTTTAAGGAAAATTGCACGTATTTAAAAACTTTATTTAATAATCACATCTATTTTATTAAGGCTTCTGTGTACTAACCCTATTGGATTCGCTCACCTCAATGTAAACCCATGGAGAAAATGTGTCCAAGGATTGACGACTTGGATTGAAAGATTTTTTTTTAAAATGTACTTAGCAATAGAGAAAGAAATTTTACACTTTGGGGTATTTTTCGTTTTAAAAAAATGCAAATAATATTTTAAAATTTAAATTATTCGAGGAAAAAAATCTGGTGTAGTGTGTTTTAGACGCTCCTAAATTCTTTTGGTGAACGAAATTTATAAAATGAATCCTGTTGCAAGGTGCAGAAAAGTTCCGGCTATCTGAGAATACCATTTTTATTGGATTATCAACATTTATGTAGCTGTAAATACAGTAGAGTCTCGATAATCCGAACTTCGGTAAAGTCCGCTTAGTCCGAAACCAAAAGTCAAAAAGAACTAAGGTTACAATAAGACCATAGTGATACTAAGTAATAAAAAGTGTATTTCTGAAAATTACAAGAAAATTCAAAGTTAGACAATGTACTGAACTAATTATTACCTGAACTATATTGCTTTGAAAAAAATATGTTAAATTTTTTTCTCGAAGAGAAGATTATCTCTCCCTTGAAGCCAAATTACGCTAATGTATGTGTGTGTCCGCTGGGGTCTAGGTGGAGTGTTGCTCTACGTAGCGTAGCACTACATCAAATACAGCCGCCTCGTCTGAGTGGGCATACCCTCTGTTCCCTGCCACCGTCTGCTTCACCTTCACTCTCGCCTGAGACGTTGACAGGTTCTTTCAAAACCATTTCAACAATTTGCTGATCGTCTAAAATCCTTCACTCTACTGTACTGTACTAGGCAGCGTTCGTCTCTCCACCCATTGCGTCTCGACATTTGGTAATGTTTAGACAGACATTATAAAATAAACTGTGTAATCACACGTAATATGTAATATTTATGTAATCACGTGTTATTATGTAATTTAAGTTTATTTTAAGAATGATTTCGCTTAATCCGAAAAGGGTCTGGTACCGATCGTTTCGGATTATCGGGACTCCACTGTAGTAGACTCATTTTCTCCATAGGTTAACATTGAGGTGAGGGAATCCAATAGGGTTAGTACACAGTAGCTTTAAGATGCTAAAAATTAACAACTTAATCTACGTACTTTCAGTAAACTGTTTTACTGATAATCATTGTGTCTCTGTATTCTGTATTTACATAGTCACGCCTCTTGAGAGCAGTCAAAATAACCTACAGAAATATTTAATGTGAAAAAAAAAATGATGATGAAGAATCTAGAAACAGAAGGAATGTCGCCTTTTTTGTCAGTTAAAAATCCTAACGTGTATGTGATCGAGAAAAAATATCTTCCAAGACCAAAAACACGTGCCGTAGCGAAACACGTGCCATAGCAAAATTTATACATAACAAGCAGCTTAGTTGACACCGGAGAAATCAAACCATTTAGTTATATTAAAATACAAAATGTAATGCTGAGAAAACAACATTAAAGACAATGGATACGACCAGTGACGCACCCAGGAGGTGGGCCAAGGGGCCCTGGTCCCCTCTATCCCCCCCCCCAAAGAAATAGAAATTGCATTATTAATATTGAATTTGAATTATAAATATTTTTATCCGTTCAACTCGCACCCCCCACCCCCAAGATTAAATCCTGGGTGCGCCACTGGATATGGCAGATTGTAGATTGTCAGTGGAGAGATATCGGGTCGAGAATTCACTTTACGGTACTCTATATGTATGACAGGATACTGACTGTAACAATTCAAAATTCAATACTGTTGATCCTCCAAAACCTTTAGGAATGAACACAGAACAGACAGATAAAATTATAATTACATATATTCATAGTAATACCCTTGTAGGATATTTGTATCTCAGTCTTATTTATATAATATAGATGGCGCACCAGTATTGCACTTGTGCTGACTGATATATGTCCCCTGATTCTGTTGATTGTTGTCCCTCTTGTGTGTTGTTCCGGTTTATATGTAAACTAGCTGAAAACCCGAATTTCGCATCGGAGTACATTCAAATTAAATACAACGGTCAATGTATGCAATTAATGCCAAAAATATGTATAAATATATTTATAAAAAACCGTAACGGATATTTTTATAGACAAAATAATGTAGAAGAAACTATTCAAATTAAATCTAATAAAACATACTGAAGAATATAGTACAGTTAATATAGTACAGTTTGAGGAATATTTCTTTTAGTGTATTTTAATATTTTTTTGGATAATGTCCAATCGTCTGCCCCTTTAGCAAGAAAAAAATTTTTTTTTTGTCTATTTCGTTGTTATGCACGTGAAGCAAAATTAGTTTAAAGTATCACTAAAAGACAAGAAACCACGTGATCAGCATTTAATAAATTAAATTCTAAACATTAATCTTTAAAAATTCCCCAAAAATCAGAAAATGGAGGTAAAGATTCGAAAAAGATTTCATTTTAAAGGAATTTTCATGATCTTTCTCGTGATATAAATTTTATAACCCTCGGATTATTATTTTAAATGCAAACTTTAAAGAATGTTACAAAAACAGCTTAAAAATTTAATTTAAAAAATCTAAGAAGAATTTTTCAAAAATCTCTCTTAGTGCACCCCTACACTATAAGAAGAATCGCCATCAAAATTTCAGCCCTTTAGGTTCAGCAGTTTGGTCTGTACGTTATATGTCAGTCAGTCAGTTACGGAACTGTTTTATATATGGAGATTGCTGTTACTGTGCCGTTTCGTCTATAAATAAATTCAGTGTCTTAAATCTCTATGAGTGTTATTTGGTGATGAAGTTATTTGTGATGCTCGAAACCACAGGATATAGATAAGAAAAAGAAGTAATTTAGTGGTCCAGATAAAATATTCTTCAACCCTCTCGAATAATATTAAAATAATACTCTAGTGACCGAAATGAAAATCTTTTGAAAAAGAGTTATGGTGCAGATAGTGTCATGAAAACAAAACCATAGTTGAACATTTGGAAGTTTATTTACCCCGGATTTTGAGTAAAATTGGCAAGGTTTCGTGTTTTTCAGACATAACGCGCCGGCATTTTCACGAATAAATAAGTTTATAAAATATTTATTATATTCAAATCCTTCATATAATATTGTATTGAATGCTATTTTAAATTTAAATAAAAGTAAATTTGTCTGGTCCATTCGAAAAGATTGCAGTAGAAGGATTTATTGTGATACTCAATAATTTTATTCAGACGGAGTTTTTTTAGTTTAGATAATAAAACTCTTTCTCTTTCTGAAACATAACAGTTCATTGAACTAGCACAAGTTCGGTAGTTCATTCACAGAACTGCAAAACTTTCAGAGGTAATAAAACTAAAATTATTCACGAAGTTCTATGCTTGATATTCCATGGTCGACCCACATTCTGTTCCTTTTCGATTTCAATAGGGGGGAAAAATGGAAATTCCTTTTAAGAGACACTCCTTAAAACTCCCTGCGCGAATCTCAAAAACCAGCTCTAGTCGAGTGTGCACGTCAGACTTCCGTTATCTTTTTGATCCTGACCTGCTTAAAAAAAAATTACTGTCATTCTTCCCGTCTTATCTCAATGTCAGAGGCGTAGCACCTGCGGTGACTTACAAATGAGACATTTCTGGTCGCGCAAATGCGGCTGTCTTTTGGCTAGATCCGGATCACTCACTATAATCGGTGCTTTTTCAGAATTTCAGGCAAAATAAGAATTTATTCAAGAATGTGTGACCCGACATTTCGCTATGGGCGTTGTTCCCACGCGAGAGAAGTGAACATTGGCATCAGAATATTCGTAAAATTGGCGATTTTTATGAAGTGCAACTAAATTGTGACAAGAATAAAAATGATTCGTCAGTATAAAATGGTGATACTTGATTCAATCAAAATTAAGTGTATTATTTGTAGCTTCGAGTACACCAATCAATTTCGCATACAAAAATTTTATAATCAAAGATAATTTTCAAATTTTATAAAATTTCATTGAAATTTCTTCGAATTCAATTTTATTTTATATTGGCAGTCCACATGGTGTAGTTGTTAGTTAGCGTTCTGAGCTGACATGCGGTGGCCTTGGGTTCAAATCCCGAATAAGGCTTGGCGTTTCAGTGTCGTCCCCCTCATAGGGAGCCATGCTGGCTCACCTATAGGGTGCTCCCATAATAAAGAAGCCAGTAAAAATCGCCATGAATAACAAAAGGCGAATGTCTCAAGGCAAAGTGCCTCCATATCAGACAAAAAATTTTATTTTATGTAAAAAATCCTAGAAAGATATAATTTTGAAAGATACTTTAAAAAAATCCAGATATGCGTAATAAATATCATAATCAATGACATAAAATCTGAGTTTCTCAGGTTTTGCTTTTTAGAGAACGTCGGATGAAATATATGAAAACTAGCTTAATACCCATGATTCGCTACGGAGTACATTCAAATTAAATACAACGGTCAATGTATACAATTAATGCCAAAAAAAATATTTATAAAAAAATCGTAACGGATATTTTTAAAGACAAGATAATGTAGAAGAAAATATTCAAATTAAATATAATAGAACATACTAAAGAATATAATACAGTTAATATAGTACAGTTTGAGGAACATTTCTTTTACTGTATTTTAATATTTTTTTTTGGATAGTGTCCAATCATCTACCGCATTAGCAAGAAAAAAATAGTTTTTGTCAATTTATTTCGTTGTTATGCACGTGACGCAAAATTAATTTCAAGTATCACAAAAAGAAAAGAATCCGCGTGATCAGCATTTAATAAACTAAATTCTAAAATTTAATCTTTAAAAATTCACCAAAAATCAGAAAATGGAGGTAAATATTCCAAAAACATTTCATTTTAAAGGAATTTTTATGATCTTTGTCGTGATATAAATTTTAAAACCCACAGATTATTATTTTAAATAAAAACTTTAAAAAATTACAAAAACAGCTTAAAAATTTAATTTTAAAAAATCTAAGAAGAATTTTTCAAAAATCTTTCTTAGTGCACCCCTACACTATAAGAAAAATCGCCATGCAAAATTTCAGCCCTTTAGGTCCAGCGGTTTGGTCTGTGCGTTATCTGTCAGTCAGTCAGTTACGGAGCTGTTTTATATATATAGATAACGTATTTATTCTTGACAGCATTTCTCACTCCTAATTCACAAGGGAAACTGTTTTTCAAAGAGGTGTGTTAGCTTATAACGTTGGTACAAATCAACAATCTTTCGTAATATATTCCAAGGAGAGTCATTTCACAATTTATATGCAATATATAAAATGACCAAATCTGGATGGATGATGACACAATTAGGACGTAGAACACAAAATTACTTGAGTCAGAATAAAAGTGTTTCGTGTTAACAGATGTTATTACCTGGGGGTGCTAGGTCTCAATTCAGGTGGCGCCAGGGGGCGATATTAGTTCGCTTATACAGTGCCCCCATTAGAAGAAATAAACAACTTTCGCGGTGCATTCGGTGAAGGTCGGAAAACAAAATGCCTGCAAAAAAAATTAGATCTAATGAAACCAACTGAAATTATTTTCGCAAGTTTTTGTTTTGTAGTCGCAGTCAACAAAAAAAAGTAAAAACTGTGCTGACGTACAGTCAAGGTATAATTGTATATCTTCATAAAGTAAAACATTGATTAGTTTTCAGATGTTGGATGAAAAATGGAACTAATGGAAAAAAAAGAGCTTAATTGCTATATACTCCACCAGCGTAGCCCGCAGCATTGGACTCGAGTTTCGCCCTTATTATCGGCTCCTCAGCCTTGGACTTAAAGTGTCCCCAGGGTCTGTTCACATAGAATCCGTCAGAGTTACTCGTATTGACACATTTTAAACCAATCACAGACCTTAACAATTCCGTGGCTAATCATTTGGAGGTTTGTAATTGGTTAAATATAATTTAATTGGAGTAACGCTGACGCTGGCGTATTCTATATGAACAGGCTCTTAGCCGATGAGTATGCTGGAGGGGAACATGATTCCTAATTCTGAATTCCTTTGATATATATATATATATATATAGGTGGTTATCAAAATAATGGAAACACCTATCAGCATTAGTGTGTTTATGAATGTGCTTCATATTCCTTAAAGAACAACTCTGGCCACCGGGATTTTTTTATATAATATAGTGTATGTATTATTCTACTGTCAGGTAGCAGTAATGAAGCTAAGGGCATCGTGCTTTTTTTTTTGGGGGGGGGGGGAGGAGAACAACATAAAATGTCAAACCTTGCAAACCTTGTGATGAGGGCAAATTGTTGGAGCGCGTTTAAATTTTAGTATATGTTACTGAAACCCCCAGGCTAAAGAGTGTTTTTCGAGCTATGGCATCGAAAGTCATGATAGCATACAGAGTGCACGGTAAAACATCCTCTGCGAAACAGAATAGTGGACGAAAGGGAGAGCTGAGTGAAAGAGACGGACGAGGTATTGAAGCGGATTGTGACAGGAAAAAAGAAAACAACTGCAACCAAAATGACCGATGAGCTCAATCGACATCTGTATGTTCTGGTATCAATCATTAGAGGTAGAAGGGAACTTCACAAACAAAGCATTTACGGAAGAGTAGCTATTCCCAAGCCACTTGTAATAAATGCCAATACAAAATATCGTCCACAATGGAGCCACGAGCGCAAATCCTGGTCGAGTAATATGTCGAAAAACGGCATTTGGTCCGACGAATCATTGTTCACGCTGTTCCTCGCAACAGGACGTGCATATGTCTGGAGAACACCTACACAAGAGTAAGATTCTGGCTGTCTCATCTCAACTATCAATTACGAAGGTAGGTCTCTCAGGATTCTATCAAGGAATCTATCAGGGTTTGGGATGGCATCTCATGGTTTGCTTCAGGCTCTATTGTAACCCTAAAAGGGAGATTGAATGAGAAGGACTATGCCTAAATTTTAGCTCACTAGTCCATCCTATGGTGCAAACATTGTTTCTTGCAGGAGATGGTATTCTCCGGTATGATAATCCCCCTATACATACAGCTAAATCTCTCAAGTATTAGTTTGAAGAGCATGAAAAAGAAGTCAAATATCTTATCTTGCCCTGTACAATCCACCCGACTACAAATCATCCAACCACTGTGATCTGTATAAGCGGATAGATAAAGGTATCGATATCCACCACAGCATCTCTACAGGATCTTTCATGATTTTTCCCTGAAGAATGGTACAATATATTCTTAACCACTATTTATGATTTGTATAATCCAATTCCAAGGTAAATCTGGTGGTATTACATGACAAAGGTGATCCTGCCTCGTATTTATAAAGGTTTTCATGATGTTTCTTAGTGTCTCCATTATTTTGATAACCACCTGTATATATATATATATATATATATATATATATATATATATATATATATATATATATATATATATTATTCATTTATTATTATTATTTTTTTGCAGGTGACTGATAGAGTTAAACCATGCAGCCGTCAACGGAAAGAACCATCCTTTTCATCACGAACTGCGGTACAAAATTTAAAGGGAATGCAATCGACATAAAGTGATGGGGACATTAGTTATACGAATATAAAGTTAGTTGATATGGCATAAGTTATGGGGATAATTTGGTAGTGAATTCAAAAGATTCAGATAAAAGATCATCTATCTAGTGCTGGAATAGGAGAGTATGGGGGGGGGGGGGGAGGGGGTGTTTGCGGAGTTCATATTAGTCGAGTTTAGGGTTAGTATATTCGATAAAATTTCATTTTTAAAATATGTAAAAGAACATTAATTTAGGACGTAATATGTGCATGTAAATAAATGAAAATCTGCGGATAAAAATTGCATTACTCTAGAATCTTGCAAACATAAAGAAGAGGAATTTAATATAAATATTTCTAAACTAAGGCCCAAGGCGCTTCACTTTCTTTTGAAAGAAGACTGGTGTAGGAAAGTTGATTTTGAAATCTAACAAGACAAAGCAAATTAAACAAAACAAATACAGGAAACAAATGAAATAAAGTTTAATGGAAAGATCTCTTAAGCAGAAATGTCGGCATTATCATTAAAAGAAGGATTGTTGTGGTCTTAAATTAATAGATTTTGACACGTATAAGCTATATATATGCACAGTAACTGTCCCAATAGTTTTATCACTAACATAATTGGTAGTTTAAGATTTGCAGATTAGTTTTGCTTGCATTCTTGCAAAATTCCCTTAAATTTTTTATCACTTAGATCAATATTAAATATTATTAATGCACAGTTTTTATTCATTCTACAGCGGCGTTGCTAAATCTAAATATTTTCTTAACTTAAAATTTAAAATAATATTGTCAATAAATTTCTCGTAATCGTTTTAAATTATTTTAATAATTTCAATAAGTTGATAAATATTTCGTTAATTATAACTATAGCAGCAAAAGAAAACGGTTATTGCATTTGTTTTTCAGAGTTGTTGAACTATTAAATACTATTCTCCAAATTGATTAATTATTCTACTTTTTTACAAATTTAGTATTTTATTATTAAAAAGACTTTTTTATTTGTGTTTGTTGATGCATTGCCAACAATTCGGCCCCTGAGTTTATCGATTTTGTACTACAACTGATATATTTTTTCGAAAAATTATGAAGTATCAGGACGCGTTCGTCCTAAAGATCACTGCTTTCAGCTGCAATCCTTCGTTTAACGATTATGTTGGCACTGTTGATAAAGAGATGTTGTCATTAAACTTCACTTCAAAAGTCCATTTCTTAAATCTGTCGGACTTCCCTAATTATAAACTAACTTTTGCTGCAATGTGTATACAAAGAGGGCAAAGAGATCTGGTGCGGAACAGAGCTGCTTTGAAAGCTATTGTGAATAATGAAATGGTTAAGGTGTGGAAGATAAATAATGTATTGTTGAAAATGAACTTGAAGGACTCAAAAAAGTTTTAATTGGGGTCACGACTACTATGATCTTTGAAGGACTTAGAGGGATAATGACGACGACAAGGACTATGAGAGCCCAACACACATTCCCACATAGATATATAATTACTAGCGTACTGCATAACAGTGCAGATGAGTTTAAGAAAACCATAGTTCACTTACTTCAGGCTTTTTGTACCCATTCGAGTCTCCATTGTCTAGTTTGCAAATTTCCACCATATATATATATATATATATATATATATATATATATATATATATATATATATATATATACTTACTAGCTATTTGCCCGGCGTTGTCCGGGTATTTATTTATACCAATTTTTTTATTACACAGGAAAAGGAATGGATTCTACCTATAGTGGAAAATCTAAGTAATTTAATTTACATATATTTCAAAGTAAGTACAGTATGCAAATGATAAAGAAAAATTACAAATTCACTCTATTATTAATTCAACTCAAAACTTGATTATAAACAACATTTTTTGTTTACTATATTCCTCTCAGTGACTCAGAAAACTATGGATTCGATACTAATCTCGGTCAGTTTGGATTTTTTATTACCCCTTCTCCCCCACCAATGGTGATGGGAGGCTGTGTTTGCACTTAAACGGCATCGGGAGGGTCCCATTCATCTCAGCGACACAAAAACTATGGATTCGACACTTCTCTCGGTAATTTTGACCATTTTACTTCTCCCCCTTCTCCCCCCCCCCCCAATAGTGTTGGGAGGCCAAACTTGGATTTAAACGGTATCGGGACTAACCCTATTCTTCGCAGCGAACCTGAAAACTATGGATTCGACACTATTCACGCTCATTTTGGACATTTTATATTCACACTTTCTTACCCCCACTTCACCCAACAATGCTGATGCGGGGCTGCACTCTCACTTAAATGGCATCGGTAATGTCCCTATTCATCTCAGAGACATCGAAAATTATAGATTCGACACTACTCTCAGTCATTATGGACATTTTATATTCCTCCTTCTCCCCTCCCCCATGCTTATGGGGGATGAACTTGCACTTAAACAGCATCACTATTCATCTCTGTGACCTCGAAAGCTATTGATTCGACATTACTCTCGGTCATTTTGAACATTTTATTCTTCCCCCTTCCCCCTAATGGTGGTAGGAGGCTGAACTTGCATTTAAACTTCATCGGGAGTGTCCCTATTCGTCGCAGAGAACCTGAAAACTACGGATTCGAAACTATTCCCGGTCACTTTGGATATTTATATTCATCTCTTCTTCCCTCCCCCCTATGCTAATGGGAGGCTGAACTTGCACTTAAACAGCATCAGAAATGTCACTATTCATCTCAGCGACCCCGAAAACTATGGTTTTGACACAACTCTCGGTATTGTGGACATTTTATATTCACCCCTTCTTCCCACCCACCCTCTCCCCTATGCTTATGGGGGGCTGTGCACTTAAGCGGCATCAGAATTGTCACTATTCGTCTCAGCGACCCGAAAACTATGATTTTGACAATACTCTTGGTCATTTTGGACATTTTATATTCACTCTTTCTTCTCTCCCCCCTTCACCCCCGTTCTAATGGGGGGGGGGGGCTGAACTTGCACTTAAACGGCATCAGAAATGTCGCTATTCGTCTCAGCGACCCCGAAAACTATGATTTTGACACTACTCTCGGTATTTTGAACATTTTATAATGACTCCTTCTTCCCCCTCCCCACTCCCCCCCCCAATGCTGACGTGGGGGCTGAACTTTCACATAGACGGCAACGGGAGTGTCACCATTAATCCCAGCGACCCCGAAAACTATGGATTCGACACTTATATTGATTATTTTTACATGTGACCCCTGTCCCTCCTATAGGTGCTAGGGGTGTCTTCCCCCCCCCCCCCCAGTGTTTCTTTCCAGATTGTAAGTGATATGTGTATCAATTTTGGTTGAACTTGCTCCAGGCGTTGCAGAGTGATGCTGGAACATACACACATACATACATACATTTATATATATATAGATTTATATTCACCCCTTCTTCTCTCCCCTCCCCCCCCCCCTTTGCTAATGGGAGGCTGAACTTGCCCTTAAACGGCATCAGAAATGTCACTATTTGTCTCAGCGACCCCGAAAACTATGGTTTTGACACTACTCTCGGTATTAAGGACATTTTATATTCACCCCTTCTTCCCTCCCCTTCCCCATCCCCCTATGCTAATGGGGGGACTGAATTTGCACTTAAACGCCATCAGAAATGTCACTATTCGTCTCAACGACCCCGAAAACTATGGTTTCAACACTACTCTCGGTATTTTGAACATCTTATATTCACTCCTTCTTCCCCCTCCCCCCCTTCCCCCCCAATGCTGATGGGGGGCTGAACTTTCACATAGACGGCAACGAGAGTGTCACCATTAATCTCAGCGACCCCGAAAACTATGGATTCCACACTTATATCAGTCATTTTCGATTATTTTTACATGTGCCCCCTGCCCCCCCCTATGGGTGCTAGGGTTGTCTTACCCCTCCAATGTTTCTTACCAGATTGTAAGTGATATGTGTACCAAGTTTGGTTGAAATTGGTCCAGGCGTTCCAGAGTGATGCTGGAACATACACACATACACACATACATCCATTTATATATATAGGCTCGGGCTTTGCCTAACTACGCTCAAGCAATACGTCCGCCAGATGACTGCTTGGAAACAGTCCCCCCCCCCCCCAATGAGATTTCAAACATTCCATTGCTATCATACGATTGACAATCTAATGAGAGTTCATTCGACTTCCTGCAAATATTCCTCCCCCCCCCCATGAGATTTAAAACATTCCGTTATCGTTGTTTACAACCCAAGGGGAGAATTTGTTTTTCTTCCTACCGCTTTTGAAGACCCGCAGTAGAAAATTTGTGTTGGAGTATTGTTCTTTAAAATTCAATTAAAAACCGAAATTTTAAGATAGAGACTTGAAATGAGGTTTATATGAATGAGAAATCTTTCATCTTCCAGATGATGTAAATATTTTCTTTGTAAGATAAAAACTCGAAGAGCATCGACCGTAGATCCTTAAAAGTGCTTAAATTTCTCGAAAAATTGGGTTTAATATTTTGATGAAAATATTAGTCTGTTTTAAAATATTTTTAAACAAATGAGATCTTGTTTGAAGGACAAATGTCTGTAGTCTTAGATTGTAAAAAGATGAAAATTCTACGATTATTTTTTGCCGAGATATCGTAATCTGAAGTTAAAAAAACATAAAATATCCCACAAAACATAAAATAAAAAAAAAATTCTAGAATAAAATTTAAAACTCGGGCTTCGAGGTGCACTTTTCCATAGTCTGCACTACCCGTGTGCCAAATTTCATGGCTGTAAGTTTCACAGATTCGTCTCTAGGCCGCACACATATAAACACTCACACGGACACTTGCTTTTATAAGTATATATATATATATATATATAATAGGCCAGCCCGCTCACTAACAACACAGTAATTATGTGATTAAATAAATATTTTTAAATATCGCAATTTTTTTCGGAAGAGCGGTACTGGAACGTCGTTCCAGCACGTTCCACATCAAATCGAGCCCTGTATGTGTGTATGTATATATATACATATATATATATATATATACACTGCTGGCCACTGTAAATGCAACACCCTGAAGGAAACATGCAAATAACATGAAATTTACAACATGCATTAGCGGAGGTGAGATATGCAAATGATTAGAATTTCAGTGCAGACGCACATCACGCGCGCCTGTGGCGCCACTTCAAGCGCTATTTAAGGCTTGGAGATTTCGACGATTTCAAGTTCGGCAATTGTGTTTTTCTTGTGGTTTTTTCAAAAAAAAAACGATTAATTATGCCTTGTCGAAAACAGCGATCATCTTTTGATGAAGTATCCGAGTTCGACAGAGGAAGGATAGTGGCCTACCGAGATTGTGGATTATCTTTCAGGGAAATCGGTAGTCGTGTTGGACGAAACCAAACAACTGTAATGCGGATATGTGATCGTTGGATACAGGAGGGTACGACGGACCGGCGTGTTCGATCGCATCCACCTCAGCGCACCACTTCACGTGATGACAGGCAAATTGTGCGCATGGCAGTGACGGATCGCTCAGTCACATCACGAACCATAGCACAGCACATGCAGTCTGTAACGCATCATCCAGTGTCTGCGCGTACCATTCGACGCCGTTTACAGCAGAGTGGTCTGTCCGCAAGACGTCCATTGATTTGTCTACCCTTGACGCAGAACCACAGACGTCTCCGCCGCCAATGGTGGGATGACAGAAGGATGTGGACGGCAGAATGGAATGAAATTGTCTTTACTGACGAGTCACGCTTCTGTCTGCAACACCACGATGGTCGCATTCGAGTCTGGAGACACCGCGAAGAGAGGATGCTGAACAGCTGCGTTATGCACCGCCACACTGGTCCTGCACCGGGTATTATGGTATGGGGCGGTATTGGATATCACTCTCGCACACCTCTAGTACGCATTGCCGGTACTTTAAACAGCCAGCGCTACATCTCCGAGGTGTTGGAGCCAGTTGTCCTTCCTTACCTTCAGGGCTTGCCCACAGCCATATTTCAACAGGATAATGCGCAACCACACGTGGCACGCATTGTCCAACGGTTCTTCATCAATCGCCAGATTGAATTGCTTCCCTGGCCGCCTCGCTCTACGGATCTTTCGGCGATAGAAAACTTGTGGTCCATGGTTGCTCTACGATTGACCCAGATTCCATCCCCAGATGCCACAGCAGATCAACTTTGGCAACGTGTGGAAGCTGCTTGGTCTGCTGTACCCCAAGAACTCATCCAAAGTCTCTTTGAATCAATGCCGAGGCGTGTGGCAGCGGTGATCTCCAACAATGGCGGCTACTCTGGCTACTGATTTTGGCAGGAACCACACTTCACAGAAGTCTATAAATTTAATCATTTGATACTTGGTCAACATGTTATCTACAAAATAAATTTTGTTGTGATATCTCTTGTCTTTCTTGGTGTTGCAATTTGGGTGGCCAGCAGTGTATATATATATATATATATATGTGTGTGTGTATGTGTGTAAACGTCTCACCAGTTATTAATTCTATTCCAGTAATTCTCTAATTTTAATAGACTTTCCCCTTATGTGACTACTTCTGTTTCTGTGTGGCACCTAGCTGTTGCACGGCATATTGCACCTTATGTGATCACGATGACAAATGAAACTAACTTTCCTTTGTTTTGGTGTGATAGTCGAACTGTGCTTTGCTTAGCGTGTTGGATACAGGATGAACAAGACACTAAGCACACTCTCCTGGATTCGTTTTAAATATGTAAATAACTTTCCCTCTTTGTACATCTTATAAATTTTATCCCACTAAATATCAGTAGTGTAGATAATGTGTACAAGTTAATAAATCTATTATTCCCACAAATTGGACTATTTGACTGGATTTGATGCCGTTCAAGCCCGACTACAAATTTTCACTCCAAGAAGTCTCCAAATGTCATAACGATTCCCTTTCTTCTGTTTCCGATTTCTGAGCCGGAAGATGGCCGAATGGCTAGGGCGCTGACATTCGGTACAAAGTCTATGGGTTCGAATCCCACTATTGGCATGGACGTTTGTAGCCGTTCGGAATCGGCTTTAAGCAGTAGGTCCCGGTCTAATTAGCTCTCGTGTAGCAAAAATTGACCGTAACACTCCAAACCAAACCGATTTCTGAATTTCGTTACAAGTGAGAGTCCTTATAAAAGTTATTTCATGCATATATATGCATGTGTGTGTGGAAAGCGCTGTTTTCACAGAAGTAAGCACAATGGCAATTCCCCCCCCCCCCTCAAAAAAAAACGCCCGGCGTATTTTTTTTTTCATAGCCTAAAATTATATAATCATAGACCTAATACTAAATGAGTTTAAATTTAAAATGAGACGATGTTTATTTCTTATATATATATATATATATATATAGCCAATAATTATGCAATTATTTGTAAAAAATATTTTGCTATTTGTTTAAAAAAACAGCTAGACAATAGTGATCTATTTCAGCCATTAAAAGATACTACTTGTATTATTATTATTATGAAAATTATAGCTAAATATAAACTTCTAGGTTTAAGAGCAGAAAATTATCACTTTCCTTATATCACTTTAGTTCCTAAATTTCATAGAACACCTATTGCTTTTAGAGCTGTTACCTGTGATCACAACACTTATGCTACTAAAGCAAGTGTTATATTATTAAATTACCTAAAATTAATTTATAAAATAATAACTTCTGGTGTTTGTGGTATCATTGATAATAGCTTTAGTCTTATTAGCAAACTACAAACAATAAATATTTCTAAATCATTCATTGCTTTTGATTTTAAAGATTTATTCAATAATATCAATATAAATGATTTAAATTAGAGTAATTATAACACTAGTACATAATAATATTCAATACTTAAGCAAAGATTCTAACAGTCTTACTCATTTCATTAGGCTTTTAGATTTTGTAACTAAACATAATTATGTAATACACAATAATAGTATATACTTACAGACTCAAGGTATACCACAAGGTGGAAATGCTTCTAGTATGCTAGCCAATTTATACTTACATTCTTTTTGAAGTTGATAATATTGAAAATATTGATAATAGCAATTACAAAGTATATAGATATATTGATGATATAATAGTAATTAATAAAAGTAGTAATAATATAGCCTTAAATTTTTACTCTCATAATCTGGAACTAATACAAAGTAGCCAAAATAATATTAATGTAAACTTTTTAGATATTAACATCAAAGTAAATTCTCATAACAATTTTACATTTGATTTATATGATAAAAGATCAGATTATGAATTTAATATTGTTAAATTTCAAAATTACCTAACTTGTTTGATAAATCTGTTTTCAATAACATTTTTGTAAATCAGCTAGTACGTATAAATAGGCTTGTTCTAAAGACAATAGGAATAAGCATATTTTAGACTTGTTAGTTGTGCTAAAACGTAATCATTACCCCGATAGTCTTTCCAAGCACACAATTGGTTATTTTAGATTTAATGAATAGCTTGTTCGGTTGCAATTAATTAGTAATAAAATATAATAAGTAATATAATAAGTTTATTTAGGGAAAATAACTACTAAAAATTATACTCATTAATACTAAATAATGCTCATTAATTAATAATAATAATATTTTACTCTTAGTAATAATAATAATAATACATAATTTAGGTTTATATGTCCTATAACACAGTCTCCATAGTAAGTCTGCATTTGTGTATCCATTAACTCCATGGTTACGAGGTGTGTGACGCCAGTCTTCTTGCGGTTTCCTACTCTTAACTTCAACTTTGTCTAGCGCCAGGCTTGGTGTTCTTTGATTGAGCAACTTTTTAATCAATTCTTCTGTTTCTTATGGATTGTACGGTGTCTAAGTATGTTTATTGGTTAGATCATACTTATCAGAAACAATCCATTGGTTTTTAGACAGTATCGGCACCGCTGATGAAGAGATGCTGTCTAAAACCTTTTTAATGCTTATCTTTTCGTGTTTTTAGTTCCTGTCTGCAAGTAGTAATAGAGCTTATGCTGGTTTTTCACTTTTCAACTTTGGCTTTTATATATATATATATATATATATATATATATATATATATAGGCCCTCGGGCGCCAGCGTTGAAGGGCTGAGTTACTAGGAGCAAACGGGGAAGAGACCCCGGAGATTTGGGCCTAGCTTGTAGCTACCGTGCCGAAGGGGAGGCGATAATAAAGCTCCCGTGTTGAGGAAGTCTGAGTGACTTCAAGAAGTCCAAGTTGGTTGAGTGATTGGCAATATTGTCATTACCCTGAGAGGTCAACTATTATATGTTAAATTTTATATGTGAATTGTGGTATCATCTAAATAAACAAAGCTGTTGTTATTGTTATTGAGAGACTATTCATGAGTCATCCTGAGTCCTGTATTAAATGTGGGGTGCTTGACTGTTATACCAGACGACTTGTTAGGCTAATCTAAAGGTAAGGTTGCACCCCATATATATATATATATATATATATATATATATATGTGTGTGTGTGTGTGTGTGTGTGTGTGTGTGTGACATTTCACCACATGATTTCCATAACAACAAATAATAAGCACAAACGACGAGGCAGAGTTCTATAAAATTGCAGTCCTTTATTTCAGAATAGTTGGGAGCGGATATCAGAGCGTCCTTCTAGCATGACGCGGAACATACAAGTGCTTTCACATACACAGCTCACAACAGATTGCCTGCTCTCTTAGTCAGGCTCTGTACCAAAAATCAGCGACTGTTTACATCAACACAGATGTTTTTCGTGGGTGGTAATACTACTAAGAAGCACATTGGGTGCGTTTTATCTTTATGGTATTGTTTGACACTTTTGATCCTTTATCTCTGGCACCTGCAGCCATTATCTCTGAGATATTGTGAACTGCGGATTTTAGATGACTAGAGACGGGGTTTTGTTACTCCTTCTGGGCGGCACGGCTAATATTCCTATCAACTGAAAAGAATTTACTGTCTTGTTTTCCCCACTGGAATTTGCAGATGTTCACTTGCTTTTGGGTGGGCTATTCCTGAGAAAAGGGTCCTCTCTTAACAGATGTGGGGACCCGAATTATAGAAATAGACGAGATTCAACTTATAATGTCACACACATATATATATATATATATATATATATATATATAACCCTAAGAGCCGACGTTGCCCCCCCCCCAGAAAAAAAACTCTGGACTGGAGCCGCCCTTGAGTAAGCAACACTTTCGTCTCTTTGAGCAGAAAGATCCCAATTATCCTCCAGATGTTCTTCAACCTCTTTAGCACGTTTTATCAATCGTCCTTTATTAACATGTCTCAAGAATCCTAGACATTGTCCCAGTTTTCAATCAGGCAAAAAAATTCAAAAATACCATTGCACGCAGTATATCGTTTCTACAAGTTAAATCCATTCGACGTGTGGAAGAAAAAATGACCTTCTTTTACGGCAGCGATGACGAGCCACCTCAAAAATAGAAACTATTTAACAAGGATGATCTTTTTCAATATGGCACAAAACTGTCAAACTCATATCTCTGCTGACGATATGTTTTACGACAGGCTTTAAAAATAAATAAAAATGAAATAAAATCAGCTTAAAAGACTCTTTCGAGTTTGCTAAATAGGCGGTTGCTCCACGCTTTAACTCTTGATCGTGATTTTGAATTTTGCAGCCGAGGGCAGGCGTGATGAGAGGGAGTGTGATACGTGACGTCATTATGGAAGAGACGTTTCTGGCCAGCAACAGGCTATTAACTCGAGGAGTATATTTTTGTCGAAACAGTCAGAATCAGTTGTCCATCTTGGCTTGATTGAGGATGATGTAGGTTAACTTCTGATGCTATCTTGGGAAACAATTACGTAATTAGTCACGACAAAAAAAACAATTTCTTTTCTAAAGATTTTGTCTAAATAATTTGGGGGAATAATGAACTGATATGTATTTGACAATAAAAAAGCATTTAATTATTCCTACTACCAATTTCATAACAGATGCACAACTTTTCTTTCTTTTTTTTTTTTGGGGGGGGGGGGGGGGGGCAATTTTATGTCTGAACGGAATAAAATGAAAAAAATGAGCTCTTAAAAAATCTAAACCAATGTTTTTGATAACTTAGTATTATACGCATAGGCCCGAGATAACCAAGTGGTAGCGCGTTGAGCTGCGGAATAGGAGTACTCAATTCGAATCCCGACGAACGTCTTTAAACATATTCGAGTATAGGCCAGATATGGGCACGTTAGTTACGTAGACCAGAAAGTCCTTCCACGAGGTCAGTGGGTGGGGAAAGGTGCGAGCCATCCAGATGTCGCTCCTGTGAGTGCTCGATCCAAATTGAGGTGACAACAAACAGTGTTGACTCACCTGTATGGTGCTCCGAGATAAAAAAAAATGTTGTCAACAGTTTCCACAGTTCTATGCGAATGTCTCATGACGATTGCCCCGCATTAGCCCCCCCCCCCAAAAAAATAAATAAATAAATAAATAAATAAATAAAGAGAATTATACGTATATCAGTATGTCAGTGTACTGAAATGCTTTATAATGTGACGTTAGATTGTACAACTCTTCTTGTTTAACCAGGAACTATCATTGTTTCAAGATTCATTTACTAGGCTATCAGATCCTGTTAGGTGTTATACCAGTGGGTTTCGTTTGGGAAACAACCTGATAGAAAAACATCCCTGGTTGTTCCATAGTCTAAGTCACACTATGATGACATTTTTTCTTTATTCCAAAAATTTTAAAAGGAATATTTCTTCGGGTTCTTACCTAGCGAGTGGTTTATAACTAAAAAAAAAATTAGTATTAGATTTATAATAATTACGACAGATTTCATTGTGACATGAACATAAGAAAATTAGCTCAGATATAATAATAACGTAATCCTCAATAGAAACAAAATTGCTATCAACAACTAACCGTGATTTTTCTTGTTGAATATTAGAATGTCAAGTTCTTTGTATGGACATCATATTTATTTACATTATGTTGTTGTTGTTTCCAATCCCCATGGTGTACGAAAGCCTACACCAAGTCCAAAGGACCTAGGTTCTTGGCGAAGGGTAGTAAGCAGCTTCATTTTAAGGCGAGGTACTAGTAGGGCTGAAGTCTGACTTGACCTCGAAGAACATCGGTCCAGCAATTTTGAACCGAGTCAAGTGACGAGACAGGAACACTTGATCCCGCACCTCCAGAGGTAAATTTGAGAACTTGGAGGACATTGTAGCCACGCCCTATTTTACGTGCCCCGGCCACCATTAGGGAACACGGCGGTGGATTTGCAGCGACGAGCATCGAACCAGGGACGTTCAGATCACTGGCCCGCTGCTCAAGCCAACTGGGCCACCGCCCCCTATTTACATTATGTCTTTGTGAATAAGACGCTTGCCAAAGTAGATTCATTTATATGCGCCTGCGAAGGAGATAAATTGGCAAAATACCAATCGATAGGGTTTCCTTGAAGTTTTGAGGTACGGTGTTCAATTTTTACATTTCCCTTTTCTGCATTTTTATTAATTTTTCTCGATTTTCGATAGCGGTTCGTTTCTTCTGGGTAATTTCTCAAATTGGCAAGCTTTTTGTTGTACGACTAGATTGAATTTATATTAATTACGTTTCAAGTTCTACCACATCCAACCTCTCGAGAATCTCCAAATCTCCGCCCACGTTGTATTGGGGTTAGCGACTTCGGCTGCAATCGCATGGGACTGGGCTTGAATCTCGGCAGAGGCATGAATGCTGTCTCCTAGCAGGGAGGAACGTTTGTTCACCCTCTGGGTACTCTCATAATGAAGTGGTGACCAAATCTTGCGGTCCACTTCATTATGAGAGTTCCCAGAGAGTGTGGTTTTGGGCTAATGACCTCAGGATGAATACCTACCATGTTGCCAAAAAATTAATTAATTTAATTTAATTTATCTATGACCGTTATATCTGGGTATTAAACAAGTATTTAAGTTTCTGCAAAATCGCCTAAACGAACTGCGGAAATCTTGAGGAAAGTTCGTTGGTTGTCAAATAAATGACTGCCGAAACCACGCGTTTCAGTTTCACTTGTTCCTGGTGAAATTCCCCATCTTCATGAAATTCCCCAACTTAGAAGGACTTTCCTAAGTTTCGGAAACAGTTAAAGATACTGTAAACTACGAGGTGATGAAATATTTGTGATTTTGTCTTCGAACTCTTAAATTAAGTACTCACTTTGTAAATTTTTGGAATTTTTGTTACTAATGTCTGAAAACCACTTGATATCATTCGTTTCCGGTTTATGTCTAGAATCGGAAACTGTTGCTTCTATACAGAACTGGATAGGATACCTATTAATTGCATTTATAGATCCTCCAAGTTCAACTTTGGATCGGCCGTCCGAGTGCCAGAAAAATGCTTTTACGTGCCGTAGGTTCTCCATTTAAGTCATAGATTAACAGTCTATGGTCAATAATGTACGTGCACATTTTGTCTCCACAGTTCTAAGGCTGCGAGAAGTCATCTGCCCCACCAAATCCACTCAACCTAATAAGGCGGTCACACACATCTGCACTGCACATTATTCAGGGGGAAAACGAGTGATTAATGGGGTGCGGTCTGCAGAGGCTCTCTGCAGCGATCCTACTCTCAGTCGGTTTTTCACAGATGATCAAAGAGATTCGAGGGACCTTGGGGGGAGGACCGTGACTAATCGACCCCCAGATGTGTCAACAGGTGTCGGGGGACAGCGTGTCTAGATGTGTGTGACTGCAACATATGTACATCACCTCAAATCGTGTATTTTATATTAGTTTGGAAGAAGTTATGTCAGTATAAAAAAAGGTTATTTTTCCAGCAGTCTATTCGGGCAGATATCATTAATTCTCTGTACCATTCATTCTCTTGCCCTTGAACGAATAATAAACATACCAGTATCTCCCCTATCTGTCATCATTACGCTTTAAAAAAGATCTTTATTTGTACCCGCTTCCGTAAACTTAGAGCAGTCCGGGGGAATTTTGCTTTTAAGATAAGGAGAAACGTGAAAACATCTTTCAGGATTTATTTGTCTTTGCGTAGAACGAGCAGACGTCATAATGGCCTCAGATGTTGAGACGTTAACGCTGCTGTGTACTAACCCTATTGGATTCCCTCACCTTAATGTTAACCTATTGAGAATATTTGTCCAAGGATTGCCGACATGTATTTAAAGATTTTTCTTTTTAAATTGTACTTGGTAATAGAAAAGAAATTTTACATCTTGGGGCATTTTTCGCGTTTTAAAAGAAAAAATGCATATAATATTTTGAAATTACATTATTTCCACTTCCCGTAGACTGCTTATCTATATAAATAAAACAGTTCCGTAACTGACTCACTGACTGACTGACTGACTGACATACAACGCACAGACCAAACCGCTGGACCTAAAGGGCTGACATTTTGCAGGGCGATTCTTCTTATAGTGTAGGGGTGCACTAAGAGAGATTTTTGAAAAATTCTTCTTCGATTTTTTAAAATTAAAATTTTAAGTTGTTTTTGTAAATTCTTTTAAAGTTTGCATTTAAAATAATAATTTGAGGGTTATACAATTTATATCACGAGAAAGATCATAAAAATTCCTTTAAAATGAAATCTTTTTCGAACCTTTACCTCGATTTTCTGATTTTTGGTGAATTTTTAAAGATTAATTTTTAGAATTTAATTTATTAAATGCTGATCACGTGATTTCTTTTTGTGGTACTGTAAATAAATTTATCGACACGTGCATAACAACTAAATAGACAAAAAAAATTATTTTTTTTCTTTCTAATGCAGCAGACGATTGGATATTTTCAAAAAAAATATCCCTTACGATTTTTTTCTAAATACACATATATATATATATATATATTTACATCAATTGTATACATTGATCGTCGCATTTATTATAAATATATATATTTATTTTTTTTGGCATTAATTGCATACATTGGCCGTTATATTTAATTTGAATGTACTCCGTAGCGAAGCGCGGGTTTCATCTAGTTTATAATATAAAACACTAGCTGAATACCCGTGCTTCGCTACGGGGTACATTTTAGGATAATTACAACGAAAAAGTAATGAAATTGCTTTTTAGAGGATTTTCTTATAAACAATATATTTTGTTTCTTCATTGGGCAGAACTAATATTACCAGGCTCGTCCGCGAACTTACGCGTGAGCAAGCTACGTAAAACTGACCGCGGGAGAAACAATTTTCTCGTAATGTACGCCAGCATATTATAAAGTTTGGCCTTGGGACTTATTTATCGTCATGGCGAAGCATATTTTGAGAGGAAATTACAGTTTTATATATAGATTTGATTTAATATCCATAAAACATACTAATTTGGACAAAATTTTTTTAAATTTCCATCTCAATTAGTCTAGTGGTTAAATTTTATCTTTTACTGTATTTTAATATTTTCTTTGTCAATTAATTTCGTTGTTAGGCACGTGACGCAAAATTAATTTAAAGTATCACAAAATGAAAAGAAATCTCGTGATCAGCATTTAATAAATTAGATTCAAAACTTTCCAAACGATTACTGTTTTGGAAGCTAATGTTCTGCTAATTTCCAGTAAAAGCTAAAATTATTTGAAAACCACACACCAGTGTTCCACTCACACGCAACACTATAAAACTGAATTACAGTACTCTACGTTTATATGGGCATTGAAAATTGTGGTTAGTAGAGGGCAATACGGGACAATCCACGCATTGTCTATAGACACTTGCTATCTTTGGCTATTATTTGATCCGTAATATCTGCCTCATATGCCGTATGTTTCTAAATGCCATTCCCGAATGAAGAAATCGTGTAGAGGAGGCTTCTGCAACATGTGGACGGAGACAGTTGTTTTGTGACAACTGACTGAAGTGGTGTCATCTTTGGCTATTATTTTATCTGTAATATCTGCCTCATATGCCGTATGTTTCTAAACGCCATTCCCATATGAACCACAGCCTAATTCCTTTAAAATGGAACCAAATGAGTAACTCCAGTTAACCATGTAATCCACGACTGCTACAGGGGCATCAAAATGCGAGAATACAGAGTTTAAATCAGCCAAAAATTGTAATTATGTCGGATTACTGACCGAAGTGGTGTCATCTTTGGCTATTATTTGATCTGTAATATCTGCCTCAAATGCCGTATGTTTCTAAACGCCATTCCCATATGAACCACAGCCTAATTCCTTTAAAATGGAACAAAATGAGTAACTCCAGTTAACTATGTAATCCACTACTGCTACAGGGGCATCAAAATGTGAGAGTTTAAATCATTCAAAACAGAGTTTAAATCATCCAAAACTGCAATTATGGTGTACATCTAACTTCTACAAAAATCTTTGCCTTTGTGATGAGACTCATAAGTGTTTTTTGTTTGTGATGAAACACTCTTGCTAACAAATCATGACGATCCTGTGGTTTTTGTCCAACTATTCTTTACTGTTGTCTGATTTCTTCCAGTCTCGCTTAGATTCGGAAAATCATTCGGAAAAAGCTGAAAAGTAAACAATACCAAATCAATTTAAAAACTAAATACAGTATATATAACGTAGAAAAAATAACAGTATAAATAACACAGTGTGAATAAAAAGTACAGGCTGCGGCCAGATATGATCAGGCCAATAATACAAAAAAAATTTTAAATCGTAGTAAGCAATGAAAAGCATTTTACACACTTCAATAATAGCAAAACAAAATATGATGGTAAAATAGAAAGGAAAGTTAAAACAGAAGTAAGAAGTTAAATTCTAAAAATATAAATGAGGTATAAATCAGCTATCGATTCTAATTTATGAATCATTTATTAGGACATGAAAAAATTACTGCATGTAAAAAAAATTAACCTTACCTCCATTAATTTCAACACTTCTTGACCTGTGGCTTGTCCAATCATGTGAAATATAATTCTTGACAATAAATCTTGTTAACCTAAACTGTTATTTGTGTTTTTTTTAATTTAAAAAAGTTATGTTCTCAAAATATGACAATTAAGAAAAAGATATCATCAAGAAAAAATAAATCATGATACTTAAGAAAGTCATACCACAAATTTCTATAAAATTAATGTGCAACTATATTTGACGTACAAAATAATGCATATGTAATACATTGCTAACATGTTTTAACATCAAAAATTTCCACAATCAAAAGCTAAAATTAGTTTAAAATATTAGCTTTAGGATTTTGTGCAGAATGATAGGTGTTTTAGCTAAATTTCATTAAAAATTACTTCAAATTGATCAATTTATAAAAAAGGTATGCTATTTACAGGTAAGTTTTTGTTTCTTTTTTTGATTTTTAAGTGCTATTTTAGCATAAAAGACCAAAAAAACCTTTACAAAATTATTTTTTCTCAAAGCTAAACACAAACATAATCAAAGCTAAACACAAATATTGCCGCTTAAAGCCTTTCCCGTCAAAGACTCTGTTGCTGAATGGTCAACGCACCGGACTGCTGAGCCAGAGGTCCCCTGTTCGAAGCTCTACATTATTTTAATTTAATTTAATTTAATTTAATTCTAATTCTATTTCTGTTAGTTCTAGAAGTTGCTAGAACATTCTTTAATTTCCTGGAACGGCGTTCCAGAATATTCTGTTGATGGATAAAAGAGCAAGTAGCTCAACCTATGAGTTCAGTTCTGAGTTCTATCAGCTAAGTGTTGTGTGCTAATAAACAGCGTTGTATTCCCTCTACGTGTGTGTTCAATCCATACGACTACCATCTACGCGACATCTTTGGTGGAGGTGCCGGGTACTCAGTTCAGTCTGGAAGCAGAAGAAATACGAAGAAGCCGTAGACTTTTAAATCTTCCTCCGGAATACGGTCTTTACGTAGCCGCTCCACGAAAGCGATTCCCGGCAATGCCTGAAGGAGAAGTCTAGCCACAAACCGTCCTGCTGTCTCCAGCACTAATTAGGGAACCGAGAAAGCCGACAATTTTTAGAGGCGATCCTGGACAAGATCCAACCAAGTGGTTAAAAGAATACCTTAGAGTATCAAAATTTAATCAATGGGATGATACTCTATGTCTTGCGAACGTCTACTTTTTCCTTGATGGGACCGCCAAAATATGGTTTGAAAATAACGAAGATCTGCTGAATTCATGGGACGACTTCGAAAGAGAACTGAAAAAAACTTTTGGTGACTCTCAGCTATATATACGGCGAGCTAAGGATTGCTTAAAATGCCGAGCGCAGAGAGCTGGGGAAGCTACACAATCTTATATCCAAGACGTTTTAGGACTCTGCAACCAAATTGACCCGGCCATGTCAAAAGACGATAAAGTGTCCCACTTAATGAAGGGCATCGCAGAAGAGGTGTACCAGGCCTTATTAACTAAGGAGATAAAAACGACAGTCGATTTCAGTAAATGGTGTCAGTACATTGAGGAAATGCAGCAAAAGCGGATAGGACGTCAGAAATTCAGTCGCTTGCCGAATGTTGTCCCAATTGCCTCCGTCGACGAGGAACAGGATCTAACCTCACTGATCCGTAAAATTGTCCGTGAAGAGATACAGCGATTAACTACACCCCAAATTGAAGAGCCCCAAACAGGCGTACAAACCATAGAAGCAATTGTGCGAGATGAGGTTGAGAAATCTTTGGCGCCCATATCTAGTGGAAGCTTCTGAAGGTCGACTCCCACATACAACCGCAGCATCCACTCGACGTATAACAGGCCGGAGCCGGCACAGGAACAATTACCCCGAAAAACCGACGTGTGGCGTACGACCGACAATCGTCCCGTTTGCTTTCACTGTGGCCGCCCCGGACATGTCATTCGCTATTGCCGGGATAGAAGAGCAATTTTTAATGCTTACAGAGCTGATAGGGGAAACACAGCCCAGAGACGCATGATCTCCCAGAACACCGCCGACGAATCCAGCCGAACGTTTGAAAGAAGTCTGTCGCCTAGCCCTAATCGAGGTCGATCGCCTACTCGCCGCTTCAGATCCCCATCGCCGTATAGACGTTCCAGCGTCTCACCTGGCCGAAGAAATGAGGAAAACTAATTCTGCGACCTTCCTGGGAGGTGAGGCCGCTGAAAAACAAAATCCTCCCGCTGCCGCAAAGATGACGAAGAATTATCTACAACTGAACATTGACAGTCAACCAGTACGTGCACTCGTGGACTCCGGCGCATCATTTTCTGTCATCTCAGACCAATATAGACGTCAGCTGCGAAAGATTATGTTCCCAATCAACGGAAGCATAATCCTCAAGGTCGCCGACGGAAGTCACGTCCGTCCAATAGGGAAATGTGTTCTTCGCTTAAACATCAATGGTCTAATACGCCCCTTTGAGTTTACAGTTATGCCGAACTGCAGTCACAATGTTATACTTGGTTGGGATTTTCTCGAAGCCTCGAGAACAGTCGTCGACTGTGGCCGATCGGAACTAGTGTTTGACGAAATGATGTCAGATCCTGAATCTGCTGAGACATGGCGAGTGAACACCCTTCAAGACTGCGTCGTACCTCCGCACTCTATTTCTAAAGTAATTGTCACGAATCCCAAAATTAATGCGATCACAGACGTCATAGTGGAGGGAAATCGACTACTGCTGCTGGACAAAGAAGTTGCGGTGCCCTCAACGATCCTGACGTTTTACGACGGTACAGCCGAACTCTGGGTCACGAATGCTCAACCAGAAGCTAGGTTCATTCCCAAAGGCATGTGTGTGGGCTATGCAGAGACTCTAGACGAGAGGTATCTGAACTGCATCTCCAGTGCGCATATCTGCTCAGCCGCCAAGTTGAAATCGAGCCCTTCTCCGGTCACCTATTCCCAAATGCTAGCCCAAGATCTCACGGTAGAACGAAAACAGCGACTCTTAGAATTACTTTCTGAGTTTCCTGAAATTTTTGATCAATCAAGAAAAGTCGGAACAAAAGTAAATGTGAAACATCGTATAATCACTGGCAATCATCTACCGATTAGCCAAAGGGCTTACAGAGTATCTCCTGCGGAGCGTCGAATTATTCAAGAGGAAGTAGAAAAGATGCTAGACAGAGATGTTATTCAACCATCGGAGAGCCCATGGTCGTCCCCAGTTGTCCTCGTGAAGAAAAAGGATGGAAGTTGGCGATTTTGTGTCGATTATCGTCGGCTCAACAAAATTACGAAAAAAGATGCCTACCCTCTGCCACGTATTGACGACACATTAGACAGCTTAAAAGGGGCCAAGTTCTTTTCGTCGATCGATCTCTATTCTGGCTACTGGCAGATTGAAGTGGACGAGGCAGATCGCGAAAAGACAGCTTTTATCACACCAGAAGGACTTTACGAGTTCAAGGTCATGCCCTTTGGTCTGTGCAATGCACCGGCAACCTTTGAAAGAATGATGGATAACTTGCTACGACACCTAAAATGGACCATGTGTCTCTGTTATCTAGACGACATTGTCGTGTTTTCTGAGACCTTCGGCGACCATCTTAAACGTCTGAATGTCGTACTTAAATGCATCCAAGAAGCTGGGCTTGTCCTAAATCCAAAAAAATGTCTCTTCGGGGCTGAACAAATTAAGATTTTGGGACATCTAGTATCGGAAGGAGGTGTCCGCCCCGATCCAGATAAAGTAAAGGCCGTGAAGTGTTTTCCCACACCCAAAAGTGTGCACGACGTCAGATGTTTCCTAGGACTCTGTTCTTATAACCGCCGCTTCATCAAGGATTTTTGTCATCAAGCTCAACCCTTACAAATGTTGCTGAAAGGTGACTCTAAATTTCGTTGGGGACGTGAGCAGTCGGATGCTTTCGACCGGCTAAAGGAAGCACTGATATCTGACCCTATACTGGGACTTTACGACGAAAACGCCGAAACAGAACTGCGAACGGACGCCAGCGGCTATGGTATTGGAGCAGTCTTGGTTCAAATACAGCATGGAAAAGAAACAGTTATTGCCCATGCTTCGCGGACACTAACCAAAGCAGAGAAAAATTATTCCACGACTGAAAGAGAATGCCTTGCCGCCGTATGGGCTGTTCACAAGTTTAGACCATACCTCTCCGGCAAACACTTTTCAATCGTAACAGACCACCATTCGCTGTGTTGGCTAACTAATCTAAAGGATCCCTCAGGAAGACTGGCGAGGTGGGCCTTGCGACTACAAGAGTATGACATCTCGATTGTTTACAAGAGCGGAAAGAAACACAAGGACGCTGATAGTTTGTCCCGAAATCCATTGGAAGAAGACAATATACCATCGGAAGTCATCGCCGCTATAGATTTTGCTAACGTTGCTGACGAACAAAGAAAAGATCCAAGACTTGCGGAGTTAATACGGACTCTAGGAAATGGCGGAACAGTGAAAGGAGAATTTGAGCTGATTGAAGACGTACTATGTAAAAAGAGTTTCGATCCAACCGGCAAGAAATGGCTTCCTGTCATTCCAAAGCATCTACGTCAAGACATTCTTCGATATTTCCATGACGCACCCACGGCCGGACATCTAGGATTCGTCAAAACGTACGACAGAATAAGGAAGCGGTTTCACTGGCCAGGGCTCTACCGAAATGTGCGACGATATGTCATGCACTGCCGGGAATGCCAGCGTAGGAAAGCCGTTCCACAGAAGCCTCCGGGTCATCTAATGCCTATACCGCCTGCTGTTGCGCCATTTCATCGCATTGGGATAGATCTCCTTGGGCGTTTTCCAAATTCGACCACTGGAAATAAATGGATCGTAGTCTGCACCGACTATTTGAGTCGCTATGCTATTACAAAAGCCCTGAAAACTGCTGAAGCTGCGGAATTAGCGAGGTTCCTCGTCGAAGATATACTTCTAAAACATGGAGCGCCCCGAGTTATCATCACCGATCGAGGGCAAGTGTTTCAATCAAGACTTGTTTCAGATATCATCCGGTTGTGTAACATTAGTCATCGAATGACGACAGCCTACCATCCTCAGACCAATGGCCTTACTGAGCGATTCAACAAAACACTAGGCGACATGTTATCCATGTACGTAGACGTAGAACAGAGAAACTGGGACGAGATACTGCCGTTTGTGACCTTCGCTTACAACACCGCTAAACAGGATGTAACCGGATTCACACCTTTCTATTTACTTCATGGCCGAGAAGCCGAAACAACGCTCGACACTCTTTTCCCCTTCTGCCCTGACGTGGAGAACGACTATACTAAGCATCTTGTCGTGAAAACAAGAGGCAAGGCAGTTAGCCAGACTACGAACCCTAGAGGCGCAAGAAAAGGACCGTCGGCGTTATAATTCCAAGCACAGGGTGGTGTCCTATTCACCTGGAGATTTGGTATGGATTTTCACGCCTGTTCGGGAAGTAGGCTTGTCCGAGAAACTGCTTAAACAATATTTCGGACCATACCAGGTGTTACGACGATTATCTGACGTAATCTACGAAGTCCAAGACTATGAGCCAACATCAAGACGCCGGAAAACGATAGACACCGTCCATGTTCTTAGAATGAAGCCTTACTACGACCCTGAGTTACAAGCACAACATCCGAATGGTGATTCTTCAACATCTGAAGACGGCCATTGTGAAGAGGATCCGCCTACCAATGTAAAGAATGATTACACCGGACCACAGACACGTTCCAGATCAAAAGTTGCTAGCAGTTAGGCAACCTAGGACAGCGGGACGCTGTTCTTCTAAGGAGGGAGCGATGCCGCTTAAAGCCTTTCCCGTCAAAGACTCTGTTGTTGAATGGTCAACGCACCGGACTGCTGAGCCAGAGGTCCCCGGTTCGAAGCTCTACATTATTTTAATTTAATTTAATTTAATTTAATTCTAATTCTATTTCTGTTAGTTCTAGAAGTTGCTAGAACATTCTTTAATTTCCTGGAACGGCGTTCCAGAATATTCTGTTTGTGGTGTTGATTATTTAGAGAATTTCGTAATGATAGTGCTTACACCACTAGCACTTTTTTTTTTGCTAACCCAGGTTCAAAAGAATCAAATTTTCCTTGGTTGCCTCTGCACAATATATGTCCATAGAGTGAATAAAAAAAATGACAGACACTATCAATTACAAACACATTCATTTAATAAAGAATAATATTGCATTTCATTACACATCAAAAAAATTAAGAATTGATCATTAAAAATTAAGAATTGGTATGTCAAAATTTAGTAGTCATACTCTTCCTGACCATTCTAAACACATCATATAAAACATTACTACATATCACAAATAGCATATAAAATTACCCTAGAGGAAGGACTCTACACGGTATAAAATAAAATATAGGAAAATGTAATTAAGACATAAAAAAAAATATAAAAACGTCACCCGATTCACGAATTTCCGCGATGAGAAGGGGTTCGGTTGAAGGGCCGAAATTGCTGAGTTCCAGGCTTCCGGCAGGAATTGCACTCCTGAGTCGTGGAAGAAGTGGCGACTACCGGATCAAAATTTCTGAGGTTCTCCGGTACCCGTCTCGTCGGTGCCAAGAACGGTGAATCTTTGCAGGGTCAAATCCTTGGATCGAGGGAAACACGAGGTCTCCCAACTGGAACACGTCAGTACGGATGTGGTTCTGAAGCACTCAATCCCTCGTCATAACTTAGAAATTTTCAGCACGTCCAGCCTTGCAGCGAGTAAAATAATCTCCGTCCTACACTCTCACGCACCTCAGCGATACCCCTGCACTCTCGCCAAAACCCGTCCGGTCGGTCAGAGGGGACGCTCCCGTGCCGTCTTTTCATTGGACCACGAAGTGGTCATTCAAGCCTAAGTCCGGCCCTTCTCCCCCAACCCTTCAAGAAAAGGAAAAACATGGCGGACTTTTCGAACAAAATGGCGAATTCGCCATTTAGCCATACAAAATAAAAATGGGGACCGTAAAACACAAAAAAAAACAACTATTAATTGTTACAGAGTTAGCTATTAAGTGAGATGATGATAATTTACTGACATTACTATTATTTGGTTTAGTTAGTAAAACTTATGGAGTGATGAAAAAAAAAGAAAGTCGTTATTCGACAGTTAGTACAATCATCACGACATGTTGATGGATAAAAGAGCAAGTAGCTCAACCTGTGAGTTCAGTTCTGAGTTCTATCAGCTAAGTGTTGTGTGCTAATAAACAGCGTTGTATTCCCTCTACGTGTGTGTTCAATCCATACGACTACCATCTACGCGACAATATAATTAACAGTTGTTTTAAAACACCCCTGGTAAACATTGGTAAGTTTCGAAGTATTAGAATGATAGTAAAAAATATTCCAGAGTTTCAGACAGAAGCATAAAAAGAAAGAATACGCAAAAAAGTAACTAAATTAAACAAAAATTGACAGAATACAGAAAAAGTGAACACCGGCAAAAGTAAATAAAACGTTTCCTTGTGCGCATGCGCAGTTCTTATGTATGATTGATTCCAACGCCTAGTGTACCGCGTTGGAAAAACCACATAAAATTTGTGTTGAAGTATCGTTCTTTAAAATTCAATTAAAAATCGAAATTTTATGATAGAGACTTGAAATGAGGTTTATATGAATAAGAAAGCTTTCACCTTCCAGATTATGTAAATATTTTCTTTGTAAGATAAAAACTCGAAGAGCATTGACCGTAGATCCTCAAAAGTGCTTAAATTTCTTGAAAAAGTGGGTTTAATATTTTGATGAAAATATTAGTCTGTTTTAAATTATTTTTAAACAAATGAGGTCTTGTTTGAAGGAGAAATGTCAGTAGTCTTAGACTGTAAAAAGATCAAAATTCTACGATCATTTTTTGCCGAGATAACGTAATCTGAAGTTAAAAAACATAAAATATCCCACAAAACATAAAATAAAAATTTTTCTAGAATAAAATTTAAAATTCGGGCTTCGAGGTGCACCTTCCCATAGTCTGCACTCCCCGTGTGCCAAATTTCATGGCTGTAAGTTTCACAGATTAGAATGGAAACACTAAAAAACAACGAATCAAGCTATCTAAATTTTGTGGCTACGTAACTCCCATCTTGCTAACAGTCGCAGCCAGAAGAAAAATTCTCCCCCCCCCCCACCGGCGAGAAATTTCGTTCTGTCCACCGCTCCACGTATAGGCGAAAAATTCTTTCTTCGAGACTACCGCATTTGAAATTTGTGTTGACGTATCGTTCTTTAAAATTCAATTAAAAATCGAAATTTTAAGATAGAGACTTGAAATGAGGTTTATATGAATGAGAAAGCTTTCATCTTCCAGATGATGTAAATATTTTCTTTGTAAGATAAAAACACGAAGAGAATCGACCGTAGATGCTCAAAAGGGCGTAAATATCTCGAAAAAGTGGGTTTAATATTTTGAAGAAAATATTAGTCTGTTTTAAATTATTTTTAAACAAATGAAGTCTTGTTTGAAGAAGAAATGTCTGTAGTCTTAGATTGTAAAAAGATCAAAATTCTACGATCATTTTTTGCCGAGATATCGTAATCTGAAGTTAAAAAAACATAAAATATCCCACAAAACATAATTGAATGACCCAATCGCTTACAATCCGAGGGGAGAAAATTTCGTCATTCAATTCCGCGCTTGAAGAACCAAGCAGGAAATTTGTGTTCGAGTATCGTTCTTTAAAATTCAATTAAAAATCGAAATTTTAAAATAGAGACTTGAAATGAGGTTTATATGAATGAGAAAGCTTTCATCTTCCAGATGATATAAATATTTTCTTTGTAAGATAAAAACTCGAAGAGCATCGACCGTAGGTCCTCAAAAGCGCATAAATTTCTCGAAAAAGTGGATTTAATATTTTGATGAAAATATTAGTCTGTTATAAATTATTTTAAAACAAATGAGGTCTTGTTTGAAGGAGAAATGTGTGTAGTCTTACATTGTAAAAAGATCAAAATTCTACGATCATTTTTTGCCGAAATATCGTAATCTGAAGTTAAAAAAACATAAAATATCGTACAAAACATAAAATAAAAATTTTCTAGAATAAAATATAAAATTCGGGCTTCGAGGTGCACCTTCCCATAGCCTGCACTACCCGTGTGCGAAATTTCACGGCTATAAGTTTCACAGATTCGTCTGGGGGCCGCATACGCACACACACACACACAAACACTTGCTTTTATTAATAAGATGATATAACTCCTTAAACATAAAAACAGGTATTATTTGTTATGATTATTTACGTGTCAGTTACTTGTTATGATTTGGTAGGATATTTTGAGGCTTTGAAACGATCAAAAACTTTTCTCGTACAATTTAGTTCCTTATTCGCTTCATGTCATCTAGATATTCGAAAGGTTTTGAAAAAACATTCTTCTTTCAGTCAAGGGGATACCAGTAATTCTAATAAAGGTTCTGTTATTGTTCTCACAATCAAGCCTATTTAGTCAGATATATTTTAACAAGGGAACGTTTCCTCATGTTTATTATATACAGCATTGTACACATACACGGAGACATATATATATATATATATATATATATATATAATATCTCCCCCCCCCCCAAGGTTTAGCAAGGAGTACAGTAACGTTTAACTGTAACTTTAGAAATTCGCAGGTTACTGTTATATGTATTCTAATACGTTAAGTATTCATCTACATTTTTCGACTGCCATCTCAAGATTTTTTTTTAATTTTCCTCCATCTGACTTAGAAAAATCTAATTTTTTTTTCCTGTTATGTATAATTTCATTAAGGAATCTTGATAATTTTTTCATAAGAGGGATTGCGTAACTTTGTATGTTTCCATCGGAATAGGAACACCAACATGTTGCATTTCTGTTTTTTGTTTTTTCCCTTTTAAATACTTGTAGGACCTTCTATGTAAGAAAGATAACGCCTTCAAAATAGTTCAACACAGCTTATTTCAGGATCTTCCAGTCAATGGCAATACAAATCATTTTATCAGTCTTTTGTCCCTGTGGCACATTTAAGTCGGCCATACATTCCAAATAAACGATTCTCTAATTTATCTGCCAATGGTAAAAGTTGAGAGAAATGACATTCAACGCATACAAAGAAATGCGTCTTTTGTCTCCTGATGCATTGGCTCTTCTTTCGGAAACCGGGTGATTCGCTTCACTTGACCCTTCAACAACTCTAATCTATTTTTCATTTCCTTCTGGACTTTAAGAATGTCTTGAGCTGTCAAGAGCAGGTTCCTCTTCAATATCATTTGCTTTTACATGGACACAGATAGAAAGTATGGATCTTATCTAAAGCATTCATTTAAACTGATTTTTCTCTGACACTGATTTCATAACGGGATTCGCACTGATGCCAAATTAAGGGTTGGAATCTTAACAACGAGTTATGTTGACTGAATGGACCCACTGCGTTTTATCCAGAAACTGAAAGGAAAAATTGAAGTAATGTCATATGAAAATGGTAATAACAAGTCAAGGGAATTGTAATAGCATGCGATGGTTAGACAAGACATAGAATTCGAAGTTATAAACACCCGGATGCTATCCAGGGTGCTGGCAGGCGACTCTGACGACTTCACTAAATCGAAATGAAACCTTACTGTCAATTTTTTAGTTTTGAATGCGAGTATTAAAAGGTATGAAACTTATAGACAGAACCATTTTACCTTCATGTTAGTGATAGCCTAAGTGTACTATGTATAATAAAATGCATAGCATATATAATAAAATCCTAAGAGTAAACACATGCGGAATGGCCAGAGGTAGCCTATCGGCAGCGCGTCGGTTTTCGGTACTGAAGGTGTTTGGATCGAATCCCCACAAGCACCGTTAAATACCTTCGTATCTAGGCTGGATATGGACATGTTAAATTCGTAGATCCGTCTATGAGGTCAGTGGGTGGGAAAGGTACGATCCTCCCAGATGTCGCGATTGGAGGTGCTCGGTCAAAATTGTGGTGGCACCTAGCCAAGACGGACTCCGACCCTTGTTATGCTATTATAAACCGGAGCCGCACTACTCAGCCCGAAGCCTATATGGATCTGGTCTGGCACTTCCGGCCAGGGGCCATTAGGGACAACAACGCATGCGGAATTTCAGTAAAGGATAGTTGATCCGTTTCTCTTTTAAACGTTTCTCCTCAAATATCTATATACAGTGGACGCTCGTTAATTCGAACTCAAAGGTTCTCAGAAAAAAGTTCGAATTATCCGATGTTAAGAGAAAATATATAACTTTAAATGTGTATCACTAAAGAAGAAAAATCTCCTAGTATGTATAACCCCAGAAAATATATTATACTACGTTATCTAAAATTAAACATATTAAAAAGCAATACAGATTTACCTTAATCATAAAATGAAGCAGAAGATATGCAGTAGAAAGTAAACTTCAATTAAAAATATGAATTACACTTTGGAGAAAAACTGTAAAATGGATGTTTGGTTCTGTTTATGATGCCTACATTGTTCAGCCAGCTTCTCGATTTGAAGTAAACATTTCAATTCATTTTCAGAGAAAGGTTCCATCTGAATAAATGCTTTTAATAGAGTCCATTATGGCTTTGTCCATTATGGCCGCATTAAAAATATCTTTCGGCAGGTAAGTAGAGAAAAGCCCTGGCAGTTTCCTACCGAAATTAGTGCATACGTCTTCGTTTACATCAGAGCTTTGACCACATACAGTTTGATAAGAAATATTGTGCCTTGACTTAAATCGAGAAAGCCATCCATCACTGCATTTAAAATCTTGCGATATACCCATTCGACTTGCCAATTCATCAGTCTTCGTCAGCACTAGGGGTCCATTTATCGGAAAATTTCGAGATCTAACATCCTGGAGCCATAGCAGTAGAGCTTTTTCTAGATCTTCTTGGGACGCATTTCTCATGCGTTTCCTTCCCCTAGCAAATTTTGATTTTTCCCATGAATCTAAAATTGACTCCTTGTTTTTCAAATAAGTTGACAAGGCATTTTTTTAATTCCATAATCAGCTGCTAACTTTGTTTTACATTCGCCATTCTCTACTTTCTATCTTTGTCTCCAAAGTTAGGGTTTTGTACTTTCCACGTGTAGACATACTGAATTTTTACACGTTCACACCAAACAATGAGGAAGAAAAACTAGACCACATTAACTTGTCTGCACTGCAGGTATAACTGACGCAGCTCCCTATAATCTGTAGTAAAGACTGGTTTTTCTGAAATTCTAAGAAAATCGATACATATAAAGGAAAATTGCTTTTTCCGTTTAGCACTAATAAGAAGGACAATAGCTACTAACGTTCAACGGACATGCAATAGTCTAGGAATGCCGGCATGTGCCTCTTTACACAGAAAAGAAATACAGATGATTTTGACACACAAAATAATAAATACAGTGTGTATTTTCTCCATTAAACGAGGAAAAAGAAATTTTTTTTGTCAAATTTTTAGTTCGAATTAACCGAAGAGATAAAAATTTAGTTCGAATTAATCAGATATTTTTAACATTAATTCCAATACAAGTTTTTTGGGGCCTTTGGATTAGTTCGAATTAACCGAAAGTTCGAATTAACCGAGTTCGAATTAACGAGCGTCCACTATATAAAACAGTTCCGTAACTGACTGACTCACTGACTGACTGATTGACTGACTGACATAAACGCACAGACCAAACCGCTGGACCTAAAGGGCTAAAATTCGTTGCATGGCGATTCTTCTTATGGTGTAGGAGTGCACTAAGAAAAACTTTTGAAAAATTCTTCTTAGATTTTTTTAAATTAAATTTTTAAGCTTTTTTAGTAACCTTTTTAAATTTGCATTTAAAATAATTATTTCAGAGTTATAAAATTTATATCACGAGAAAGATCATAAAAATTTCTTTAAAATAAAATCTTTTTCGAATCTTTACCTCAATTTTCTGATTTTTGGTGAATTTTTAAAGATTAATTTTTAGAATTTAATTTATTAAATGCCGATCACGTAATTTCTTTTTCTGGTGCTTTAAATAAATTTATCGTCACGTGCATAACAACTAAATAGACAAAAAAACTATTTTTCTTTTCTTGCTAATGCGGCAGACGATTGGACATTATCCAAAAACATATTAAAATACAGTACAAGATATGTTCCTCAAACTATACTATATTAACTGTACTATATTCTTTAGTGTGTCCTATTAGATTTAATTTGAATATTTTCTTCTATATTATTTTGTCTATAAAAATATACGTCACGATATTTTTATAAATATATTTTTTCGTTTTTTTTTACATCAATTGCATACATTGATCGTTGTATTTATTATAAATTCATTTATACATATTTTTGGCATTAATTGCATACATTGACCGTTGTATTTAATTTGAATGTACTCCGTAGTGAAGTACTGGTTTTCAGCTAGTATATATATATATATATATATATATATATATATATATATATATATATATATATATATATATATATAAATTTCCTAATTCCCAACAAGCTTCATTAGAGAATAATGCTATATAACTTTAGTTTTATGTTTCTGGGAGCAGCTCAAATTTCATTTATTTATAATTTACCTATCCCGAAATACTGCCAATAATGAAAAATCTAACTTTCCCTCAACCATTTTACTTGGTACTGACTGTGAACTTTATCTATTGTAACAAGTATTGTTCATTGTGACCCGCGATGGGGATATATTTGAGGAGCAAGTAGAGTGTTACGCTCAATTTCCGACGTCATCTTTAGCAAATGCAGGATCTATAATAGAATTAGACAAAAGAATCAAACAGCAATGAAGATGAAGGAAGCATTCTAGTTCGACTGCCATCAAGTTTTGGAATAGCATCTGGCTTCATTCATCCTGTCAATTCATATTTAACCGAAGATAATGGATGAGATCATAAAAAATTGGCCCCGTTAGCGGGGAACAAGGAAATTTTCATATTACACTCCAGAAAATCCCAGCAAAACGAGGTAATAAACTAATTTTAAGATGCTAGGAGATAGAAAATTTATTTTCTTAAAATATTATTTAATTTCATCTACCGGGAGATAGCCGAATGGCTAGGGATGTATCTACATATTGGATGTAACGACATATTTAAAGATTTTGTGTTTATAGGATAAGAAACACGCTATGTTCTCTCGAAAACCTGGGAATCGAATAAGATAAATATTATGGAATTTCAAGTGTAGTTATCTTCTATATAAATAAAGTAACAGACGTATTTGTTGTGGGCTTTGTCGAGTCACGTGACATAACGCGACTGGGTCTCAGTCATCCAAAAAAATGGCCGACATATATAGAAATCGGTGTATATTTTTTTCTCATGAAAGTACATAAATGTTACATATTTGGAAAGAGCTTTGAAAACGGATAATTTTTTTTGCGTACACTTATTCTGTTAATTCAATAGATTAGAGATATTTTAATTCTTAGAAATCAAATCATCTATATCCAGGTGCAGCCATCTGTCGGCAGCGACGGGAATGAAAATTGACTTGAATTTAATACATTTGTAGGTCCTGTTTTTCTTTTGTGGGGCAGGAAGTACATAAATATGTTACACGGGTGGCTTGAGCGTAGCTAGGCGAAGCCCGGCTAGTTTAAAAAATATATAATATTTTTGTGTTACAAGAACTTGATCAATTAAAAGGCGTTTCTTGTAAATGCTGTAGTTTTAGGAATGTTTATTACCAAGTTACAGGGACTCATTAAAAGGATTAAGAACAGCAAATTTTGTAATTTTTATTAGCAATTCCGAAAAAAATTCCCCCGTATTAATAAATTCATCTAAATTTTGAATGCTTTTTCAATTTCTCTTTGCACAATTTTTAGAAAAATTCTTATGGCCGAATGGCTAGGGCGCTGGAATTCAGAGCCTGTGGGATCGAAACCCACTCTTGGCATGGATGTTTGTAGCCGTTCGAAATTGGCTTTAAGCAGTAGGTCCCGATCTAATTAGCCCTCGTGGGGCAAAAAATGACCGTATCGCTATCAATCAACCATTTAAGTTAAGCTTTTAAATACATCTTAAGTTTATCCCAATGCAGGTAAATGTTAAATATTTAGCAACGATATGAAAAGTAAATTGTGAAAGTAAATGTGATTAGTTAAAAATTTTCGATGAAAGTACGCTAGCGATTGATTGCGTATGATTTCGACGAAAGTACGGATGCCGTAGTTTGGAAACCCCTGGATTAGACGAAAGCTAAGAAAACATGAGACAGTTGTAAAGTCGTTTAAGAAATGTGGAATAAGCAACTCACTTGATGGAACGAGAATGATTTGTTATACGAAGACGCAGTTTCTGAATAAGACGTTCTAGGTGATTCTTCATTTAGCTGTGGAGATGAATTTTAGGGTTTTGATAATTCTGATTAAAAGGTACCTACCTACAATGCTCCCTAGTTACATTTTTATGCACATAAATAACTGTAAAACTATTGCAGTAAATCATTATGAAATTCATGAAGAAAAGGTAATTTTTTCCCCTTAAAACTGTGTATAAAAAATGTGTGCGTCTTATACGCCGCTGTGTCCTACACGCTTGAAAATATGGTAATTTGCTTCTTTTTCTTTACCTATCTCGCCTCACTTCAGAAAATTTTCAGTGCAGTTGGAGTTTTATCTACTCTGATAGTAAAGGTCTTATTAATAAGTAGTTTTTATTAATAGAAAATGGTAGGCTTCCACTGGGATAACATATTTCATTTGTTTTTAATAAAAAATTTAGTTTGCTATTTTCAATTATTGCTTCGTGTTCTTCATTCCCCAGTGTGTTCATTTTGAACATCTTTATGTTTTATGACAGCCACAAAAAAGTTTTGAAATTACTGAAAAGGTGCACAAACGACAAACTATATTAAAAAGATTTGTATAAAAGCAAATAAACAATTAAATAGGGTTAGTGACCAATGACAGAGCGTATTCTATATTAATTCCCTGTAAATTTGCTTATTTTCAAAACTTATTAGCTTTCTTCTGAGCAATTTACTTTAACTCTGAAATAATTTACTTTTCAAATCGTTACTAAATATTTGATATTTATCTGAATTAGAATAAATTTAAAATAGAATTTAATAGCTTCACGCAACTAATATTTTCTTACTAATAGGTGGTTTGGGTCAGTGTAAGAAATAGACTACCACTGAGCTAATATATTTCATCTGTTTTTAACAGAAACTTTACTATCTTCAGTCACGCGAGTATATCCGAAACTGTAAGATGTAAGACAATGTATAGAGCTGTATGCGTGGCTGAGAATGCCTAAAACAAAATCCTTTTACTTTTGACACCTTCGTATAAAATGCAGATCGAATAGCGACAGTTAATTAAAAGTAACTGAAACGTGGTTGCATAAAAACACCACGCGACGGATTTGTTTCGATATAATCTCGATGGTTGTTTTGTAATTGGGCAAAAGTTTCGTAGATATCGGATGGCAGCACGCGATGCGAGAGATGTGACAAAATAAGTAATAAACGCTTAGGATGAATATAAGAGGGTGTGTCATAATGAGATAAAGGTGCACTGATAGGATAAATTCCAATTAAAGGGATAGCGCGCAAAGCATTCGAATCAATAAATCTTGATCTTAAGGATTTCATATCTCTAATAAGCGATATTTTCAAGGACAGCGGCTTGCCCTGATTCGAAATAATAAGATGTCTCTTCCATCATAGAACATGACAGGTTAGTTAGTGCAAGATAGGAATCATTTAGAAAGATAATTCGATAATTAATTTACATTAAGTTCGCTTTGTTAAATTTAACTACACACGTTTCCCAAGGTTTTTTCCACAATATGTCCATTTCTTCAATAGATATTCGAATTTCTGTTAGGAAAATATATCTATCTGTCTCTCTCTCTCTCTCTCTCTCTCTCTCTCTCTATATATATATATATATATATATATATATATATATATATATATATATATATATATATATATATATACATATATATTTATTTATTTATTTATTTATTTCCGTGATGTGTTTGTATTAGGCGGAAATACGATTCTCACCAAACAGAATATATATATTTGGGAGGGGGCATGGGGGTCGGAATAAATTGGCCTCAGTCATAAACTAATTAACAACCATCGTATAGAACAAATAATAATTTCAGTTTACTTACATAGAGAAATGAAAATAACGTAGTCCGTCTGCGACGGAATCCAAAGCGGGAGTCCTAATCCTGCTCCCCAAACAGAGTAGAGGGGGTCGCGACAATGCTAGCAGCGCCCTCTTGTGCCAGACATAATATGGGTTCACAAATAACATTAAAGTCAAAGTTCAGCTCAGCATTCTACAGTTCGGCCATTCTAGACGGATGACATTAAACAGGCACTGAAAGTCTCTGAAAATGAAATTAAATGGAACACACTCACAGTACGCGGGACCATGCAGGGGATGCTCTGGTGCTGACATCGGATACCGGGGTACCTAGTCAGTCGTCTGAATCGGGATAGTCGGGATGCCATGCTAGTTGTCTGAATCAGGATAGTAGGGATACCATGGATTCCTGTAGTCGGCAGCAGAAGACGTGATGTTGGAACGTTCATGTTGTCTGAATTTGATGACATCGTACCGGTCATGGGGCTAGACTCTGGTCACTTGGTAGGGAGCTTGGAATTTCGGACTTAATTTCATTTCTGTTCTATACTGCGTACGCTTGATTACACATAATTCTCGTATCCCATACTTGCATGAATTTTTTCTCTTCTTATTATAGGATTTCTAGTTTTCTTCTTGCATCTTGAGAATATTCTTTCTTGCGTCTTTCTTCATTTTTTCTCTCTTTTTCATCATCGCATTAAGATACTTATAAAATACACCATTAATGGCAAAAAGTTCTTCGTCTTTTTCTTTTTCCATTAGGGTTTTGGCCGTTTGAATGTTTTTATCTCGTTCTGGGGAGCTTTAATTTTGGCGGTTACGTCGTTTTCCGTATTTGAAATAATAAGCACGGTGTTGCGACTTAGCGCATCAGCATGTTTCATATTTGCTCCTAACCGATGAAGAACTTCATAGTCAAATTCTCCCAGGAATAATGACCATCGTTCAATTTTCGAGGAAACGTCTTTTTTGCCCATTGTCATCTGGAAAGCGGCGCAGTCCGTTATAATTGTAAATCTGGAACCAAGCAAGTAATTCCTAATTTTCTTTCACGCTTCTATAATTGCGAGAACTTCTAATTCATACGAGCAATACTTCTCTTCAGCTTGGGAAGTCTTCTTGCTTATGTAATGGATGGGGTTATGTTTTCCATTTTCAGCTTCTTGCAATAACATAGCTCCGTATCCATGTTTGCTAGCGTCCGTATGTACTTCGAGTTTTCTGCCTTGCATGAATATACCCAAAGCGGGTTCAGTAGTAGTAGCACTATATTGTTTTAATCTCAAAAATGCTTCTTGTTGGTTTGGACCAAAAATAAACTTCTGAGGTTTTCTAAGCAAGTCACTCAAAGGTTTTGCGATAGCAGAGTATCCAGGGATAAATTTTTGAAAATATCCCGTGAGACTAAAAAAGCTTTGGACTTGCTTAACTGTAGTTGATTGAGGAAATTTCTGCACTGCGGCTGTTTTTGACGGAGATGGTTTAACAGTTCCATTTTCAATGACATGATCTAAGAATTCTACTTTTTGCATTAAAAATTGGCATTTTTCAACTTAATTTGTAATCCGTATCGAGAGGCTACCTCTAAAACTTGTCGTAATCGTTGAATACCTTCTTCTTCATCTACTGACGGAATAATTATATCATCATATACAATACAACAATACCTTCGTTAATGAGATTTCGGAATATACATGATAGATTTATCTTTGAAAAACACTGTTTTAAAGACTGTTAGAAAGACCAAAAGGTGTTTACAAAATTCATATTGTCCATCAAAAGTTATAAAACTAGTAAATTTGAGAGTATTTTCTTCTACATCGACATGAAAAAAGCCATTTCGGAGATCAATCGTTGTGAATATTTTTGCACCCTGTAATTTATCCAGAACGTCTTCAATTAACGGTAAGGGGAAACGATCTTTTATTGTTTTCTTATTTAACGCTCGGTAATCAACACATAGTCGCGTAGATCCGGTTTTTTTCTTAACTAAAACAATCGGACTTGCGTAATCAGAGCAACTATAGGTCTAATTATCCCGGCTTCTAACCATTCTTTAATTTGTTCATCTACAAATGATTTCTCGGGGATAGCTAAACATCGAGGTCTGCATACGGCTTGAATCGAGTTTTTATTACTTTTTACTGGACAGTTAGCAGAAATGTGGTCATTCGTACACTGATTAGAGTTGAAACATTTTCTTGCGAAATCTTTAAAAGGACAAACACTATTATTTTTATCACCCCAATTTCTATAGCTCTAAAAGCAAGGAGGTATGCCAGAAGGAGGGATGATTTTTTTTTTTTCTTTTTTGTCGTTTCTAGTTCAGTTGGAATCGGAGTATGATTTCGTATTTTTTCGTAAATGGCTAATTTTTCCTTGAACTCTTTCATAAATTTCGTACCTTAAAGAATTACTTTATTACACGGTTTATCAGGAATTCCATCTATTATATATTGGGTTAGGGATTCGGTTTCGATGTTACCTCTGCTTGCTAATTCTTTTATGACCAGAAAATATTCTTGCAGAGATTCTTCGCTGTTTAAACAACGTTTCGTCAACATTTTATGAAGTTGGCCGCTTGTGCACTTCAAGCTGAGGCAAATTCTTCTTCAAGAGCTAATTTAAGCTTAGCCCACGAAGTTAATCCAGATTCACCTTGAATGAAGAGTTTAGCTAAACCAATTAATGATCTCTTTGCAAATATTAATATTTGCAGATCATTCCATCCGTAAATACCTGCCGTTTCTTCAAAATCAATTTTCTACTTTTCGATGGGATAATTATCTTTCCTGTCAAACTTTCTCAAACTGTCTTCGATATCATGATAAGAAATAGTAAATTTAGAAAATTTATCTACTGATGGTTCTAATCGGGTTACTTCACTAACTTCACTACGGGTTTCTTCATTAATATAATCGTCATCGGAATCACCACTGTCAGATTCGTAACTATCTGTTTTAAGCGTTTTAACATCTAATAGGCTATCGAGAACTCGAGTAGCGAGAACAGTTTCATTTCCTTCACAATCAATACATAAAATATTGCAAATTGTAATTAAATTCGCAAGCCTAACATGTTTCAAAGTAAAAGTTAATTTCTTTTCATAATGTTCGTCATTTTTCTGGTAGTCAAAGTCAGAAAATTCTCGTAACCGTTTCCGGTTTAATCTCTCACCCTCTGTTTCAAAAATAAAATTATGCAAACATCTTATAGATTTAACAGAAGCAGATTTCAAGTTCACTTTGATTCGGGGAATATCAACAAATTTCACTTTTTCCATTTAGAATCGTCAATCGTATCAGTAATCGCAATTCGTAAACATAGAACAGAGATGGTAATGCCTATAAATAGAATAATCGTAATTAGTCGTAATTCGTGGAAACAAAACTGTAACTGTAATTCGTAAAAATAGAACAATCTTACTTTTGGTCGAGTCCGTTCGTGTTGCCTAGTAATGCGTCGCTGGGGATTCACGCCGTATATCCATTCATACTTTTCAGTTCAAATGCAATTCCATTTTCTGACACCAAATCTGTTGGGCGTGGGGGCTGGAGTAAATCAGTCTCAGACATAAACTAATTAACAACCGTCGTAAAGAACAAATAATAATTATAATTTATTAATATAGAGAATTGAAAATAACGTAGTCCGTCTACGACGGAATCTAAAGCGGGAGTCCTAATCCTGCTCCCCAAACAGAGTAGAGGGAGTCGTGACAATGTTTGTGCTAGCGGCGCGCTCTTCCGCTAGACATAATATGGGTTCACAAATAAATTTAAAGTCAAAGTTTAGTCCAGCATATATATATATATATATATATATATTTATATATATAACATTCGGCGATACCCGTCGCTTCACATGTTCGGCGTATTATCACATCCCGTTTGGCGAAGTCGGTGCGCTTGGAGCTGTAGTCGGCCGTTGGGTGATGAACGTCATAAACACAGAAAGTCAGGAAAGGAATATTCAAATTCTAGAGCTAGTTTTTATTTATTTCGAACCTGATGAAACATTGGCCGTAGTGGCAGCCAGAGTTGGCCGGGAAAGGATATGATACTGTATTACATGTTTTCTGTGCTACAAAGTCACGCAAAAAAAAATCGATCTTCAAGCGTGTTGGGGCTTAAATAACTTCGGGAGGTCGTTGTCACATGACCCTTGCACACTGCACCCGTTGGCTGGCCCAGCCATCCAGCCACAGAAGTCCCGTGTCCTGTTATATAAGTTTTGGCGCCCACGAGATTGGGGGTTAAGGGATGATATATTAATTGCCTACTTTTGTATTTAGGATACTCCCAATTCCTTTGTTCTTAAAACGCAAATAGCTTGCTTACGCCCAAGTAATTTTAAAGGAAATTAAAAAGAATTTGTAAATTAGAAAAGGTTTTTCGTGTTGTATGTTATTTTTATATATATATATATATATATATATACACTGCTGGCCACCCAAATTGCAACACCAAGAAAGACAAGAGATATCACAACAAAATTTATTTTGTAGATAACATGTTGACCAAGTATCAAATGATTAAATTTATAGACTTCTGCGAAGTGTGGTTCCTGCCAAAATCAGTAGCCAGAGTAGCCGCCATTGTTGGAGATCACCGCTGCCACACGCCTCGGCATTGATTCAAAGAGACTTTGGATGAGTTCTTGGGGTACAGCAGACCAAGCAGCTTCCACACGTTGCTAAAGTTGATCTGCTCTGGCAGCTGAGGATGGAATGTGGGTCAATCGTAGAGCAACCATGGACCACATGTTTTCTATTGGCGAAAGATCCGGAGAGCGAGGCGGCCAGGGAAGAAATTCAATATGGCGATTGACGACGAACCGTTGGACAATGCGTGCCACGTGTGGTCACGCATTATCCTGTTGAAATATGGCTGTGGGCAAGCCCTGAAGGTAAAGAAGGACAACTGGCTCCAACACCTCGGAGATGTAGCGCTGGCTGTTTAAAGTACCGGCAATGCGTACTAGAGATGTGCGGGAGTGATATCCAATACCTCCCCATACCATAATACCCGGTGCAGGACCAGTGTGGCGGTGCATAACGCAGCTGTTCAGCATCCTCTCTTCACGGTGTCTCCAGACTCGAATGCGACCATCGTGGTGTTGCATACAGAAGCGTGACTCGTCAGTAAAGACAATTTCATTCCATTCTGCCGTCCACATCCTTCTGTCATCGCACCATTGGCGGCGGAGGCGTCTGTGGTTCTGCGTCAAGGGTAGACAAAGCAATGGACGTCTTGCGGACAGACCACTCTGCTGTAAACGGCGTCGAATGGTACGCGCAGACACTGGATGATGCGTTACAGACTGCATGTGCTGTGCTATGGTTCGTGATGTGACTGAGCGATCCGTCACTGCCATGCGCACAATTTGCCTGTCATCACGTGAAGTGGTGCGCTGAGGTAGATGCGATCGAACACGCCGGTCCGTCGTACCCTCCTGCATCCAACGATCACATATCCGCATTACAGTTGTTTGGTTTCGTCCAAGACGACTACCGATTTCCCTGAAAGATAATCCACAATCTCGGTAGGCCACTATCCTTCCTCTGTCGAACTCGGATACTTGATCAAAAGATGATCGCTGTTTTCGACGAGGCATAATTGATCGTTTTTTTGAAAAAACCACAAGAAAAACACAATTGCCGAACTTGAAATCGTCGAAATCTCCAAGCCTTAAATAGCGCTTTGAAGTGGCGCCACAGGCGCGCGTGATGTGCGTCTGCGCTGAAATTCTAATCATTTGCATATCTCACCTCCGCTAATGCATGTTGTAAATTTCACGTTATTTTCATGTTTCCTTCAGGGTGTTGCATTTACAGTGGCCAGCAGTGTATTTGTTTACATAATGAGAAAAATTAAAACTAGAAATCTGTGACGTCATATGACGCACTTCCGTAAACCAGCAGGTGGCGCGACGGGCGCCGGATGGAAGAGGAGAGAAGGGAGATGGATGAAAATGGTAGATGACGTGCGCGCAGCAAAGATTGTAGCAAATATATACATGTTCTTTTTTTTTGTTTGTATTTAATTGTAAAAATGTGTCGTTTTGTAAGTAAAGTGTTCTTTTCAAGAGAGAAAAAAGTGTAATTCTTCGTCTACACAATAACAAACTAGTGTAGGTATTGTTCCTTTTACGAAGAGACAAGGAATGTTCTTCAAGATAGTAAGAGGTGATATCTTACATTGTGGTGGCAGCTCCCGGATCCGAACCCAAGCAACGAGTGAGTGGTTATTTTTGCCATAGTTTTATTATGTGTAGGGTTATCGTATTTACAAAATACATTTCTTGAATTAAATTTATTAGCGTTGTGTATTAAGGATTAATAGTTTAATTGTACATCAGTACATTAGTTTACGCCAGTAAACGGCTGATATTACATGTTCTGTTCACGCCAGTGAAATTTCATGTAGTTACTTTAATACAAACGTAAATTATTTAATTGTACATCAGTACATAAGTTTACGCCAGTAAACGGCTGATATTACATGTTCTGTTCACGCCAGTGAAATTTCATGCAGTTACTTTAATACAAACGTGAATTATTTAATTGTACATCAGTACATTAGTTTACGCCAGTAAACGGCTGTTATTATATGTTCTGTTCACGCCAGTGAAATTTCATATGTTTACTTTAACACAAACGTAAAATATTTAATTGTACATCAGTACGTTAGTTTAGGTTACCTGTCATGCATTCTTGTTTGGTTAATAAATAAGATTAAAAGTTCTGTTTTGTATTTACGTTTTAAATATCTATTATTTCATGATATTTATACCCATATTATGTGTATTATTGTTTATTTTAGTAACATATAATATAATTTACTGTGTTAGTCGGTGATCACACCATAAATTGAATGAATTCCATTTCACACCATTTGAATTTCATTCTGGTACAGGTGGAGACAAATAGATAAATTGGCGACGAAGTTGGCGCCATTTAAGATTTCTATTCTTATTTAAACAGATCATTCATTCATAGGTGCAAAAGGGAAAAATAATGTGTGAAATATTATTCGTATTTATTTATTTCACGAATCACGAATGAAGGAATCTACATGCTATTAATTTCTATTTCTGTGGGTTTTTTGTGAAATAAAAGGGTTCGTTTACACTTAATGCCAATTAAGTAAATTTAAAATAAGGTTTTTTTTTCTTTCCTTTTCGCTCTCTCTGTTGAGTAAAGAAGTGTTAAATTGCACAGCAATATATTTTAAGGGATTTGCTAGAGAAAAGAGAATATAGTGCGTGTGTTCATTCATTATACATTTTTCTTTTTTTTAATTTGGTCTAGCAATTATGTATACATAGTTTTAATGATCTAGTATATTTATTATTGATGTAATGTTGGTTATTTCAGTATTTAAAAGAGGTGCTAATGTGTAATTCGAAATGAGATTTTTTTTTAATGTTGCTGTTTTAACGTATCCAAATAAACATATTCATGTTCATGTATTTATTGTAAGAGCATCTCTGCAGTAATTTTTGGGTTATTTTTTTGATTTAGTTAAATATTTTTCTGGGGATCATTTCAAACATGGCATTCCTCTCTAACGGAAATAAGAGGGATCTGCGGCTGGTCGCAGTTGAGCTGGGAATTCCAGACGCTGAGAAATTAAAGGTGCTGGAACTAAGAAATGCCATTTTGAAAGTTGACGGGTATGATGAGGAATTTATAAAAGGGTTTTTGAACACGGTTATTGAGGATAGAAAACGAGATGAAGAAGTAGAAAAGTTCCGTCGAAAGGAAGAAATGGAAGAACGTAAAAGAAGGGATGAATTAGAAAGGGAAGAACGCAAAAGAAGGGATGAATTAGAAAGGGAAGAACGCAAAAGAAAGGATGAATTGCGGAAACAAGAGATGGAATTTGAATTGAAAAGAATGCAGATTGAAAAGGAAAAGCTCGAACTTAGTGTCAAAAATGGTGTGGCAATGGGAACTGATGAGAAACCCCGGATGAAGTTGTATAACATCATACAGAAATTTGACCCTAAGGTCTGCGATATTAGTCTTTATTTAGTTTTATTTGAGCGACAGGTAAAAAGGGCAGATATAAAGGAAAAATTTTGGGTCTCTCACCTTATTGGACTTTTGCCATATGAAATTGCGGAGATTATTGCTAGGGAAAGCGAAGAAAACGCAGATGACTATGAGAAAGTCAAAGAACTGCTACTGAAAAGATTTAAGCTTACTCCTGAAAGGTTTCGACAATTGTTCACCAGACACATAAAAAAAGCGGACATAACCTGGAGCGACTTTGCATATGAGTTAAAAAATTATTTCAGGGAATGGATTCGAGGATTAGAAATTACGACATTTGAGGAATTAGGTGATTTGATTGTTACTGACCAAATAAAAAGGAAAGTGCCTCCTGAAGTACGAGATCATTTTTTTGATGAATGGTCACTATTTAAGTCTTTGGACATAATTTCCAGCAAGTTGGATGATTATGAAACTATCAAAACGTCATTTTATAAGAAACCGAAGGAAACGTCTTATAAGGAAAATTGGAATAAACCTTATAGAAGACCAAGCTTTGGAAATAGTCAGGAAGAAAAGAAGGGTAGTACGCAAGATATTAAAAGGTCAGACACTAATCCACCAGCTGTTAATGGGAAAGTACGCCCAGCGTTTACGTGCTATTCGTGTGGGAAAGACGGGCATACAAAGAAATTTTGTCCGGAGGTATACAAAGCTAAGGCAAATCAGGATGTGAAAAGGAAAGCCACTGTCCATAATGCGACCGTGGAAAGGAATACAGACGAAAAGGGAACTAGAAGTGGAACAGCGGTTGTAGCTAAGGTCATGTCTCACCAAGGAAGCATCTTAGGAGAGAAACTTTGTGATTTAGAGAGAATAGACATTAGTGTTAATGGTAAACCAGCTAAAGCGTTAATAGACTCTGGATCTGAAATTACTGTTGTGAGAAAGGACATTATTTCAGACTACCAGTTAGAAGATCAGCCATCGATTTTTATAAAAGGTATTTTCGGTCCAGCAGAGAAATGTCCCCTGGTGAATATTCCAATGAGTCTTATCTTGGGAGGACAAGTTAATGTGATTCATCAGGAAATTCTCTGTGCAGTTGCTCCTTCACTAGTGGAAGATGTTCTAATGCCGCCAGACGTAAGGAACATCCTAAGTTGTAATCAGAACGCTGAAACTGGGGACAGTATCACTCATCAAGAGGATAAAGATGAAGTTGAAAAAATTCCTAATGGGAATGACATTATAAACGGAGGAGATGCAAGTTCGACAATGATCCTGGAGGTCCAGGCTGTGGAAACTCCTGACGATGATGACAGGCTTGCCATATCGGAACTTTTTCGGAAGGAACAGGAAAGGTGTGACGACCTAAAAGAAGCTAGAAAGAGGGCTAAAGGAGGGACAGGAGGATTCTATTATCATGGCAAATTTTTATTCCATAAAGAAAAGGTATTGGGGGAAACTGTAGGCCAATTGGTTTTGCCTAAGAATAGAAGAGAGGAAATTATGAAATTGGCCCATTGCTCAATATTTGGAGGTCATATGGGTGCCAGGAAGACGACTGAAAGGATAAGATACTCATTTTATTGGATTGGTATGTCCAAAGATGTCAGAAGGTTTTGTGAACTCTGTGAAGACTGTCAAATGACCAGACGAGTACAACAGAAAGATAGAGCCCCAATTACACCCGTAACAAGACCAAGTCTACCTTTTCAAGTTGTAAATGTAGATTTGATAGGCCCAATCCAGCCTCCAAGTTCTAAAGGACATCGATACATTTTATGCATGGTAGACCAGCATACCCGTTGGGCTGAGGCAATTCCTTTGACTAGTCTTAATGCGAAAGCTACCTGTGAAGCATTGTTGTCAATCTTTATGCGGACTGGAATACCGAATGTTATAGCCTCAGATAACGGAACCAATTTTAATTCTGCTCTAACGCAAGAATTTGAAAGAAGAATTGGCTCTAGCCCGAGATTTTCCACTCCATTATATCCACAGTCTAATGGATTAGTAGAACGATTCAACCAAACTTTGAAACGCATGCTTCATCATGTCATTCGAGACGAGCCCCGTAAGTGGCATACAAAAATACCATTTATTCTATGGGCCTATAGAGAAGTCCCAAATAGTACCACAGGTGTTGCACCTTTCCAGTTGTTATATGGGCGAAAGCCAGAAGGTCCATTATCTGTTCTCAAGAACACATGGTCTGGTAAGCTAGAAGCTTTGCAATTGGATACTACCCCGGTGTCCAGTTACATGGAGAAGCTTAAGGCTCAATTAGAAGATGCGGCTGAAAGGGCAAATATCACAACGGAGATACAGCAAGAAAAAATGGCCTATCACTATAATTTGAGATCTTCAAAGAAAACCTTTAAACCTGGAGACAAAGTTATTGTGCTCATACCAGATTCCAGTAACAAACTGTTAGCTAGATGGCAAGGTCCAGGTGTCATAGAATCAAAAAAGAATGAACATTCATTTTTTGTAAAGATGCCAGACAATGGTATAAAGCATGTTCATCAGAACAAAATCAGAGAGTTCGTTAGTGCAAGTTGTAGTACGGTGAATGTAATTTTTGAAGGAGAAGAAGAATTTGGGGATGTAGAAAGTACACCTCTGTTAGACGGAAACTCTGCATTTCATCAAGAAATTCTTGCTATTAAAACGCCAAGTTTGAATCAGATTCAACGAGAACAATTGATTGAGCTTTTAGAACAGTTCGAACTACTATTGTCACGACCAGTACAACCTATAATGGTCGGAGAACATAAGATTGAACTGCTTCCTAATTCTACCAGACGCAAACCTCATGCGTACAGCGTACCAATGTCCTATCGTACTGAAGTGGATAAGCAAGTCCAAGAACTTTTTGACCTCAACCTCATCGAACACTCGGAGGCCGAGATCACATACCCGATAGTGTGCGTCGCCAAGAAGGATGCTTCCATTAGAATGTGTGTTGACTACAGAGCTCTTAATTCGGTAACCAGAGTTCCCAGTTACCCGATGAAAGATATGCAGGAATTGATTTTTACTGCAGGGATGGCTCAGTGGTTAACTTGTTTAGACTTATTGAAAGGTTACTATCAAATAAGAATGCATGAGGGGAGTAAAAGTCTAACTGCTTTCGCTACCCATAATGGCGTATACCAATGGAAAGTTATGCCGTTTGGCTTGGCGGGAGCATCGGGAACCTTTCAAAGGACGATGAATGAAGTGCTACGGTATCATTCTCAGTATGCACAAGCGTACATTGACGATATCGTGGTGTTTTCCAAAACATGGGAGGAACATTTGAGTCATTTGCACAAATTGTTATCTGATTTAGAGGAACTAGGATTTTCTGTACGATGAAAAAAGTGCACATTCGCGGCTAAGGAAATAACGTTCTTGGGTCATAAATTGGGTGACGGTAAGCATGCGCCAGACGATGAGAAAATTTTAACCATCAAGCAATTAAAGAGACCTTCCACAAAAAAGGAGGTAAGGTCAGTATTAGGTCTGATGGGTTTTTATCGTAGTTATATTCCTAACTACGCGGAGCTAGCTCGCCCACTAACTGAGTTAACTAAAGGAAACAAATCAGGAAATATTTCTTGGGGGAAGCAGGAAGAAGAAGCTTTCCAAAGATTAAAGAATGCATTATGCGAGGTAACTGCTTTATCTACACCGGACTGCAATCTACCTTTCCAGATTCATGTAGATGCGTCCGCGGTTGCAGTTGGGGGTTGTTTGATGCAGATGGATGAGAAGGGTAATTATAAACCTATAGCGTTTGTAAGTCGTAAGTTAAATCAAACGCAGAGAAATTGGGCAACCATAGAAAGAGAGGCTTATGCGGTTTTGTTTGGCTTACAAAAATTTGACAAATGGCTACATGGTAGTCTTGTGGAGATCATTACCGATCATAATCCTCTAAAATTTTTAACTCAGACAACTCCAAAAAGTCCGAAATTGGTTAGATGGGCTCTTGCCCTGCAAAAATGGAATTACAGGATTACGCACCGGCCAGGCGTCCTCCACCAAGGGGCCGATGCTCTCTCCCGGTTAACGGTCTATGATAAGGGGTAATTATTTTTGTTACTTTTTTTTAAAATCATATGTTAGTGCATATTCATTGTAGTTTGTAAATGTAAATTTTATCTTCACCACAGTTGAACTTTTCAAGTGGAAAATTGGACTGCATATGTGCATGTATTTTGTGATAATAATTTTCGTTTTTGAGTTACTGTTTAAGACTTAGAAGGACAATTAAGGCTTGGCAAAACCACTCACTCAATCATTTAAGTAAAGAAAGACATTTATATTTTTCAAGTGATTTGAGGAGGAACATTTCTGCGTTGTACGTTGACGGTTTTGACTGTACACCTAGTACTTTTCATTTAGCAAAATTCGCCTCTGCAAAGGCGTATTTTTCTCTTGGCGGCGGCGTGTGACGTCATATGACGCACTTCCGTAAACCAGCAGGTGGCGCGACGGGCGCCGGATGGAAGAGGAGAGAAGGGAGATGGATGAAAATGGTAGATGACGTGCGCGCAGCAAAGATTGTAGCAAATATATACATGTTCTTTTTTTTGTTTGTATTTAATTGTAAAAATGTGTCGTTTTGTAAGTAAAGTGTTCTTTTCAAGAGAGAAAAAAGTGTAATTCTTCGTCTACACAATAACAAACTAGTGTAGGTATTGTTCCTTTTACGAAGAGACAAGGAATGTTCTTCAAGATAGTAAGAGGTGATATCTTACAAAATCAATGATAAAAAAATTAAAAAGAGTTTTGTTTAAAGAGAAAAGTAAATAATCCATTGTGAACAATTACAATAAACAACCAATAACATTTTTAAAGTGACTACAACCAGATCTCCAAAGGAACTATCCAATATTTAACAACGATAAATTGTGAAATAATAACTTTTGTATTTGTTTACCTTAAAACTGTGCCCGTCCAAGATTTCAAAGAAATTCCAAAGACTGTGGTATGTGAAAATGTCAGGGACTATGACATGAACAATATTCACTTGTATTTGTATTTTGTGGCATCTTTACATCTGTCATTAGTAGTGTTTTCCATTTATGTGTACCATTCTATTTTTTTTTTTACGCCAAATATTTGTTTATAATCTTATGCTATATTTCCATGCTTATGTCTTTTCAGTTGTATTTTAAAATGTAAATAATTTGTGATTTTTGGGTCAACTTCAACCAACCTACTACTACTTATTCCTACTACTAATTTCTCCGTTCTCCTATCTGAAATGTCTTGGAGTCGACGGCCCCGAACCCAAGCCCATTTTAGATTGGGGGAGGGGGGGATATTCTGTAATAAATTTTAACCACCTATAATCGCCTGTAATCTGACTTCTGCTCGCGCAGATGAGAGTTAGACGTCACGCGGTAAGGTCATGTTATTGCTGGAATAAAGTTATATGTTCTTGAATTCGAATCTTATTGTTTTCGGCCACGATGCTTATTTCAGGAGATGACCATTCGAGTCATCTCATATATATATATATATATATATATATATATATATATATATACAGTGGCTCCCAAAAGTGTTCGTACACTTACGATTTTAAATGAAATAGGGGTCTATCCATTAATTAAAATGAATATTTCAGAATGGGTATTTAATAATATGATCTATAATCCATTCTTAATAAAACTACATGAAGTATTTTCAAAACATAGTAAAACTTTATTTTTAAGAAACCAATAATCCAAAAGTAACAAAAACTTTATCTCACAAAAGTCTTCGTACACTTGTAAAAAATCTCTACATATTAGTAAATATTCTAATATTTCGTTAAATTACTATTTAGTAGGATACCTTTAGCATCCACAATAGCTTTTAAACGTCTGGGAATAGATTGCACTAGTTCTTTTGTAATTTCTGCATCAATGTTCATCTATTCTTCCATCATTATTGTTTTTAGTTCGCTTTTCGTGGGAATATCGTGTTTTCGTACTCGAACCTCCAGTTCTCTCCAAATATGTTCTATTGGGTTAAATCTGGCGATTGAGGCTGTGTTTTCAAAACTTGTGGACAATTATAGAGACACCAGATGCGAACGTTGAGAGCCGTGTGCTTAGGATCGTTATCTTGATAAAAATCAAAGTTGTTTCCAATACCCAAATTTTGGGCTGATAATTTTAAATTGTCTCTTAAAATATTTATATAAACAGCATGATTCATTTTGCCATCAATAAATACCAAATTACCTAGACCTGATGCTTACATGCACCCCCACACAAGGACACCTCCGCCGCCATGCTTAACTGTTCCTAATAAGTTCTTGGGATTAAGTTTCTCATTTTTTCTTCTCCATACAATTATACGCCCATCGGAACCAAAAATGGTAAACTTGCTTTCATCGGCAAATAAGACATTTTTCCAATACGTTTGGGGCTTATTTATCATGGATTGTGCAAAGGAAATCCTAAGCTTTCTGTTTTTCTCACTCACAAAAATTTTCTACGGGCAAAACGCCCATGTAATCCAGCTGCTCTGAGAACTCATCGAACAGTTTCAGGTGAAATTGAAGTAGAAAATGTTTGATTAAATTCTGCAGAAACTTTTACAGCACTCAATCGTGGATTTTTCGCAAATTTTCTAATTATAAATCTCTGATCACGTTTTGTTAACTTTGCCTGACTACCTTTTCTTACCTTGTTTTCGATCCGATTTTCTTCTTTAATGCGTTTTATCACATACTACACAGTAGAATGGGATAAATTAAGTACTTTAGCAATATTCCGAACTGATTTACAACTACTATGAGGAAAAATAATCAATTTTCGAATGCTGTTTCTTGTTTCTTTACGACTACGAGCCATTTTTAAATAATAAATAGAATATTACGGAGTAGGTAAGCAAAAATTAAAGCCAAACGATAGTTTAAATGCCACCACAATTCAAAAATAAAAATAAAGCTCCAGAAAATAATTTTAATTATGAATTTATCCGAAAATATTTCAGTGTACGAAGACTTTTGTGAGATAAAATTTTTGTTACTTTTTGATTACTGATTTCTTAAAAATAAACTTTTACTATGTTTTCAAAATATTTCATGTAGTTTTGTTAAGAATAGATTATAGATCTTGTTATTAAATACCCATTCTGAAATATTCATTTTAATTAATGGATAGACCCCTATTTCATTGAAAATCGTAAGTGTACGAACACTTTTGGGAGCCACTGTATATATATATATATACAGTCGAACCCCGTTATAACGAACTTCAAGGGACCAAAGGTTTGGTTCGCAATATCCGGTGGTTCGCTATATCCGAACCGTTAAGAAAAATGTTCACAAAATGTATAACTCATTAGTTGCTATGTGTATTCAATAATGATGTATTAAAAAACGATAAAATCTATTAAAAATGACCATTAATGAATTAAATTGACTAAAATCGATAACATTAAACTGATACAATACTAATTAAACTAATTAAAAATTAAAGACAAATGGATATAAATTCATTTTACCTTTAATTCTTGCTCACGGTTTTGTTACAGAAATAATCGATAATCTTCTGCTGACGTCATACCGATTTCAAAAACATTATATGAATTTCTTTGTCCAGTACGTCAAATGACTGCAACACTCTTTCTTCCACTGTTTGTGTGGAAAAAAACTTATTAATTACACGCAATGCTGCTGTAGCATCTAAGATGGTGGGAATTTCATCATTTATGTGCCCCTCTTCATCAGCATCAGATGCAGAATCTTCGATTTCAGAATGATACATTTTAATTTCTTCCACAATATCTTCATCTGTCGGATTTTCACATGTAATGATTTCATCATCAAATGTTTCGAACAATTGCATGTCACAATACGAGAATGAGGAAATATTGTGTTTTTCTATCCACATCGCGATAGGTAAATCTTCAACATCTTCTTCAACATTCTTTGCTAGGCCAGCATGTCGAAAACATTTTCTAATTGTAGAATCTGTAACAAGCCGCCAAGATTTTTCGAGCATTATAAGTGCATCAAGAAGAGAAACGTCACATTTTACATTTTTATCATATCCTTCTAAAATTCGTAAAATGAGCTGCTTCCTGTAATGACATTTAAGGCTTCTGATGACACCCTGGTCCATAGGCTGTACTACAGAAGTTTCATTCGGGGGAAAGGGTACAATTCTAATCGATTGTAACTGTTTATCGTTTTTGTGTGCACTACAATTGTCAAGCAGAAGTAGAATTTTCTGTTTTTTAGCTGAAAATTCACGATCCCACTTTCGAAGTTCTTTTTCAAACAGTTCCTTAGTCATCCACGCCTTACGGTTGGCTTCATAAGAAACAGGAAGGCGTTTGATATTTTTGAAGCATCTGGGGTGTTTAGATTTTCCAATTACTAGAAGCTTACGACGTTCAGTTCCACTCATATTGGCACACACAAGAAATGTGATTCTGTCTTTCGACAATTTTCCGCCATTACATTTCTCTCCATTAAATTTTAATGTCTGGTTTGGTGTCATCTTGTAAAACAGTGCAGCTTCATCAGCATTAAATATGTCATTCTCGTCATATTCACTAGAGATGTCATTCCAAATATTTTCTTTCCACGTATCGATGTTGGATGTTGAAACATCTCCCGATTATCCGACAATTTTTTCGGAAGATATGTTGTTCCGCTTCTTGAATCTGTCTAACCATCCATTAGAACACGAAAATGGTATTCCAAATTTACTGGCAAATTCATCAGCTTTTGACTGAATCATTTGCCCAGAAATTGATACATTTTGGCTTGAAAGTATGCTTTCTCTGTTTGTCCATATTGTTCCAACTGTAGATTTCGATAAATCTTTTTTTCGGCAAATGTCAACTTGGCTACCTCCATTTTGTATTTCTCTTATGATATTTACTTTTACTTCGATGCAGAATGCTTTACGCTTGCTCGACATGATGTACCTAATGATTTCTTAAAAGCGAATTTTTAACTTGTGATAAACACTCAAATAGGTGAATTAGATGAAATGACTTCCTTTCCACCTGCGTGTGGAAATCGACCCTGCTCCGGCTCGACCCTCAGCTGACCTTTCCCCTTGTTCTCGGGTGCGCATATGCTATACTGTTCATGCTTTTACTTGTTCTCCTCGAGCGTTTGGTGAACCTTTCCCCTCCCCTTCCTCCTCTTACTGTGGTTTCGCTTACCGAATTACTGGAGGGATTACAACCGCAGAGTGGATATCGTAATAGCGCGTACAGACTGGCACAGCGCTCTCTGCCTCTGCCAGTGATTTATGTCTCTCTGTACTCTGTTCCCTGCGCCGGATCGCCTCCCCTGGCGGTCCTTCAAAGAAAGAGAGTGGGGTCAGCGGGTCAAATGGTGTCGAGCGGGGTCGGGGGAGACACCAGATCAAGAGCCGGAAAGGGTGGTGGTTCTAAATACCGTGTCTAATGTTACCGTGACTAATGTTGACAGGAGAGTCGGGGAGAGAACTCTGTCCAATGTGAATGCACCATAAAAGGGAAAGAATGCAGATGTTTCTACCCTTGAATAAACAGACTTATCGCTGATTTACTCCGTGTTTCACTAGCTGACATACATTTCCATATGAAATCAGAGTCGAAGTCATGTTTTCACAACTGCGGAAAAATTAAAAAAAAAAATCAAAATCAGTCGACTGAAAAAAAAGGTTCGTTATAGCCGAGTCTTAACATTTCGGAGGTTCGCTATAAAAGGGTAAATTAGCATTAAATAGAATAGGAAAACGGCGGGACCAAAAATTTCGTTCGTTATATCCGGGAGTTCGTTATATCCCAGGTTCGCTATAACGGGGTTCGACTGTATATATATTTGGAATGCAATTTTTAAATGCGCCCTTTACTCGTATAATTATTCGTTTAATGTAACCATGGTTCTCTCTTTTGTCTGTCACACTTCTAAGATCCTCTTTGGTTTTCAATTCGAACCCCGGCCAGGCTTCTATTTCCCTTTTATAACTTCCCAAACTCTCGTGCTATTTTTACGAATTTATATTGGAGTGAGCTGGAACTCAAATGCGAGTATTTCTTCCCCGGGGCGACCCAAGCGATAAACCAAGCGAAGTGACGGTGTCCGCAAGAAGCGTATGTAACAAGGGAGGTGCAATTGTCCTCCTGATTTAAAAATAAACTCCTGTGTTAATAAATATGCTATTCTATTCAATTTATCGTTGCACACACACAAACACACACCAGATAAGGAGAATCAGTGTCTCCCATTTGTCTGCGTAGACGTTTTCCTCATCTGTTCCAGGCGAAGAAAGTGGATTATTGTGTATAAGTTCAAATCGAGGCCTACTTTGTTATTTACAGGAAAATATTAAGTTTTTTTTTTCTATTCCTGGATTATTTTTCCTAGTTCTGGCGAATATTTTTCATCAAGGTTTTTCATTTTTAGAACATTTGGTTTTTCATTAGTAGAATGTTAGAATTATTCAGTACTCACCCCTCCTTCTACATTACGCCTTAAATATTTCTTTATAGTAACCATTCTGATTACGGCAACCCTTGCCTTGTTCTTGGCCAGTGTTCCATTATTTGTTTATCTGGATCCCCTTTTCATATATTTTTATTATTTAAATAAAAATACAGCTTTTACACACGTTTTTGGTTCCAGCGTAATTATTTATGTTACCTCGGTCATAAAAAAGAAATTACGAAAATTTCGAACTTCATTTCCTCTGCGTCTTATCCACCGAAAAGGCTGCTAAATGATTAACTTCAATACATCTATGAAAAAATCATTAAATGAACGCTTTTATCTTTCAGTTATGCCACAACACACGACAAGGAACGCAAAAGATGTCTGGAACATTAAAGCACATATTTGGGTTTTTCAATTGTATAATTCAATGTTTAAAAATTAATCTTGTGAGAAAAATTCGAAGTCAAATTTTTAAAAAAAATCCTCACATTAACTTAAAATTCCTAATAGTGCGATCTTTCTAAACGTTTATTCCAAAATATTCGTTTCCAAGGCACCGGCGAGATTCGAACTCACGATCTCCTGTTTACTAGACAGGCGCTTTAACCAACTAAGCCACGGCGCCACGTGTACAATGTTAGCGTTTAATGTCTTCGTTATTTAAGCATATCACTAAGAGATAATTTATCTAAGGTCAACTAGAATCAAGACTTTCACGACTAGAAAGAGCTTACGGTTAGCCGACTGAGAAGAAACTTCAGCATTTACTTGTATCACAATCAGTTGCTAGACGTCGGATAAAGAATTAAGTCTTTGAAAGCTCATTCTGGTTATCCGAACATCTCTTATAAGTCGATTAATACTTTAAACATACAGCCACGTGAAATAATCTGTAAAGTAAATCAGTTAACTGTATGAAGTTACATTCATTAAATCTGTAAATGTTGATTGTACGGTCAAAATACATATTATAACATAGTCTGTATTTTTAGAATTCTTCAAGAGGCGTTCTGTAGGTGTATATGACCGAGCTTACTATTTTATAGCATAGAATTTTGATTTTGGACACAAAGGATAATTTTTTTACCGAGGAAATTAATCTAAATACTGATTCTTTCATTATGGTGTTTTATGATGTATTCTATGAATTTTTGTTGTGATCTATCCACTGTAAACTTTAAACCATGAAGCTATAAGATTAGTTTTATGAGTTACAGATTAGCTTTATGAGTATTTAGTTAAGATTTTTAGCTTCATGCTTTAAACAAAAATACTGAGATCCAAGCCGGATTGTTGGGTTGTTGCCATTGAGGTAATTTATTTTTATAAAACTAGTTACATTACTATCGTTAAATATGAAGGCGTTTTTTCACCTCGAATAGTATTTAGCGATTCAAACAGACTATCACTATTCAAGTATGTAATGCAAGCTAAATCGTTTACTAGGGTAAAGGAATGGGTATTTACTGGCGGACTAAAATTTTATCAACGAATTATATTTCTTTTCAATCTATATCCCCCCCCCCCATGCTTGCGTCATTAGTCCATGGAATTATCAGTAAACAGCATAAGTTGTTATGAAATACAGTTTAAAATGTTAAACATTGTTGGACTCTTATTAAAAGCTCTTAATTAGTTAAATGATAAGTTTACAAAATTCAATTTTAAACTCTCACCCTTTTTTTTTTGGCTACTTTATCAATTTATTTATCTTTCTGGCTTATACGTTGGATGCAGAGATATGAATAAGAAATTAAAAAAAAATATTTCAGGTAGTCTCTTCTAACGAAACAACCGCGGGTTATTAAAGTAAGATTACTTATCGTTGCTTACCTCTTTTTTTTTTTTACACGCATTTGGGTACTTTTCTGTTTAACTGTTTACTGCTACTGGGTTTGGCGCGCTGCCAAAATTATAACTCGCAACGCAGGAAGGACTCTGAATTTTTTTCTTGCCGGAGGACCGTTATTGAGGACCGTAATCCTACGTTAAAAATGCTTTTTGCTTTTGGGGGTTATGTTATATTTATCAGTTGAACGTGGAATACCAAAGCATACAATTTAAAATTCCTTTCTCCATCGAGATTTTAAAATAACTTGAAACATCTTCATTGCTACAATATAGTTCATTTAAACAAATTTTAATGGAATTTCTAATTAAAGCCTCTAGAGTCGACAGGATTAGTTACTTCCCTTGGTGACAAATGTGGGCAACAAAATCAAAATATCTGGTGCTCCAGCTTGGATGTTATCTAGGTGCGTTAGTTGAAATTAGACAAGTAAAAATGGGGTACAGCTACTGAATATGCCGGCTCACTCATGTGCATCCATCTATTTTCCTAACCCCGCCAAAACACACTCAAATCTGTACCTTCGTTGGTGATTAATCGCCAAATTACAAACATATGAATCATAAAACTTCCACTTGCTGGACGACTTTAAGACTTTTATTCGTTGGTACTTACGAACTTTATTATCTTTCTCACTTTCTCCCTATATAAAGTAATACGTTGTATATACTACAAAGTAAACATCTAATTCAGAGGAAAAAAACTTTTGAGCGAACTTTGTTTAAGTGTAATATTTTTTTGGGGAGTTTTACAGGAATTTGAGTAAGTGGGGAGCAAATAATTTAAATTTCTTTCTCTTGTGACCTTTACAATACCCTTGAACTATAATTACTCTAAAAAAGACTCTAATAACAGATTTAATAAAAAAGAATGCTTCCTTAATTATCTAATCAAACCTCATGTAGCAACTAACAAAGAGTAAGGGCTGTTCACACAGGAGCCGGTAGCGCAAAAGGAAAGATGACACTGGCACGGAAATAAACCAATCATAGGCGTTAAAAATTTCGTTGCTAATCGTTTGGAGGTTTGTCATTGGTTAAATATATTTCAATACTTTAACGCCCTCGCTACCGGACTCCTTTGTCAACAGGACCTAACAAAATGCCTATTGCGTCAGGTCGGATGCAGAAGAGCTTAATGGGAGGATGGCGTGACCAATGTGACATTACTTTCACGTAAAAACAAAAAAAGGATATTAGAGCTTAATAGCAACTGCGTCACATTTATTGTAATTTTCGCGTGATTAGCATATAACAGCATCGACACCCTGTTATTAGATTCATGTTTAAGTGCTTCAATTTTGCGAAAATTCGTCACTGCAATTAGTTTTCAGAAAGCCATCAGTAGTTTTACCTGGTAAAGCGGAGTTATCATTTTTTGAAAGTAAGTTTGGCTGTGAACAATATATTTCTGTTTCAGCCGAGAGATAACAGCGATGAAATTTGAAATCAACCAATTCTTCGTCAAGGTGGTATAAATTTAATGATGAGTACAGTATGAAATATTTTTCCATAACATGAATTTATGAAATTTGTTTTAGTTTTTACTCGTTTCAGATGTACCATACTCTTACAATTATAGCTCCAACGAGCGCCTTTTTCCTGCTATTAGATTGTAAAATAAAACAAAATAATAATAATAATAAAAACAACAGTATTCTGCCCGAGGACAAAAACAAATTCTAAACGACACAAAGTCAAAATATAGCCGTTTTACCATGTAAATAATAATAATTTATCAAGTTTTCAAAACGTGCCCGCATGAGTTGACACAATTAACAGACATACTACGCTAAAATGACTCTATTAGTATTATTTTCTCATTCTGCACAAAGCATCGCAACAATCAGATAAAAGTTTGTTTCCGGATTTAGAATATTTATTTTTAAGAAAATATAATAAAATTTCGACTTGCGGAACTAGTCTGTCAGCAACTTAAGAACTCTTGTCATGGTCTAGATACTATCGGTTAAGAATATATACGACTCTTGATGAAGCTTACACCTTCTTAGTATGAAGAGTGAGATCATAGCTCTCATATCTCATCAGCTTTAATTAATGCGCGCCCATTTATTTTAAGCATTATACTATTTTCTTCTTGCCCTGCACATCCACTTTGCTATTCCAGTCTCCTTTAACAGCATTTAACATTCAGATCCATTCTCGTTATAAGAATTCTCTTTCAGCTTCTGCCTCTGTCACAGATTTTATTTTAAACTAACAGTTGAACTCAAGAGTTGCGCGGCTGGAAATATCTGATCTTCAGAAATGCATATGAGGCGGCGAGTTTCGAAACAGCCAGTATCCACTCAAGTGGATAAAATAACTAATAAAAACCATAAAAACAAACTATAATAACAAAGCTATAAAATCATGCTTAAACAGGGGTGTTATGTACAAAAATATAAATTCAAGTCCTTAATTTAAAAAGGTTATGATTGCCATTTTATTTTGTACATTGAAAATTTTGACAAAGAAAATTTTTGAATTCATGAAATGGAGTTGATTTTGTAGTTTTCAAATAAATTACAGAAAAAGCATTACTGAGCATACTGTTCTGGTATAAATTTATAATGGCTAAATACTGTCAATTACCCCAGTCAAAATAGACCTGATTTTGACGAATGGCTAAAAAAAATATGAAAGTTTTAAAAATTGGTGGAGGTGTTTGTTTAGGCATGCTAATGAACATTCTAAAAGTCCCCACCGATCAGACTTGAGCTTTCGCCGCCATCTTGGAAAATGTGTACACTTTTTTGGTTTTTTACAAGTAACTTGAGAAATATTGATTTTATGTAAAAAATTTGAATTTAAGAATTGAAGAGCACTAAATTGTGAACAAAAACGTCATATACATTTTTGTTATAAGTCGAACACGAACAAAGATAATTGACTTTGAAAGGAGCGAACCATCACACCTGGGACGCGGATGCGCGGATTATCCCCATCGCGATGGGGAGATGACTCGCGCATGTGCGCCAAAAGTCTTGTATACTCACGTTTGTCAAATCCTGCATATCAAAGTTCAAGAGAAAGTTGCAACAACACCCAATCCATTGATATCAGGTTGTATTGTGAGGCTTGGTGGATTTTATATTTTTATGTCATACTTGGGCTGAATTGGGTACGTAATGACTGGAGGTGAGTAAAAATAAATACTAACTTTGATCTATGCAACTATGTCAGTAAAAAACTGTTGCCTAGCTATGAATACGCTAGAAAAATCCTAGCTAGTTTAATTACCCAAACAGCTTTAGCAAAAATCATTTTTGACGCCATGAATATATCTGATTTTAAAAGCAACTAGTTGATACCCCTGAAAACATGACGGCTAGATAGTAAATAAATGTACTAATACACAAATTATACTCAGCACACCATTGCCAAATATTAAAAATCATAATAATCCGTAGAAACAAATTAATGTGTTTAAGCGGCCTCGTGCTTAGTGAGAATCTAAAGCCAGATTTTAAAAATGTCAATGAGCATGCGCGGAAAGAATTTTTTTAACTGAAAATTATTGGTAATTAAACAGCACGAAATAAACAATTTCCAGGAGATTTATTCTTATATTTCACATACATAATTGTCATAAAAATAAAAATGACAGAGAGAGATATAGAGAGACTATCATTAAAACATGTCACTGAGCATGCGCAGAAATCAATTTTTAATTCTAAATTATCGCTAATTAATAGAAATTGCGGTTACAAAAACCAAATTTGACAAATCTACAGATTACAATCTTTCGTTTAAGACCAAAATGAAGTAAATTGATGCAGTAGTTTTCTCTCACGGACTGCCCAAAAAATCGACTTAGCAACTTAAATATATGGATAATCTCTATGAGTTGTTTAGAGATTTTGCTACTGAACTACTATCGCTAGAAACCATAAACGGACATACTCATATACGAGCCATCGAATGCGAGAGACAACGACATTGTCCATGTACGATATTTTTGAAGTTCTAAACTGAGACCTTAACCTCCTGAACTGCGTCAACATTGTGGGCAGTGGTTTTCTCCTACACCGTGTCAAATGGGGAACACAATTAACTTTTTCGGCAGTTTGCATAAATTAACTATATAAAAAAGCAATATGGTACCAGCTGTATAGTTATTTTGAATGGCTAATCCAACACCACTAACACTACAAAAAAAAATTTAACAAAATATACTGTATATAGTGAAAAAACTGTAGACATAAATTTTGATGGAAACATGCGAGTTACTGTTTAACAAGAATAGTTCCTTTCAAATGAAAACAATAAGAGCGAATTGATCAGTATTCTATCAGCTGAGGTGGAAACAATGGGATTCGATTCCGACAAAGCAATGACGCCGCCGACATTCTCATTATAAATACTGCAATTAATGAAGTATGTTCTGGTAACAACATCGTTGTAACCATCGGTGAAGATGTTGACCACCTGGTTCTATTAACAGCTCTCTCTCCTACAGAAAAAACACATTTTCCCTGTCAAACCACGCAAGGAGAAATCAAAGAAAAAAATATATTCATCAAATGAAATACAATCATCGGGACTTACCAAAGTATCCTTTTCTACATGCGTTCAGTGGATGTGATACTACTTCTGCAGCATTCAACAAAGGAAAGAAACTTTGCATAAAAATGTTAGAAATTAAAGATATGGAACATAACGTGACAGTAGTTAATAAATGCAACTCATCGCACAATGATGGTTCAAGCAGGAGAATGCTTTTTTCTGATTTGGTATGAAGCACATTCCTGTGAACGGTCCCTAAATAAGTCTAGGTACAAATGCTTCGCAAAATTTGACACTAAAATAAAACCATACATTTCGTCTCTTCCCTCAACTAAAGAGGAGGCCAGGCTACATTCCTTTCGGTTGTATCACCAAGTGAAGAAGTGGTTTGGGAATGAATTGAATCCTGAAGTGTGGGACTGGAAACGTCAAGAGAAAACCCTCGTGCCCATCACAACTATGGATTAGGGCGGAGCGTAAAAAAAAAGTTTTCGATTTTGTTTTTGCCCTAGTGCGGAAAACTTGGGTACTGGTGGGTTGGTCACGTATGCAAAGTTTTGGGAAAAACAAAAAATATCTTCCGCCTCCATTTCGGCCGTGATTTTTAGCAGATTTTTACCATACAGTTAAAAATGTGTATTTCCATTGTTTTGTATGCAGCTATTCGCTTTTTCTGAAATAAAATTCAGAAAAAACCCAGAACTCACCAAGGTGAGGTGGCTGCATTGCGAGTTCCCCCGTGCCCACCCATCCACCCAACCATATCGGCACTTAACTCCTTTGCCCTTGCAGTTATTCCGGTTTTAGTCGATACTCGCAATTGGTTTTAAATGATGGCATAGCTTTTCTCGACTCTGTTCGGGTTCTAACTAAACCGTCACGCTTATTTTCTCCACATACAGCCGCAGAAACCTCTGTTACTAGTTTCACAAAACGTTTAACACTTGGGTGTGGCAAGAAAATTTTAGGCTTCCCAGGTATTGAGCTACAGATTCTCCACTGGAAGTCAAATTTCTTAAATCATCTGTCAATTGGGGATTCCGTCAAATTACATTTCTGCCAATCAATAAGGTCTATATATGAAACTGCCTCTAAGTTGAGTGACGGAATGTTGTAGTGTCTGATTCCTACCTTTTTTTCCTTTCTTGCTCGTAAAATCCTACGTAGTCCAAGTTCTCGAATGGAGTGTATGTCGTCTGTGATCATTGACAAGATTATTGCTTCCGGGTGGCCGAAATAGCCATTTCTCTGGATAATGGGATCGACTACAGTCTTTAAATCGTTTTTTAAGATAGCATGAGACGTTTATTGTCTTGACGGATATTTGCCTAAGTGCACGTATGGTCCACAATTTTCATTGGCCATACGTGCAATATGGATTTAATTGGACTGTAAACCACATAGGTGGGTACACTTTCATGATGACTCTGCCAGAGTTTAAAGTTCGTTTGAAGGCTCTGACGAGCTAATGTATAAACGCTTTATTCGATTTGCAGTTGTTAGCCAACGTGCATGAGACATTTTCCCAGGGTACTTTTGTGATAAACTTGATGAGCAGATTATATTTGTGACAGCTTGACAAATATCCCAAAGCTATCGCTTGTGTGTGCTAAGATCCTTTATGTCGATTTTCGGAAATTCGCTCGAAAGGTCTACAAATCTCACATCTGGGAGGTTTTTACAATTTGCCAATGCTTTCCCAGTAGGACCAGAAAATGCATTAGGACCACTCGTTCCACCATCCAAATGCTGCACTAAATGTCAGAGTGGCAATTCATTTGCGTGTAACTGGCAGATAAACCAGTGCAAGGGTTTCCCAATGGCTTCCCTAGAAAGGCGAATCACGCCGATTTTATAGCCAGTATTAACGACTGTTCCATCGCACCCTATTGCTACTAGTTGATGAATGTCAATATTATTCTCCATGAATTGCAACATCATTTGAGAAATACTCAAAGCTGATGATGAGGTAAATACTATGTGTCCAAGGTACTTGCTTCCAGGTTCCTTAATCATTGTAACGTGTTCTTCCAGGACTGTTTTCTGGTACATCTTTCCCCCTACGCTCTCTTACATTAGAGTTTTGTCCTTCCTTCCGTCAAAATAAAGTCCCTTCAGTGGTTCCAGATTCTTTCATTTCCTTGCTGATATTCTTTCCGAATTTTTCCCTATCTCTTCTTATTTTATGTTTATCAATTACATTTAAAGTGTCCGTTTCGGTAATCATCCCCAAATCTTCCAAAACAGCGCTTCCAATCATGGCTCCAGCCCGATCTGAAACTCCGGTTCTGTCCCAAGCTATAGCTATTGCTGGGTATCGGCCTGGTCGTAAGGTCTTTTTCCTTTCAGATTGAGTCATCTGGATGTGGATGGGACAGGCTTCAAGTAATCTGAGTCACTATCGGAGTTAAGTGGATTCACGTCAGAATCTGGATCAGGAAATATGAGCCTAGATGGAGTAACAAAAGGCGAAACGTTTTTTTTTAAGACTTACTACTTCTGTCTCTTTCTGCTTCCTATCGGCTCGTTTCCTCAGCTTTCAGTTTCTTTTAAGTCAACTGTGCCTATGGACATTTGCCTAAGTGCCCGTTTGTCTATAAGAAAAGTTCTTTACCTTTCAGGGATTCTTTTATGCTTTAGGCAAGAACATTTGTTAAAAGAAACACACTTACAGGAAGAAATGCCGAACAATTTCCGTGAGTCTTTCACGAAGGTTTTAAGCTTCGTTTCTAAAGTTGTTGTTAACAATGTTTTCATGCCAAAATATTTCTTTACCTTTCTTCACGCAGTGTGTCAGCTGCTGCCTTTTTGTATTAAGTTTCGAATTACCTATGTATTTTATTTAAGAACAAAATGACGAGTTGCATACAAAACAATGGAAATACACATTTTTAACTGTATGGTAAAAATCTGCTAAAAATCACGGTCGAAATGGAGATGGAAGATATTTTTTGTTTTTCCTGAAACTTTGCATACGTGACCTACCCACCAGTACCCAACTTTTCCGCACTAGGGCAAAAACGAAATCGAAAACTGTTATTTTACGCTCCGCCCTGGATGCAGTGGCTCCGGATTCTGTTTTAAGCATAGTGTTTTGCACCAGCAAGACTGAGTGGGGAGAAAGATGTGTATGTCGGAAAGCAGGCATCAAATGCACAACGGTATGCAATAACTGCAATGGAGTATGTCACAACGACACACCCCATTAAAGTTATTGCCCTGTAGATCATGACGATCAAATAAAAGGAATTGATGAATGATGCTAGCTGCCCTATAGATGATGTTTTCAAGACTGACGACGCGAACAATCCCGTACCGAAAAAAGCACGTCAATCATAAAATAGGTAAGCTTAAAAAATTATACACAATGCAAATACGGTAGTGAATACATCTAAATTTATTACATTCGTTTATAAAATTAATAATGATCAATTATCTACATACTAAAACACATCAAAGTCTATTTTCTTGTGTTTAAAGAATGCCGCAATGAGGGAGTGGAGATAATTCAAAGGAAAGAACCTGCAACGAGATTTGGACGCTACCTCTATAATCAACGCGAATTTAATAGTCAATATATTTGTACGTGTTAGGGTTACGACAAAATGTATTTAATATTTTTTGTACACAATTTAATTTTCTTCAATTTTTGTATTGAACTTTTTTTTACATAAAAGTTAATATTTTCAAAGTTACTTGCGAAAACACAAAAAAAGCCTTCAAAATCTCTAAACAACCCATGGAGATTATGGCTTTGAAATCAGATATGTCCATGGCGTCAAAAATAATTTTTGCCAAAGCTGTTTGGGTAAATAAATGAGCTAGGATTTTTCTAGCGTATGCATGGCCAGGCAACATTTTTTTTCTACTGACGTAGTTACGTAAATCAAAGTTAATATTTATTTTAACTCACCTCCAGCCATTATGTACCCAATGCTGCCTAAGTATGGCATAAAAATATAGAATCCACCAAGCCTCACAATACAACCTGATAAAATTGGATTAGGTGTTGTCAGTGGCGTACCTAGACCATTTGGGGCCCGGGGCGGATTTATTTTTTGGGCCGCCCCCCATAAAAATGGTAATTTTTAACTTTTTCTAATGACAGCTAGCCTTTCTTTGCCTTAATCAGATAGTCTCCTCAGGATATTGACCTGTGCAGACAGTGGCGTGCTCAGGATTTTGTTCTGGGGGGGGGGGGGGTCAAGGCCTCCATGTGCTAGGTGTTGTCCATTTCCCTGACGCCCTATTATCAGGGTGGACTAGAAGGGGGTGTCTTCCGGGGGTCTGGGGGGTATGGAATAATCACCAGCCGAAGGGGGGGGGTCCGGGGGTCCTCCCCGGAAAATTTTGAAAATTAGGTGTTAAATAGTGCCATTTTAGGCTATCTAGAGTACTAGATGCCACTTCTTAAAAATCATATATCTATGAATTCGGATAAAATATTTAAAGCGACGTCCCCGTCATTAGTGGAATGAAAATCTAACAAGAAGTGCTATTTAAAGCAGATACGCGACGAAACAGTGGGTGCGTGCCCTGTTGAAAAAAGACCCCTTCAATACTTTGATAGGCAAGGGTTCGGTTCACTCTCGCGGTTCGCGGATAGTACTGTAGAAGTGTATAAACAGCGCTCGGCACTTGGCTTTAGAAATACTGGTTCTGGCACTGTACAGCGCTAAAATTGTAACAATAAAGATCGATAAAAATGTAAGTGCAATAAAGATCGTAATGATAAAGAATAAATAACACAATTACTATTAGGCCTATACGAAACTTTTGCATTATTTTGTAAATTAAAAAAAATTATTTTAGCTCTGTGGTGGTGGTGGGGGGTCCTGTCCCGCTTCCCCCCTCCCCCGTCGGCACGCCCCTGTGTGCAGAGAAAAAATTGACAGAAAAGGGAGCGAACTCGTGCAGTACGAGGTGAGCAATGATCATTACTGTTTAAGCGTTAAATTAATGAAACAGTCTTATGTCAAGGCCTGGGTTCGAGCAATCGAACCAATGACGTACCGCACGGCACAGCTCCGAGACCAACGTTCTAACCGCTTGATCCATGAGCTCGCTAACTTACTGTTCGGTACAAAGTTAAAATCAATTGTACGGCGCTGGTTTTCGTTGTATGAATTTTTCGTCAGGCCAAGGTGAATGGTAAAAGGCTTGGCCGTTTGATTAATAAAAGCGATAATAGTTAAAGACAAAATTCATATTAAAAAGAAAAGGAGCCATTTTGGTGCCAATACTTACTTATAATATTCAGGTAGCATCAAGGAAAACCAAAGAAATACCTCACTTTCATCTACGTTAACTTTATTGGTAATTCAACTTTAAAAATTTTTACTTTTCACAAGGCAATACACATTCACAGTATCAGTCTGAAAAAAATAGAATGGGAATACATCACCTAGAAAATGCCGTGTTGTGTGAAACCATGTTATATGAGACCCAGGGACATTTCCAAAAAAGAGGGGGGGTGCGTTCTAAAAACTTATTAAAAACAAACATTTTTAAGAATTCCATATAAGCAAGTTAAATTAAGAATTCTGTATTAATTTCAAATAGGTAAAAGCCTCCTTTTAAAATTGTCTTTTTCTAACTTTTGCATCAGAAAATTGTCTAATTGTCTCATGAAAGTTTATTTTCATAGCCAACTTGTTCTCGATGGATTACATTGCTAGGCCATTTAGTCTGATTTGGCTCATTATTGAGCGCAAATAGTTTTTGATAATGATTGTTCAATTTCGAAAAACTTCTTTCACAAGTTGCGACTGAAATGCAAATCGTCAAAAACAACTTTAGTGCTAAATACAAGTTTGGTACCGACTCTTGAAATTCCATACCAACAATGAACTGCAAAACTTGAAGAGCTGACCACTTTTTGACTTCCTCTTTATTAATATTTGAAGATTATCATTATGGAATGGAATAATATATCTCCTAATGAAACATTCAAACTGGTTCAATCTATGCAGAAACGATTGATGGAGGTCCTTAGACGTAACGGCTATCCGACCATTTACGTCTTTGTCTTTTTATTTCTGGCAAAACCTCGTCCTTAGAAAATTCGTCGTAACTTTCAGTTAGACGAGAAATAAGTTCTGGCAATTTCTCATCTAGAGCTTTGATCAAATTAACCGACTGCAAGACTTCAAATTTGTTATGAATGTTGTCCATGGATTTTGTTCTTGTTTGGAGTTCCAAATACAACCTATCTACACATTGGAACATGGACCTCCTTAGTTCTTGTAAAGATAAACCCTCATATTTAGCTTTTACACCCGGCATCATCTTTTTCGATCTTTTTCTGCCTCTCTTTTCAATAGCAATTCCCATTTCTTCACATTTCTGCGAAGCGAAGTCCAAAGCATCACTAACTAAAGATTCTCTGCTTTCCTTAATAAAAAATTCCAATGCTCTTAGTTTATTTAAAGCCTTGTCCAAGGAAATCCCCTGAATTTTCAGGTAGTGTTGAGTGTGGTTGATTTCCTCCAAAATGTCTGACCACAGGCGTAGAAACGCTATAAACTTAAAATCGCAAACATTTGCCATTATAATCTGAGCTGATCCTCTTGTATCTAGGTTTTCAGACTCGTCGCACAGCTTCTCCACTGCATCTATCAATTTTCCAAATTTTCCAAAACACACAACATTATTCACATATTACGCCAAAGCCAGAATCTGACAAAGAATCGGCTTACCTGTAATTTCCAGGCTCATCGTCGTCATCAGTCAGTCTTTCCTTAACCTAATGCTTAAATCAGGACTTCTGACACCAGAAAACTAACCAGTCTATAACAGGGCCCGATTTAGAAAATTCTTGACTTTATTCACAACTCGGGATGGGGCGATGGGGGCCCCCTAACAGTGATGTGGACGTAAAATTTCCAAAATTGACACACATAAAAAATAATCATGAATCATTGTGAAAGTATCATTTTATCGAGAATTGGCTATTTGAAGCGTAGAAGCCTAGAGCATTATCAAATAACAAAAAGCAATACAACATATTAGCTTCTTCATTAAATTGAAACACCAATACAATGCAACCAGAAAAACTTAGTAATCCTTTATATACACTATAACATACATATGAACTATACATATAGCTATACATATGATGAACCAATCAATCAAATTTAAAAGGATATATAAAAAAAATTGATATTGAAAAAGGTAAAATAAAAAAAAATCTGAATTGGAAATTTTCTTTTTTTTTTCTTCTTTTAAAATAAAAGTTTTTTTGGGGCCCCCAACATTCTGGGGCCGCTAGGCCCGGGCCTAATGGAAAAATCAGGGCATGGTCTATAAGGACTTTGCTTAAAATAAAGACTATCAGCCTATTTAATGATTTTCATGCGTTTATTGCACTTCTAGGATAAATACGGTTACGTACAAAATTTTAAAATACATCAAGAAAAGTTCGTGGGTTCTGGAATACGACGAAGAATGTCGGGCGATTCTCAGCAATTCAGCGTCAGCTCTATGGCATCCCTCAGCACCATAGGCGTAGCGTGCTTCTAACTTTTTTTTTTTTGGGGGGGGGGGGGCACGAATTGAATTCAGTTAGGGCCCTCCTCAGCGCTTTGACTACCGGACGGTCCTTAAAATATGAAATATTGGGATTTTTTGAAATTGAATAAAAATAGAATTCATGTTTGATTAGCTAGTTATACAATGAGAAAAATAAATATAATATTAATAAAATCAGAAAAAAATATAGCATCGAATTTATGCTATGGATCATATCATTGTTAAAATCTATGTTAAGGCTAAAGACATAATCGGAATCTTCAGTTTCACAGTTTGAAAAGGCGGCAAAAAACCCAGCTTTCTTAAAAGTTTACTACAATTTTATGGTTGTAACTGAGCTTCTATTAACGTTTTAATTTATTTCAAGTTAAGTGGGGGGGGGGGGCATGTGAAATGTTGGAAGTCGCTAAAATATGCAAGTGTAATATTTTATAAAAACAATATCGTTCTTGTCTGATTTTTTTCTAAATTAAAAATGTAATTTTTTGTAGTAAAGTTATCATTCAATTTTAAAAAAGACCCCTCTCGTGGAGCCCCCTTAGTAAGTGGGGCCCGGGGCGGACCGCCCCCGCCTTGGTCCGCCACTGGGTGTTGTTGCAACTTTCTCTTGAGTTTTGATATGCAGAGATTTGACAACGTAAGTATATAACTTTTGGCGCACATGCGCGGGTCATTCTCCCATCGCGATGGGGAGGACCCTCGCATCCACGTCCCAGGTGTGATGGTTCGCTCCTTTCAAAGTCAATTACCTTTGTTCGTGTTCGACTTATAAAAAAATGTAAATAACGTTTTTGTTCACAATTTAGTGCTCTTCAATTTTTAAATTCGATTTTTTTTACATAAAATCAATATTTCTCAAGTTATTTGCAAAAAACCAAAAAAGTATACGCATTTTCCAAGATGGCGGCGAAAGCTCAAATCTGATCGGTGGGGACTTTTAGTATGTTCATTTGCATGCCTAAACAAACATCTCCACCAATTTTCAAAACTTTCATATTTTTTTTAGCCATAAAACCTATTTTGACTGGGCTAAATATCAAATAGTACAAAGTAAAATGTTTACAAAAAAGTAATTCCCTTTTATAAACAGTTTGCTAAAAAAAAGCCTAATGTCAAGCCTTTGTGAGTGAGATAGTTTGGCTATTAAAAAGCCTAACTAACAGTTAGGCTTATTAAGCCTAACTAACAGTTGATAGTTGGCTGGCATGCAAAATAGATTGTGGGCACAATTAAATCTAACGTTGGCGGACCTGCAAAATTGACTGTCGGCCCAACAAACAGCCCCTTATTGGTTGACCTACTCTCCTAACGGTTGGGCCAACTGTGCTATATACCGTTTACGCAACAATTTCCCAACGGTCTTGCGTTACTTGGGTCTAAGCGATTTTTCGTAAATTGCAAAATTGTGATGAAATTATTGTGAGAAGAAAGTTCAAACCATGAAGCTAACGGAGGAGTAGTTCCGTGTTAAAAAAAGTATCTCACATTTGGTCGCCGCCACTAAGTGGCGCGCGCGCCGATAAGCCTACAGCTTTGACACGGAAACCATACGCTTTACAGAGGCTATTCGCACATTTTTTAGACGATTTTGGTAAGTGGTAATAAAAAATCTTTTGCTGCAAAAGAAATAATTGCAATTGTACTATGTTTTTAAAAGTCAAAATTATCGTCTGCGACTTGAAAGTTTTGTTTTTATTCAAAATGGCGTTTTTAACAAAGCAGTGGTTCAAAGGCTACATTTATGCTCTTTCCGAAGAGAGATATGCATACTCCGTTATCCAAAAACGATGTGAGAGTCATGGTTTTGTGATACCTAAAGCGTCGATAGGTAATATCGGCAACAAGAAAGGAAAAAAACGTCGAATTGGAGCCTCAAGTGGGACAAAAATTCCAAACAAGTATCCAAGGAAAAAACGGACATCTTCGACTATTGCAAAGGTACATTGTTTAATGTTAAAAGAAAATCCCCCTAGTCAAAGGACAGTTGCAAAATCATTAAAATGCTCGGTGTCCACTGTAAACAAAATGATAAACGTTGATTTAAATCTTAAGAAAGCGAAAAAACGCAATGTGCATCGTCTTCTTCCAAATCATATCGCTTAACGCAGGACACGCTGCAGAATTCTATATGAGAAACACTTATCCAAAGAAAAATGGAAAACAATTGTCACAATAGATGAATCATGGGTGTATTTAAATGATTGCAACAAAAAAAGAGCCATTTATAATCATAAAAGGGGAGAAAAAAATTTAAGTACATGGTTCAAAGAATCGACAGAAAGTTTTTCTAAGGGATTCATGATTGTTGCTGGTTTTTCTTATAATGGCAAGTTAAAAATAAAGAGAGTGGAAAAAAATGTCAAGATTAACTCCAAATACTATCAGGAACATTTTTTATCGCCAATTTTTCTGAATGAAATACCATCGCTTTACCCACAGTGCCATCAATCTGTGAGACTCCATCAGGACAAAACTAGCAGTCACACATCAAAATACACTGTAAATTTCCTAAAAGAAATGGAACAAAAAACTGGTATCAAGACCATACCCTTCACTGATATCCCTACTAAATCTCCCGATGTATCACCTATGGATTTTTGTGCTTTCGGACTTTTAAAATCTGCATTATCCAAACGTCGTCCCAAAACCCTTACAGGACTCTGGGAAGCTGTTCAGGAGGAATGGGATAGAATACCTCTTCTGACATTTCAAAAGGCATTATTATCCTGGAAATTGCGGTGTCGAATGATAGTTCAGAATAAGGGATGTCAGATAGAACATTTAAAACACAAGAATTTTATGTAATTTAGTTTTGTGAATACAATATACATCGTCTAAAAAATGTGTGAACAGCCTCTGTATATGGATTTTTCGTATTTTTCCAAGAGAAAACAAGTTGTTTTTTCCGGCGCGTATTTAATATGAATTCATTATTCAACTTAACAATCGAGGCGGTGAAAGGCAAAGTGGTATATGTCACATTTTCAACTTTTTTTTATTATTTGAGGGCAAAAATGTAATCTCCATGTTCAATTTAGTGTGGAATTCCAAATTATTATTTGCAGTATTATAATAATTATTATGAATTATAATTTGTTCAATTTATAGTGGAATTTTTTGTAGATTTTTCAGTAAAACGCTTTGGACTTACACCACTTGACCTTTCACCGCCTCAATTGTTTATTTGAATTGCTTTTTTTTGTTAAACTTCATTAAATTTCTTAAAGGAAATGAGTAAATAATGATACATTATTTTCTAGAGCTAGTTAGTTACACGCACATATAAGAGCACACACTAGCTGCAGCTGCAGAGTATGCAATGTCCAAACATGAGAAGACAAACATATGACACATGAAGAGTCATACTTCATTATATAAACTTTTTCAGAATAATTGTGTATTAGTTTCAGAATAAATGAGTTCAGAATTTTGTAATAATTGAATAATTACGGAAATGAAATTACAGAAAACAATTGAAGAGCTTAGTTGATGAACATGTTAATGGACATTTTTGAAGAAATTGAGATATTCGTATGTATGAACATGTTATTCTCTCCTTTAAACATAGCTCGTTTCTCCTTTTCGCTAGCCCTTCAATTAAGGTTATTTTCAGTGGGTGAAGTTGTTATGTGCCCAGGTTGGTGCTATATTGTTAAGGAAGAATGTGTCATGGACACAAGACATCTTCTTCCACTTGAAATGTGACGACCTTAAGTATCACGACACGTTCTTCCACTAACAAGCATGGGTTTTAGGCCCATGGAGAACCATTAGGTAACGTAAAGCAACTGCATTGATGAGCATGTTCAACTTCATCAGCGTTTAAATTTGATAGTTTCTTGTCCAACAAAATAGTATTGGTGAAATAGTTGTTGTTTTATATTTACATTGGAATCGAGAGGTAAACGTGAATGGTCAGCCCTCCTCATCAAAGAGTGAATCGTCTATCAACAACTGGGACAAAATTAACCACATCCAAAAATCATTAAAGGCTGGTTATAGCATTCCACCGCCCGACGCAAACATAGGAATCGGCCGCACAGGATAGAACCACAGATTTCTGAATAAATCGAAAGTTATATAAGAAGTTACCCTTGCGAAGAATCACACTATTCAAGAACAAAAAACATACACAAAAACATACATAGTGGCAAAAACAATCGTGTTACCGATATGACTTCTCACTTTAGAAATTTTAAAGACCTCCCCAAAAAACTAAAGCTTATCAATCGAAAGAACACCCTCAATGAAAAAGTGGCTTTTAGGGATGGAGTAAAATGGATAAGGATTGAAGAGTTTGGCTCCTACCTGCACAAGAATTGTTACGATCCTTATACACCTTATAAGAAAGTAATTTTGTTCAAACAGAATCGTGGTGCAGCAAGAACCGTCTAAGTTGAAGAAGTTGAGCTGGATAGGACCACTGATAGCAGAGCAAATTTAACAGTGGAAAAAATTCAGAACTTACAACAGCAACTACCTTATGTCAAAAATGAATATAAATATTTTTATGAATCTGCGATTGAAAAGGAAAATGAAAAAAATATCTTACCTTGATCGTTTCCATAATTTTTACATTAATTTTTCAAACATGTAATTTTATACCTGTGCAATAATTTTTTTGTTTGTATCTACTTGATTTCAATAAATATATTCCTATTTTTGAAGTGTAAATTTAATTTAATCTTGATGTTGAACATGCACATAACATGTTTTTCAACCAATGTGAAAACCTATACTGGAAACATGTGGATGAAAGATGTCATGTGTGTTTTGGAAATTCCCTGTTATCTGACAAGCTACAGCCAAGTCAACAAGACCCAAACATTTTGAACAATGAAACTACAACATGCAGAAAAACCACTGATTGTGTGAAGTAGAGAAAAAGAGCAAACTGAAAACTTTAAAGCTGATTTTCTCGATTTCACTTGTTTGTCTCATAACATCTTCATCCACTAAGCTCTTCAATTGTGAAGGAAATCTTTTATGAAAAAAAAATTGTGAGAAATACTACTGATTAACAAAAACACACACACACATAGTAATATAAGAATATTTTTATTTATAGATAAATATAAATAATACAGGGTGTCTCAAAAAACCTTGACACATTTTAAAAAATTATGCAAAAAAAAGTACACAAGGTAGGAACTAGAATTTTATATATGTGTTACCTTATATATTAGAGTGTTTTTTTTTAAAGCACAGTTAATGAATTTCAATAAATGCAACTTTTGTGGCACGGAGAGCATCTGATTGGTAATCAATCTCAGCCTATGTGCGTTCAAAAAAGGATTCCGTAACACATGAAATTGCAGTAATTATGTGTCTTTTGAGTTCTTCAACACTACAACCGACTATCAACGACACTTCCTGTTTCCAGAGACTTTTTATACCAAGCTAAGATGTTGTTATGACTTGGAGGATCTTTTCCAAATTTCGTTACACTTGCGTAACAGATTCCGTTTTGAAATACCAGCCAACACATATTGGTCTCTCTGATGGAGTAGCCATTTTACAACATTCACTCTCAGGGAACAACTAGTGCCATATGTTCAACTTTTTTGACATAGAAAAAAACTTTTATATATACAGTAACACATCTTTGAATTTCCAGTTCTTACCTTGTATACTTTTTTTTGTATCAATTTTTAAAATGTGTCAAGGTATTTTGGGACACCCTGTACATTAGGGCGGAGCGTAAAAAAAAAAAGTTTTCGATTTTGTTTTTGCCCTAGTGCGGAAAAGTTGGGTATTGGTGGTTAGGTTACATATGCAAAGTTTTGAGTAAAACAAAAAATATCTTCCGTCTCCATTTCAGCGATGATTTTTTGCAGATTTTTACCATACAGTTAAAAATGTGTATTTCCATTGTTTTGTATGCAGCTTTTCGCTTTTTCTGAAATAAAATTCAGGAAAAAAAAAACCAGAACTCACCACGATGAAGTGGCTGCATTGCGAGTTCCACCTGTGCCCACCATATCGGCACTTAACTCCTTTGCCCTTACAGTTATTCCGGTTTTACTCGGTACTCGCGTTTGGTTTCAAATTAGGGTATAGCTTTTCTCGACCCTGTTCGGGTTCTAACTAAACCGTCAAGCTTATTTTCTCCACACACAGCCGTAGAAACCTCTGTTACTAGTTTCACGAAACGTTCAACACTTTGGGTGTGGCAAGGAAATTTTAGGCTTCCCAGGTGTTGAGCTACAGACTCTCCACTGGAAATCAAATTTCTCAAATCATCTTCTATCAATTGATGGTTCCGTCAAATTACATTTCTGCCAATCAATAAGGTCTATATATGAAAATGCCTCGAAGTAGAGTGACGGAATGTTGTAGTGTCTGATTTTTTTTTTTTCCTTTCTTGCTCGTAAAATCCTACGTAGTCCAAGTTCTCGATGGACTGTCGTCTGTGATCATTGACAAGATTATTGCTTCCTGGTGGCCGAAATAACCATTTCTCTGGATAATGGGATCGACCACAGTCTTTAAATCATTTTTAAGATAGCGTGAGACGTTTATTGTCTTCAATAAATTTCGTGGACCATACATGCAATATGGATTTGACTGTAAACCACATAGGTGGGTACACTTTCATGATGAACTCTGCCAGAGTTTGAAGTTGGCTTGAAGGCTCTGACAAGCTAATGTATAAACGCTTTATTCGATTTGCAGTTGTTAGCCAACGTGCATGAGACATTTTACCAGGATGCTTTTGTGACAAACTTGATGAACAGTTTCTATTTGTGATAGTTTAACAAATATCCCAAAGCTATCGCTTGTGTGTGCTAAGATCCTTTATGTCGATTTTCGGAAATTCGCTCGAAAAGTCTACAAATCTCACAACTGGGAGGTTTTTACAATTTGCCAATACTTTCCCAGTAGGACCAGAAAATGCATTAGGGCCACCCGTTCCACCATCCAAATGCTGCACTAAATGTCGAGAGGCAACTCATTTGCGTGTAACTGGCAGATAAACCAGTGCAAGGGTTTCGCAATAGCTTCCCCAGAAAGGCGAATCACGCCGATTTTATAGCCATTATTAACGACTGTTCTATCGCACCCTATTGCTACTAGTTGATGAATGTCAATATTCTTATTCTCCAAGAATTGCAGCATCATTTGAGAAATTCTCAAAGCTGATGATGAGGTTAGTGTTATGTGTCCACGGTACTTGCTTCCAGGTTCCTTAATCATTGTAACGTGTTCTTCCAGGGCTGTTTTCTGGTACATCTTTCCCCCTACGTTCTCTTGCATTAGAGTTTTGTCCTTCCTTCCGTCAAAATAAAGTCCCTTCAGTGGTTACAGCTGTCTTTCATTTCCTTGCTGATATTTTTTCCCTCTCTCTTCTTATTTTATGTCTATATTACATTTAAAGTGTCTGTTTCGATAACCATCCCCAAATCTTCCAAAACAGCGCTTGCAATGATGGCTCCAGCCCGATCTGAAACTCCTTTTTTGTCACAAGCTATAGCTACTGATGGGTATCGGCTTGATCGTAACGTCTTTTTCCCTTCAGATTGAGTCCTCCTGGATGTGGATGGGGGTTCAAGTAATCTGTGCCACTATCGGAGTTATGTGAATCCACGTCAGAATTTGGATCAGGAAATATGAGCCTAGATGGAGTAACAGATGGCGAAACGTTTATTTTAAGACTTACTGCTTCTGTTTCTTTCTGCTTCCTATCGGCTCGTTTTCTCAGCTTTCAGTTTCTTTTAAGTCAACTGCTCCTATGGACATTTGCCTAAGTGCCCGTTGGTCTATAAGAAAAGTTCTTTCCATTTCAGGGATCCTTTTATGCTTTGGGCAAGAACATTTGTTAAAAGAAACACACTTACATGAAGAAGTATTGAACAATTTCTGTGAGTCTTTCACGAAGGTTTTAAGCTTCGTTTCTAAAGTTGTTGTTGACAGTGTTTTCATGCCAAAATATTTCTTTACCTTTCTGCACGCAGTGTGTCAGCTGCTGCCTTTTTGTATTAAGTTTCGAATTACCTCTGTATTTTTATTTAAGAACAAAATGACGAGTTGCATACAAAACAGTGGAAATACACATTTTTAACTGTATGGTAAAAATCTGCGAAAAATCCCGGCCGAAATGGAGACGGAAGATATTTTTTGTTTTTCCCAAAACTTAGCATACGTGACCTACGCACGAGTACCCAACTTTTCCACACTAGGGCAAAAACGAAATCGAAAACTTTTTATTTACGCTCCGCCCTACTGTACATGCTACAGAGCAGCCTTTAAAAAAAAAAAGCAACATTTTCTATCAAGAATCACAAATGAATTCTAATCTGGACTAATAAAATAGGAAGTCAATTTAGTATTTAATCACACAATACTTTGAATATCTTCCTTTGGGGAAAAAAAATCAATCAAAGCATCTCAAATTTCACTTTTTAAAACTGGATGTATAATCGTCAAGTTGGTAAATTACTGAATACAAAATTTTTCAGCAGATTAGAAAGAAAAAAAAACCCAAATGACATTGACAAAGACAAATCAGCTATATTTTTGCATTTTCACAAAGTATGGGTTTCATTGTACTCACAGTAAAAAGATCTGAAAAAAAATATATATATATATTTTAATTATACACAACAGATTTTGCATAAGCATTTATAGTGACATTGTTTTGTCATACAATGAAAACTTATTTACTTATTGAAACTAATTCAATAGGGATTAAATTCAATATTAAGGTTCCAGCATATTCAGGTGTTACCTTTAAGTTGGTAAATTACTGATTACAAAATTTTTCAGCGAATTTAAAAGAAAAAAAACCCAAATCACATTGACAAGGACAAATCAGCTGCATTTTTGCATTTTCACATAATACGGGTTTCATTGAAATAGAAAGTGATCTGTGAGTAAAAAGATCTTGGGGAAAAAAAAAATAAAAAATCATTTCTTTTTACTCACAGTAAAAAGATCTGATTTTTTTTTTAAATTATACACAACAGATTTTGCATAAGCATTTATAGTGACAACATTGTTTATCATACAATGAAAACTTATTTACTTATTGAAACTAATTTAATAGTGATTAAATTCAATATTAAGGTTCCGGCATATTCAGGTATTACCTTTAAGTTGGTAAAAACAATAATTACAAAATTTTTCAGCGAATTTAAAAGAAAAAACCTAAATCACATTGACAAGGACAAATCAGCTGTATTTTTGCATTTTCATAAAGTATGGACTTTGTTGTTCTCACAGTAAAAAGATCTGAAAATTTTATTTTTCAAAAAAAAAAAATTACACAACAGATTTTACATGAGTATTAATATTGATAACATTGTTTACCATACAATAAAACTTACTTACTTATCGAAACTAATTTAATAGTGATTAAATTCTATATTAAGGTTCCAGCATATTCACCAGTTATATGACGTTTTCATAGTAAAAAAAAAAATTAACAGATGCTAAATATTTTTGACTAATAGTAAGCAGAGAAAAAAATTAATTTAAAATAGAAAAGTTAACTGGAAACATTTTATTTCCGTGAACCATTAAAATAAAATGATGGCTTTAGCTCAGACATGCATCTTAATTTGCCATAACAACAAAATATGTTGAATAGAAAAAAAAAGTATTTCTTAACTATAAAGAATTGAAATTAATAACATACACTATTAATACAGTATTATAAAATAAAAATTAAATGCTTGATTTACAATTTACTATAGATAAATTTAAACAAAAAAATTATACATGACAGATTTTACAGATACTAACATTATTCATTGATACTGACAAGACAATTACTTTACCAATTGAATAGAAATACAGTTAGATTTAATACCATAGTTAATTTTAATGGTATAATAAAATATATTATTCAGTTAAATTATTAAAAGAGTAGAATAATTCAATTCAAAAGTAATATAAAATTTCTTTAGTATGTTCTAACAGACAGATATTTTGGAAAATTAGGGAATATGTTCGTATAAAGACGGCTTTTAAATGTGGTCCTCCTCAAAAGTAAATATTGTTCCATCAGTGAATGTAGTTGTATATGACCTTTCTACACACTCTTCTTCAAAATGCAACTCACTAAGACTGAAAACTTAAGTCTTTTCTGGGGATGGCCTTTCGGCATTTCTCCAAAAGTTCATTATCCTGGAATATTGTAGAATTGAAATGAACAACAAACAAAATTAATATATATTTATAAAATGAAAATTGTATGCTAGGTATAAAATTCACACTCAGATAACTTGTAACATTCCACAAAAATATCAAATGAATTACAATTGGCAATGAAGGTAACTTTTTAATTAAAAATATGAAAAATATCAAAAACTAATACTTCATTATATATGTAAATATCACGTATCTTCTGTTGATTAAGTGATTTCCTTTAGTGCAATAATTTCAGTAATTATTTACATACAATAGTGCTTTGTGAACACCTTTTTTCTGATGGGATATAGGGATGATTGAAAAATAAAACATGCTTCTTTCCGGCAGAATTTTAGCTTTTTCAACTTTGTGTTCACTTAAAACACAGAAGCTGTATTTTTCTCTTATTATTATACATCTAATATTAAAACAAAACAATAATAACGTTCTTCTTACCTTAGGAGCAGTAAACAAACTAGGATTTCTCTGTCCAGTTTTTTTTTTTTTTGCTTTCATTTTAAGTCTGATGGATAGCCACTAGTACAACTAGGTGCAAAACATGCTGGCATATCTGAGCACACAATAAATTAAAAAATTTCAAAATACATGTGTCCATACAACTCTATGAACATCTGTAGGTCTCTTACATGTCGCACCATCTGCCGGTGAGCTACCATAATCGGTCCATTTTTAGAGAAATTCCCCATTGAAGCTTTATTTCTTATAGCTTCATGGTTCAAACAATGGCAGCACACATACGCACATTGGAACACATTATTGGTTAATTATTCAAAACTTCAGTTTAGTTTATGTCCAAATTCTGAAACAAACGTGGAAATATTGCAACGAAGGTTTATTTTATTTTGAATTTTCAGCACTCATTCATGATCTTGTTGTTTCTAATGTCCCCTGGCCAGAAGTATTCCAGACCACGTTCATGTAGACTAGCTGGCTAAGGGGTGCGACTCTGGTTTATAATGGCACCACAAGGATCGGAGTCCGATTTAGCCAGATGTCACCTCAATTTTGACAGAGTACCTCCAGAGTGACACCTGGGGATCGTGCTCTCTCTGACCTCATAGCGGGACTTTCCTGTCTACGGATTTAACGTGCCCATATCCAGCCCAAACAGGGAGGTATTTAAAGGTGCTTGTTGGGATCTCAGCATTGAAAGCTGACACGCTACAACTAAGCTACCTCAGGTCCTCATTCATATTACTCTGGTTAATGGATTTCAGTATGATCTAAGGTTTTATTTTATTTATCTTGCACTGAGTTATAAATTCGGACAAATGTCGTCCAACCTAGAATATCCCCCCGCTCCCGAGAGGATTTCGGTTCAGAATTAAAATTTGGAACGGCTGGTCACACTAACACTGTGATTTGTTTTACCAACACTCATAAATTTTATCGGGGAAATTTCAATAGAAATTTGCCCTAACAACAAAAGTTCAATTGAAAATGCTTTTAAAAATGTATTTGGTCTGGATGATCTAAGTCAGTGGTTCTCAACCTGGGGGGGGGGGGGGGGGGCGTAGAAGAATTTCAAGGGAGGCGTGGGTTAAAAAAAAATAAATAGAAAGTAAAACTAACTGTAATTTACTGTACTCAATTTTGCGGTCACAATGTAACCGTAACGTAGTTTCGACATACGAACACGATAATTGTCGTAATTGTAAAAACACGATAATTGTCGATTTATTGAAAGGACTAGATTCTTTGAGGAAATATTGTTTTCAAAATCTCTGGAAACGAAAACTAAAGATATTAATATATTTTTTGCGCTTCATACGTTTTTAGCAGCTAATGACCTTCCTTGGGAGAAAGTTATTGGAATATGTACAGATGGAGCTCAAGCCATGACAGGATACCGATCGGGGTATATAGAATTGGCTAAGAAACAGAACCCTAAAATAATTGGTTTCCACTGTATTATTCACACACAAGCTTTAGCTTGTAAGACTCTACCTGAATCACTCAACGTTACTTTAAACATAGCAATCTAAATAGTAAACCATGTCAAATCCAGTGCGTGGAACACTAGACTCTTTGAGGCGTTATGTCAAGAATTGAACAGTGACCAAGAAACTCTTCTTTTTCACACAGAAGTTCTATGGCTGTCCAAAGGTAATGTGCTTGCTAGATTATTTCACTTAAAATCGGAAACTTGAAATTTTTTTGAAGACTTCAACGAAAGCATATCTGTATATCATGTTTTCAGATGAAAAATTTATCTTTCACTTGGCATATTTATCAAACTTTTCCGGAACACTCAACTTTCTGAACATGAAGCTACAATGTCAGAAAAACATTCTGAAGACTTATGATGCAGTTAAGGGTTTTACAGAAAAGATAGCTCTTTGGCAACACCGTCTTCAGAGTTCACAGCCAAACTTTTCATCCTTTGCAAGATTGAACGTCCTCCTCGATGATAAAAAATCTCCCATTGCAACAGATAAATGAAATGAAGGACCTTATATCAGGGCATATGGTAGCATTTCATAATGAAATTGCAGACTATTTTCCAGATATTAGTTCAGAGAACTGGGAGTTTAAGTTGACAAGAGATCCTTTTAAAATCGACGTGGATGTACTTCCTAATCATATTCAGGAACAGGCAGTCGACCCAAAATGTGATTCTCAAGCAAATGCGGAATTCGAAACATGGATGTTGAACATTTTTGGTTACGCTATTTTGCTGTTTACCCAGAAGTTGCTTTGGAAGCTTTGAGGTTGTTACTGCAGTTTTCATCCACATATCTCTGTGAATACTTATCTCTGGATTTTCAGCATTAGCATACATAAAGTCAAAATATCGAGCAAAGCTGGACGTTGAAAGTGACCTGAGGTGTGCTTTATCACAGTTACAACCTAATATTCAAAAACTTGTCAAGGACAAACAGTGCCAGCCCTCTCCTTAATGTTGTGAAAGTGACTGGTATTAAATGCCAACCTCACCTAGATCCTTGATTACCTCAAATATAATTGATATGTATTTAATTCTTTGATTTCATATGTTCTAATAATAACATGTTCCAAATTAAGATATGTGTAGTGATATTAAATTTTGTGTATGAAATTATCTATTCTATATTTTCATTTAATAACCAGCTTCAGTTTCATATTCCGATTGTACTACTTGTATTGACCACATATGGTGGTGGTGGTGGGGGAGGCGTGACCTCACATCAGTGTTCAAAGGGGGGCACAGAGCCCGAAAGGTTGAGAACCCCTGATCTAAGTGATCCAAAATTTGGACAAGCTTGGTTCAAGGCAAATGAAATTTCGGTGGCAATAGTGTAGGTTTTTTTGCATAGGTTAAGGTCCAAGTTTACATATCAAACGTTAGTTTATTAAAATTTTGAATGGCTACATCATTTAGAGGCTGGATTTTTTTTCTCTTGAAGAATTAATCTGTAGAATATCTTAAATAAGAATCAATATGTTGTTGATATATTGTACCAAAAAACTGCAAAGATTGTTTAATCATTTAAATTTTTTTTATATTGCTTGCCTAAAATTGTTGAAATATAGTGTACAATTATCTAGATCACTTAACTTCTTTATGATAACGTTTTTTTGGGGTAGGGGCTGATATTATTATTTATTTTAATTTTAAAAAATACACACACAAACGGAAAAAAAAAAATCAATTTTTCAGCATATCAATTTTTTTTGAAAATTTAAAACAAGATTTCACAAAATATTCATTTATTTCTCCATTTATATAACTCAAAATGCTAATAAAAACATTAAAAGATCTATTTTTAAACCAACATGATTTTTGATAAGTAGATTATGGATACAAATGGTGGAAAAATGCATACAAGATATGCTGCTATATATGGGACATCATGCTAACAAAATTGGAAAGTTTTACTGATGGATGAACCTCCTGGGTATAGCTGTAAGTTTACATTCTTTGGTTTTACAGGTGGTAAAGAAGGTCACAAATAACTATATAGACAGAAAAAATAAGAATACAAGAAAAGCTTATTATGTACAGTTTATTGAAAATTAACAGAAAAGATGTACTCTACAGTTTCATTTCTGTAAATCAAAATTAGTGCTAATGCACCCATTTTTTTTTTAATTAAAAAAAAAAAAAAAAAAAAATGCCAGAAATGCTGATATGTTTATATCATTTTAAAAAGTTATTTACTTTGTTTGTCATGACAGTTAAAACATATTTACCAACATAAAAAAAAGAACTTATAATTCCCCTACATTAAAAAAGTTTATTTTAAAAAAAAGTACTTCATAATCTAGGATATATCAAATGCTACACTTATAATGTGTAAATATGAGTACACAAATGAGCAGTTCCTTTAAAGGGATTTTTAAAAACCCATGATGGACCTGATGATTGTAATGTGATATACATCGTCTTTTCATATAAAAGTTTGTAACAATACATATTTCAATAAACAAATTAAAACAACACAAAATACACATCGACATTTATTATTTAAACAATGAGACAACGGTACAAAATCTTCAACATGGGATTGCCTTAGCAACGTGATAAATTGAAAGTGATTAGATCTATGCAGAAAATCAACCCAGAATATATTTACAGCAATGTTTATCACAAATAGAAGCTCTTTTGATAGAACTAATCTAACTAGACCAGAAATTTGTTTTTTCCTGGCCTAGAGGTATTTACAAAAACTAAATTTGGCTTTTTCAGCTCTAAACATATGATTAATTGAACACATTTATAAAATATTGCAATATTTCATTTCACTTGCACACTTAAAGCAAATTGGACATTGTACATAGGTTTTAGGCAGAAAATCTCAAAAATTCTTTTAACAACACATGTATATAATAATGGCCAAAAATAAATTCCTCAGATCAATTTTAAGAAACCATGTATCAAAATATGATTTCTCACATTTTACAAACAGGATGAAATTTGATCTGAGGTGATTTTATTTGACTAACATATAAAATGTTTCATACAACATCAAATACTTTTGCTGAATTTATATATTTCAATGTTCTTCAGTCAACAGGAACTGAACAGATTTTTTTTATACACTTTTTTACTGATAAATTCTGAAATAATTTGATTTATTTTTTAAAACTAACACTTTGAAATATTTTCAGCCATTAAAATTTTGTACAGTTAAAATATTTTCTAAGTAGCAAAAAAAATTATCATTAATGAATATCATATTGGATATATGAGCTATTTATGTATCCATATTTTAATCATTTACGTTTTCAAACATTTGAACATAACATTTTCATAAATTGCCTTGTAGCAAGCTTAACAGTTTCAAAGACAAATCAGAGGAACAGTTTATAATGGATGTTGAATTACCCTCCATGTTAAAAATGAAATGGCTCATTACTTAATAACACCCATTCACATTTTCACAGGACTGTTCTAACTGCTACTTAATTATAGTATAGCAGATAACAGTTATTTCTGAAAGATTTCAGATGGAATGTAGAGCAACAAAATGCATCAACCTCTCTCATGAGTTTGTAATCCAGAGTAATTATACAATATACATATAAATTAGGCTTAAAAGTTTGAATATTGAGTACAGGTATTCCTCGACTTACGACCAAAATTTTTATTTTATTTTTACTTTCTTTTTCTCAAAAATATTGTTCCCCGAATGCTCAGTACATACCTATATGTAGTACATAATTATTAAAAAATATTCTGCAATACTGCAAAAATTTATGATGCAATAGTTTCTATATCCACATGATAAATCAAATAAACCTTCATTCGAGAGTTAACAAAACAAGTGAGCAGTCTCGTTTTTCATTATTATTACTTCAAAATATTACTAACTATTTTGTATTGTTAAATTTGTAGTGGTTTGACTTTTATGTGTGAAGTTAAGTAGATACACATTCAACATACATAATTACATAATTATATAATTTGGCTAGAAATAGTAAAAAAGTGCCAAGAAAAAAAATAGAAGTGTAATAGACTTAGAAATTAAACTCAAAATAATAAAAGACCATGGAATCTGTAAAAAAAATGAAGAATATAGCATGTGACTTAAGATTGCCTCATTGCATGATCTCCACTATTTTAAAAAATAAAGTGTTAATTTTAGAAGCAGTGAAACAGTCGGCATCTCTGAAATCGGACGAAACCGGGCTATATTGGAAGAAGATGCCTGAACATAACATTCACAAAGAAGTGCAAAGTATGTCAGGTTTCTAGGCATTCAAAGATCGAGTTATACTTTTATTAGGTGGAAATATCGCTGGTTTTAAATTGAAAACTTTCATGGCACACAGATCACAAAATCCATGAGCATTTAAAGCAGTGGTTCCCAACCTGTAGAAGTGTGCGGACCACTAAGCCAGAAATTGAACCATGTGCGGACCCCCATCCCCACCGACTTAGGGTGGGGACTTTCCGGGAGTATGGGGTATAGAATATCTTTCAGGCAAAAGGGATACAGGATTAACGTACCCATATTCTTATGTATCATATTCCAATAATAAAATAATTATGTTAAACTTTTAAGAAATTTTAATTCAACACTTGATAGTCATCGGATATATTCGGCCTATCTAGTTCAATAAACATTGCTTTCAAAATGCCTATTTATTTGGTAACTTTTTTATATGTGGTGCTGGACCACTCCCGAGGCTCTTGCAAACCACCTGTGGTCCGTGGACCACCGGTTGGGAACCACTGATTTAAAGGAATAGATGTAAATAAGTTACCTGTTAATTATTGCTGGAACAAAAAAAAAAAATACTGTAAAGAGCAAGACATTCTCTTTAAAACACTTTTAATACTGGATACAAACACACAAACAAACAAGAAAGCAAGTTAATAAAAACATGTAAAAAATGTATTTCAAATTACATATGAGTATGTATGTATGAAAGTAAAAAATATATGTACGAACATATACAGAAAAAAAAAAAGACTTACAACCAATGTTCCGGTCCCTATCTCCATCGTAAGTCGAGGAATATTGGTATACTTTTGAGGAATAATTGAAAAAGATAAGTTTTCATGGCAAAATTTAACATGGAATTGAATGGAGTTTAAAAAAAAATTGAATACAAAGAATTGAATGTGAACTGAATGTAGTTATTCATATTCACTTACATAGGTATCTGAAAAATAAGTCTGCCAGCTGACAATACTGAGGGACTCAGTGGTGTAACATCATTTTAAATCGTAATCACCGAATTATTACCCTGGAGTCTCCCAATGAAGACTTAATATATGAAATTAATAGTATCAATATATTAAATGAGGATAAATCATATAAAAAAATTAAAAGTAAAAAAAATCTAACATAACATTGATCACAAGCAGATAAAAACAATAACAAGTGAATCTTAATTACATTCGCCTTCTTATATACTTGAGAGTAGTGAAAAACTCATGCATCTGAATAGCAAGACATTATAAGAGTTAGTTCTTATGGAGAAAGTGAGTTCGCTGATTTTTCTTCACTTAATACTTTCAATACCATCTTTTGAACAAATGATTTCAAAAAATCTGACATGGTAGTAAACATTGCTACGTTTATAAGAGGAGCAAAGATGAGGACAACATCAGTGATTTGTGCAGAAGAATATGTATAACAGTTACAAAGAAACCACAGCAATGGAGTTTGTTTGTTTTTTTCATTATTTAGACTCATGTTCAATGATAAATCATGTTCTCTTTGCAGGGCATCAGAAATTTTCCCATCTTCTACAACCACAGGCTCCATTTTAGTCCCTTTTGATTTCTTGCGAGACTGCCATGTATTATAGTACACAGCACACTGAATGGACATCATAAGTACGAGATTGTCAGGATTATTATTGCTATGTTTTCTTTTCTTGCGTGGACGCTCAGTTGCTTCCTTGTTCCCAATAACTTTATCAATAACTTCACATTCCATGAGCAGTCCATATTGCAATACGTCAAAAACAGTCTGACACACTTTTTCATACCAAGAATCAAGTCCATCTTTTAAGCCCAATTTACAACATATTTCATAACTTAAATACAGGGCACATGATTCAGAGCAAGTATGAAAATTCTGTAAAACAGGCTTAAACATTTTGTCCATTTCAGCCTGGTAGATAAAAATATCAAAAAGATTCTGAAACAAATATCCTTTCTGCAGGTGTCTTTGTGCAATTAAAAGAGCAAGTTTGAATGATGTCTTCATTGCTGAATTCCTACTTATGTTTCGAGACAAGACAAAGGCATCTTGAATACTAAAAGGTGTTACCTTAAAACAGAAATGAAGAAATTAATGTAAAACATAAGATCATGTGTGACACAAATAGAAGTGTTGATTTTTCAAACATTTAAAACTAAAATACACACCAAAAGAACCACCTATGCAGTCTGGGCATCAGATTAAAATGGCAAGATTTGGGACATTGGCTACCTTGTTTATATTAAAATTATACTCAATATAGTTACTAACTATATACATTTACCAGTTTTGTTGCAAAGGTGGTCACTGAGATAAGTTCTCATGAACGTTTAAACTCTGAAAAATAATGCAGAGAAAGAAATATTAGAGTTTTCTCCAAGTAAATCTTACAGGTTTACCAGACCGGAGTTGTCTGAAAATATTTAAACAACAATGATAATAGATACTTTTAACTCATATTTCATCCAAGTAAGATTATTTATTTATGAAAATAAATAATAGATTAAGCTCATGATTTTTTTAAAATTCTAGCATAAAAATTTTAAATAATTTTTAATGTTCTTATATCTTTGCAAATTCCTCCTTTCCCTAAAGAACAAATGTAATACAAATTTACATTCAAATCTCGCATTTCAGAAAGAGATGTACTACACCTATTTTGAAACAAATAACATAAAGCCATATTTTCATTACATGCTAGAAAAAACATTAAAAAAATTAGCTTACTCAAAATAACACCTGTGAGACTGAATACAAGAATTATTGATTTCAGAAATTGCTTAATATTTAGTGTAACAAAAATTGATTGTAGCACTCTTAGCCTTCTAACCCCATGCTCAATAACATAATTATGCTATACAGCAATTTTTATATTCATATCACTTTCTTCAAAGTATCATTTTCAATTTATTATGGAAACTGAATTTTACTTTTTCCATGAAATTTAAAGAAATTTACCTGGAAATTTCCGGGAATCACAAATATTATAGATTTTGTTATTTACAAATACATTTCCGGGATCGAGAAAGAACAAAATTTTCCTGATTGAAAAACAGAATCCAACAATCAGAAATATTAAAAAATTAAATTTTATTTGAAACTTGTACTTAAAATGAAACTAGTGTAAAGCAGAAAGAAATGGGAGAGTACAATTGCATTATGTTGGGATTCTGTATAAAATCACAGTAAAAAAATCCAAGGAAATATTTTTTAAAAAATCAATACTATAACCCACATCAAATACTGTGGACCTGTCCTGAAAGGGTAATATGTCAGGAATGTCTTTTAAAATAAGACTTCCTGAAAAAGCCAAGGCAGCTTAAATGATTAGAGCATCAATTTGCAAATAAGATCTGTCATTAGATACTAAACCTGGCTGAAAAAGTAATATCCTTCAGCCATTTTTGATCTCCTATTTATGCAGTGGAAGGTACCCTAGTCACTTTGTAAACATATGTGATTGTTTCATTATTTATGCATACACACAAGACTAACATAACTTTTATTTCAGTAATCAGATCTCAAGTTCAAGAATTCAACTATATGAGGGATGGTATTTTAAGTGAAGGTACTGCATTATTCACAATACACTTGCTGGGAATAATAGATGCAAAGTAAACACTTAAATGAATAGATACTAATATATAAGTAAAATCAGTTTGAATCTTAATGCAATAAAAAACTGTCACAAATAATTTTTCAGTAAACAATTCTCTTCATATCTTTATAAATAAACTAAAGGAATCTAATGACATTGAATCTTTTTGACAAAATAAAATTATTATTTCTATCTTGACCTTAAAAATAATGCATTTTAAAGACTATTTATAGCATTTTTAAGGGTGCACAGCTGACAGTATTAATCTAAACAGTGCAATAAACTGACTTATGAAAAAGAAGTATTTCAACACTAAAGTTAATGAAATAATGAATTCACCAGAAAAATTCAAAGGAGAATTTTATTTACTTTATATACCATGTATTCAGGTTAAGATGTAACTAATGATGTGTACAGATTTTCAATAAATAACTGCCCAAGACAGAACATAATTCCAATAGTATATGCAGACCCCCCCTCCCCCCAGCTGTATTTTACCTGGAATGTTTTGATCCTTTCATCATTTGATTCTAGCAGTTCTTTTATGGGCACTGCCTTTGCAGTGTGAGGGCTCACAATATTATGGATGAAGTCAAAGTTCCAGTAGAAGTCAAAAAAGCCCATCAGTAGTTGTTCTATAAAATGAAAAAAGCAATTTGATACAAAAAATCTAATGGCATTATAAATCAGTTTACACAAGTCAGTCACAAATAAATGCAGAAAACCAACAACCTAAATATTATTAATTCAGCAAAGTTACTTTTAGTAAAGAATTTGCTGACTCACAATAATAAAGTTTTACTAATATATTCATTTGAAATCATTAAACATTCCAATATTTTTATGTGTATAATGAGTATAACTTTATCTGTTACTGCAAAAACCAAGTCAGATCAAATTTACAAGCATAAAAGACAGTCACAGATAAATTTTTATAACCTTAACTATGAATATACAACCCAAGGTTTAACCAACAAACTAATGTTCAACCTTCAAATTAGATGAAGAATGCATTTGCAATTCAAAACACAGAAAAGTAAATATTAAACTACAAAGTTTTAGCAATATCATCAAAACATATTGGAGAGCTTGTGGACTGATAGCTTAAGAGCTAATGTCTGTGGCATTTATAAACAAAAAAAATTAAACTACCATAAAAACTCTTAAACTTCTATTTTTTTTAAATTAAAAAAATTATACATACTAAACTTTCATTAAATTAATATAAACATTTGGTGTTATATGCATACAAATATAATAAATATCCACAATACATAAATTTCAATCAGTCTTATTCTTAAGGAAAAACTAAACAAATGGCTAAGAATAACCTATGAATGAAAACTTTTGGTAAAAATAAAGCAAAATAGTAGTACTCCGGCTTTACAAACAACTACTATTTTTTTTTCTTATTCTCTATGTCAACTTGTTTTGCACATAATTAAATATTTAACCATTTCTTTTTTCTCTCTCTCTCTCTCTCTATATATATATATATAAATAAATAAATATATATATATGTAATGAAGCACCTTCGATTTGAAAGAAAAATGAAATTAATTTTTAAGAGAAGCTAAAGTGATTGAAGGCTGTTTCCATTACATTTTGTAAGAAGGTTAGGAAGTCGACTTTGATTATAGAACAGGACAGTCATCTTTATGACTTAGCCAAATTTAAAAGCAGCTGAGCGGGGTTGGGGGTCTGAAGATCTCAGACACAGATAGAGTTTGTCACCGAGTTTTGACGTTAAGTGACAAAGCCCTTTTGTTGAGAATATACGAAGGGGGACTCGGTTCCAAAACCGCAGAACACATGGAGTGGACTTTGGGTGGTCTTGAAATGACACAATGAAGGGCATGCATGTTTGGAGAAAATAGCCAATCAAGAAAATAAAAATTGAAGCTAAGTGGTGGAGTTTTAAAAGCTTTCCTGAATAGATGTAGGGGTTATGAGAAGGCGTGGCCAACGAAGTGAAAAAATAAAATAAATAGAAAAATAAGAGTTTTTTCGAGGATTCACTTTTGCTTGCGGGCCCGGGGTTGCCTCTTCCTGGTACTTTAGCATTGCAGATGATGAAGAGGTTATTTTAACTGTTGAGGAACAGTTGAGCTTTCTCGGGAGTTTCCCGAAGAAGTATTTCATTTTGCGGTGCAGAAATCTGGTTAATGAATCCCGGTATGATCGCCTCATGATCCTGTTACAAGGGTGGTTGTTTTGATGATGATGAAAATCTGGTCGCTGCCTTGACAAATAAATAATTTGAGATAAAGTGTGGAGAGAATTGCGCCTTCACATTGGAGTTCCGATTGAGTTGTCCCGGAGATGAGAAAAGTTTCGATGGAGAGAGTTTGAGGACATCATGTTCCTGATAAATACCCCATCATTTTGAAAAGAGCGGAAGCAGCCTACGACAGAGCTAAGAAGCCTACGATAGATGCCCACGACAGAGCTAAAAAGCCCATGACAAAGCCAAGAATGCCCACGACAGCCTAAAGATGTCGCATACCTACTACCCTAGAAGGAAGGAACGAGACCCCATGCCCTATGGTAGCGTCGACACCCATTTTCGAGTGCGGTTAGCATCCAATAGAGTGAGTGTTAATCATTTTGTCTCGTTCAGACCCCACCTCGCAAAATTGAATGATTTAGTGCGGGATCAATGTTTTTTTAGAATGTATATTTTCAGGGATAGGAGTTCTTTGCCATAGGTAAAATAAATAAATTGATGTTCCCTGAATCTAAAAGGTGTAGGTTTTAATGAAATACATGTTATTGAACATAAAATGATGAGAATGCTAAAAGATTAGTAAAATAAGTAGACTGTGTATTAAGATTTGTTGATTTTGTTTGAGTTAAGTCATAAATAGATAAAATTGTAAATAAATTAGTTTTTTCGTAAATATAAATTTGAGTCAGTCATCCTTGTTTACAGTTTATCTTAAAAAAAGGTTATCTCTAGTTTTTGAAACAAGTTATTTGACATGTTCGTTTGCCAATTGGTGTCCAGAGCCTTAGGTTGTATTCAACAAAATAAAATTAACACAATGCACCCAACTACCCGTTATTAAGAAATAAAATGTACTAACCCAAGTAAATACGAATCACGCCTGAAATAAATAAAGTCTGGACAGGCAATACGACCATATATACATACACACACACATTTATGTATATGTTGAAAATCCCCATTTTTAAAATAACATAAAGCATAGACTATGTAACTTAAGGCTATGTAAATTAATTTATTTTACAAAGTAATCTTATTGAAATTTCCCTCAACATATTCCACCTATAGTAATGACATTCCCCCAATACCGTACAACAGAGCTGTGGAGCTCTCGCTGAACTATAAATCAGGTACTTTGTAACATCAGTGGCTCAAAGTAAAAGAATTTATGTAAACATAGCCTATAAATTACTGAAGTTCAACTTATGAAGTTTTTCCTATACATAATGTCTTTAGCAAGCCTAATAATTTAGACCTGACTTCTAAATATAACAAATGAAAATAAAATACAAGACAGTCATATATAAATAGTGTACTGTATAAAAATGAATTTGGCTAAGGAGAAATTTAGAAAATTTTTCACTAAATCATTGGTGAAAACACTCCACTATTGAAAATTAACATTTCAGAGCAAAAGTGAATATTTAAGCTTTTGCTGTGGATTCCTAAAAAAATAAGCTGTCACATTACTGCAGGAAAATTGTAATACCTTCTGGACTTTAAACAAAAAAGTCCTAAATTTCTTGAAAAAGCAAAACATTCAAAATGTTAAGAACTTCAACCTTAAATGCAATCTTACAATCTAATGCAAGCAACAGGTACCTATTTCAAACTGTTAATTTTGACAGTTAAACGTTTCTCATGAAACCCACAAAAACAGACTCTGTGTTCTTCTTTAAAAGGTATAAGTATACGTTTTAAAAATCAAAAGTAATACAATTACTATGAAACATATAAAATGATGCTACATGTTCAGCAGAACATGAATATGCTATACTAAACATGGATGTATTTCAAAAGTCTTCACTTACCTATTGAAGCATTATTTTCACTTCTAGGAATTAAACTTAAATTTTTACAAATTCCAGTCTCCCACCCATCTATTTTGTATGAATATCCTATTAAGGAAAAATCTAAATTAGAAAACTTACTAAAGTAGGATAGAAATATAGAAATAATAACATAACTTAGTAAATCAATAAACCACTTCTCAAAATTCTAGAAGCAAAGCTGAAAAATGAAAACTTCAGACATGAAATTTTGATTGCCTTTAGAACAATCTAAACTCAAATGTCCAGTACCCCATGTGAAAATTACAAAGTAAAATATAGATGATTCATACCAAAACATGAAAATAATTTTAAATAAAATTAAGTAACATAATTTTTAACAGTACCTGATAACTCAATTAAACTTTTTACTGAAGGAAGAATTGATGGCTGCGTATTTTGTAGATAGAATATAACCAAAAGAGAGAAAGCATAGCTGGAAAGTAGAGTTTTTTTGATGAAACCTAATGACTTAGCCCAATATCGTAAAACCATTACTAAAGGTTTAACACGGCAATCCAGTTTTCCATATAACCACTGAAGATCTGTATTGGCAAGTACCAATCTAGAGAAATAAAAGGAACTCACATAATTGAATGTTGTATTCACTTAACAGATCTAAATGAACAAAAGCATTTTGAAATAACAATATGAGAAACTTTGACCATAACATGTTTTAAAAATAGAATACAATTAATCAATAAAATACTAGTTGGTACACTTCAAAACATGACGGCTAGATAGTAAATAAATGTACTAATACACAAATTATACTTAACACATCATTGCCAAATGTTGAAAATCATAATAATGTGCAGAAACAAATTAACATGTTTAAGCGGCCTTGTGCTTTGTGAGTATGTAATGCCAGATTTTAAAATGTCACTGAGCATGTGCAGAAAGCAATTTTTTAATTGTAAATTATTGCATAATTAAACAGCGCGAAATAAACAATTTCCTTCAGGTTTAATCTTATATTTCACAAACATAATTATCATAAAAATAAATATGGCAGAGAGAGATCTAGAGAGACTCCTCGGAATAAATGTGTTTATCATTAAAACATGTCACTGAGCATGCGCAGAAATCAATTTTTAATTGTAAATTTGCACTAATTAATAGAATAAAATCATTTCTTTTTTTAATAATAATAATAATTATATACATATATATATTATTAAAAAAGAAATGATTTGATTTGATCTTTAATTTGTACAAGACTTAACCCCATCCGTTCCAGGCAAGTCATAGCTGTACAGTCCAATATACCAGATTAGCTAGATGAATATATAGACCTGCAGATATATATATATATATATATATATATATATATATATATATATATATATATATATATATATATATAGACCTGCAGAGCTATATATATATATATATATATGGAATATTTAAATATATATACAGCCTATTTAATACCCATTTATGTTTCATACAGACCTTGTATAAATCACATGAATTAAATATATACAATATTTTTAAAAGAGCTTGAAAAACATTTTTATACATTAAAGATAAGGGATATTGCAACCTCAGTCTTTTTTACAAGCCTCTTTGATATTTCTCACTATATCTTCGCACAATAGAGAAGTGAATAAGCAAATACATTATATGGACAACAGTATTTGGACAATGCCTGTTTTTCAGAAAACATGCTTTATTATTCTATATAGTAACTAGTAGGCTCTCCTTTTGCTTCTATTACAGCAGCAACATGAAGCATACATTCCTCAAGTTTTCTGAAAATCTAGGCTGGAATAGCTTGCCATGCCTTTTGCAAGGCATTGAGATGAGACTGTTTTGAATATGGGCGTGGGAGAAGGCATCATACCCATCTTCTGTCATGTTCTGCCAGTTTATGCAGTCATCCAGGACTTTTTTTGGCTGTTGTTGCTCCAATTTGATTCCATCGCTTGACAACATACACTACACTCGATTTTTGGGATATCCAGTTTGGATGCTTGCACAGAAAAATGACACAAATGGAATCCTATGAGGAGCCTATGTTCAAACAGGGTAAGTTGAGGTCCACGAGGTATAGCTCAACTAGAGTGAATGAATAGTTAATGGAAAATAAGCTGCTTTTTATTTTACCCATTCCCTTCCCAGCATATCGTTCAGCAAACACAGTATTTGCATATTTGCCGATTTTCTGCAGTGCCCAAATACTTTTTTCCATATAGTGGAAGACAGATATGTAATGATGTAAAACATTAATGATAGTTAATACCAACAGAATGTCAAAGTCCCATATGGGCTTCTGACATCTGGTTAAGATTTTTCTATTAGAAATGTAATGTTGGTGCTTGAAATTTTAAGACAAGGGATGCTCAACTTGTATAAAAGCTACTGTGTAGGAATAGTTTACCAAGCTCAAACATTTCCAGTTGATATATTAATACTTTGATATGTCCTTTACTTTAAAAGATCATATTTTTTTTAAGTGAACAATTTTATAAGCTACAAAAGAAAATTTTTAAACATTACAAATTTAAAAGGTAAAAGCAGCAAGTAACATTTGATGAGGAGAATTAAGAAACTTTTTACAAAAAGGCAATTAAATTTATTTAACTCTTCATGATTTACCAAATAGGAGTAGCATAAAATTGGTAGATAGAAAAAAATTCACAAAGTGCACACAGGAATTAAAAGACAGAGGGGTAAAAATAAGGAGAGGTGTAAATTCAGAGATTAAGAAACAGAAAGAGTTTCATTGAAAATAGGATATGTTGGGTGAAAAAGATATATATATATATATATATATATATATATATATATATATATATATATAAATTTAAAAAAAAAAACCTGGTATCAAAATTTTGTTCATATCAATGGTTAAAAAAAATTATAATGATCTTTAAATTTCATTTGAACTTCTTTTGAGCAAAAGGGCTTTCAAAACAATTATTTGAGATGTGCTTGTTGGTCCAAAGTGTTTAATAAAGGTCCCCCCCCCCTTTTTTTAGATTATCAGAATTTCCCACTTTTATAGAATTTTATACCATTACACGGGTTAAAATTTAAAAAGATCATTGGATAATAATTTTTTATTGAGTAGATAAATAATTTTGATTACCATTCCTAAAATTTTATGGATATTTCGGACCGAAATTGCATGAAATGATTCTTCATGTTATCCAAAATGAATCCACTTTAGGATTGTTTCATTAAGATTATTATTATTGTTTAATAAAAAAAGGAGTTCCATGAAATGATGCCCATTGTAATGCCTTCATAAAACAGACCAAATAAAGCAGATTTTCTAAATATTAATGCCTATTTTTTAGGCCTCTTTCAAACACACTATACAAGATGGAAATAATAAGAACTTGTGTTTATAGAGAATAACAACATCACATCACAGGTTAAATTAGTTTTTCAGGGAATTTTGGCTTATCTTGCATATTGAACAGCCATGTCAAGTGGAAAAGTCTAGGAATGAGAAAAAAGCTATTCCACAAGTAGCAATGTGAATATACAAACAATGCTCTGTCTATTGAATATATGAGATTTGCTACTGAAACATCTTTGCAAGTTTTTTTTTCCTTCAAATTTTTACATTTTGTAATGTAATACAGGAGGAAGCTTTACTAATCTAAAATGACAGCAGGCAAATAAGGGTTTAAATTCATAATTTCTTAAAATACAAAATCATTCAGCACTAATTTGAATCATTGCTTGTGGAGTCATCATCCACATTATGATCAAGAGACCACCAAAAAGGGAGATAAAATTGCAAACCAAAGTACGACATGAGAGATGCATATATACTGAGTTTGTAAGATCTACTTTTACTAACTTAAATAAAAAGATTTTGCAGTCAAATTATACTTTTTATCACTAAATTTTAAAACTGGTACTACTGCTTTGAGAGTTCGAAAGCGTATAGAAATTAATTAGTACAGAAAAAATAATAAAGAATTAAATAAAACAAAAAACATATGATTACCTGTTAGATGCTGAAAAATCACAAGTAATTTCTGACGTTACAAATTTAATATTTAAAATGGGGCACTTTGCAGGAATAAATGTTACCTTCCTGCAGAAATATCTCTTAGTATACATAATGCGCTGAACAAATCTGAGATGGCATTTATCATTCATAGACAATAATTTATCTTTGGGGTACTTCTCTTCTAACACATGGTAAGGAACTGGAATAGTAACATTTTCTCTATCTTTGAAATCCTAAGAAAATATAAAATTTGTTAAATATAACTCGTAAAAACAAAATAAATTCAGAACTATGTACTCATGAAATTAACATGAATAAAAGCATAAATTCCATAATTAAACAAGTTTATTCCATAGGTAAACAAGTTTTCTAAGAAAAATACTCTTAATATTCAAATATGGAAAAAAGAGACTTAAACAACATTATCTAGCGAGGAAATAAATTACATTTTACATTGTGGTTTATTTTTATGAACAACTAGCTGAAAACCTGTACTTTGCTACGGAGTACATTCAAATCAAATACAACAGTCAATGTATGCAATTAATGACAAAAATATGTATAAATATATTTACAATAAATACAACGATCAATGTATGCAAATGATGTAAAAAAAACGAAAAAATATATTTATAAAAAAATTGTAATGGATACCTTTATAGACAAAATAATGTAGAAGAAAATATTCAAATTAAATCTAATAGAACATACTAAAGAATATAATACAGTTTGAGGAACATATCTTTTACTGTATTTTAATATTTTTTTTTGGATAATTTTCAATCGTCTGCCACATTAGCAAGAAATTTTTTTTTTGTCTATTTCGTTGTTATGCATGTGACAATAAATAAATTTAAAGTACCAGAAAAAGAAATCACATGATCAGTATTTAATAAATTAAAATTCTAAAAATTAATGTTTAAAAATTTACCCAAAATCAGAAAATGGAGGTAAAGATTTGAAAAAAATTTCATTTTAAAGTAATTTTTATGATTTTTCTTGTGATAAAAATTTTATAACCCTCAAATTATTATTTTAAATGCAAACTTAAAAAAAATTACCAAAACAGCTTAAAAATTTAATTCTAAAGAAATCTAAGAATTTTTCAAAAATCTTTCTTAGCACACCCCTACACTATAAGAAGAATCACCGTGCAAAATTTCAGCCCTTTAGGTCCAACGGTTTGGTCTGTGCATAGTCAGTCAGTTACAGAACTGTTTTATATATATAGACTATACACATATATTCATTTTAAAGTTAGCATGAGTTTAACAGAAATAAAATATGATAGCATTTGATGCAAGATTTATTTTGATTGAAATCTAATAAAGCTAAATATTTAGTTTGGTGAAAACTTGTTTTTGAATAGAGTAATTTACATAAAATCAAATGATGATTAAATTATGTAAAGAATAAATTCGGTATTTATTGAAAAAACAGTAAAAGTAAACATAACAAGAAAAGAAAATAAGCTTTATCTCTGCAGAAATTTTCACATAACATTTAACTGCACTGTAACCAGTTTGAGATTCTTGTAATTTCTGAATCCATATACAATATATCTAACATAACATTATGATATAATGTACATGTATTGTCTTATTTTATATATACAGTGGAATCTCAATCGATCGTTTTCGGATCCATCATTTTTCCGTATGTGTCGTTCATTTTATCCAGTCCCAATGACATATTGCTTTGTTATGTTTCCGCATCTAACGTTTTCCCGGATTTATCGTTCATTTCAATCGGTCCCTTCAAAAGCGATAGATCGAGATTCCACTGTATATATAAAACAGTTCCGTAACTGACTGTCTGATTGACTGACAGACAACGTACAGTCCAAACCACTGGACCTAAAGGGCTGAAATTTTGCATCGCGATTCTTCTTATAGTGTAGGGGTGTGCTAAGAAAGATTTTTGAAAAATTCTTAGATTTCTTTAGAATTAAATTTTAAAGCTGTTTTGGTAATTTTTTTTAAGTTTGCATTTAAAATAATAATTTGAGGGTTATAAAATTTTTATCACAAGAAAAATCATAAAAATTCTTTAAAATGAAATTTTTTTCAAATCTTTACCTCCATTTTCTGATTTTGGGTAATTTTTAAACATTAATTTTTAGAATTTAATTTATTAAATACTGATCATGTGATTTCTTTTTCTGGTACTTTAAATTAATTTATTGCCACATGCATAACAACGAAATAGACAAAAAAAAATTTTCTTGCTAATGTAGCAGACGATTGAAAATTATCCCAAAAAAATATTAAAATACAGTAAAAGATATGTTCCTCAAACTGTACTATATTCTTTAGCATGTTCTATTAGATTTAATTTGAATATTTTCTTCTACATTATTTTGTCTATAAAAGTATCCATTACAATTTTTTTTATAAATATATTTTTTCGTTTTTTTTTACATCATTTGCATACATTGATCGTTGTATTTATTGTAAATATATTTATACATGTTTTTGGCATTAATTGCATACATTGACTGTTGTATTTAATTTGAATGTACTCCGTAGCAAAGTAAGAAAGATTTTTGAAAAATTCTTAGATTTTTCAAATTAAATTTTTAAGCTGCTTTAGTAACTTTTTTTAAGTTTACATTTAAAATAATAATTTGAGGGTTATAAAATTTATATCACAAGAAAGATCATAAAAATTCCTTTAAAATGAAATCTTTTTTGAATCTTTACCTCCATTTTCTGATTTTTGGTGAATTTTTAAAGATTAAATTTTAGAATTTAATTTATTAAATTCTGATCACGTGACTTCTTTTTCTGGTACTTTAAATTAACTTATTGTCACTTGCATAACAACGAAATAGACAGAACAAAAAAAAGAATTTTTTTTTTCTTACTAATGCAACAGACGATTGGCCATTATCCAAAAAATATTAAAATACAGTAAAAGATATGTTCCTCAAACTGTACTATATTCTTTAGTATGTTCTATTAGATTTAATTTGAATATTCTCTTTACATTATTTTGTCTATAAAAATATCCCTTACGATTTTTTTATGAATATTTTTTGTTTGTTTCAATCAATTGCATACATTGATCGTTGTATTTATTATGAATATATATATATATATATATTTTTTGGCATTAATTACATACATTGACCGTTGTATTTAATTGGAATGTACTCCGTAGCGAAGTGCGGGTTTTCAGCTAGTTGTACATAAACATAATCTGAACCAAAACTTTTAAACAACTACCAAACACACAAGTTTCAAATCAAAAACTTGCTCACATGATTTTTTTCTATGCAAGTGACAAATGATGGAAGCAAACAGTTGAAAAGTCTATTAGGAAAACTACAATAACAGAAAACATGTCTTTCTGAACAGCCTGATATTTCAAATTGACTATACTGCTCTACCACAGAATAATTAGAAAATAAAATAAGAAATATGAGACACCACACACTTATTAAAAAAACCTTCAAACACACATTAGATATATCATGTCAATCAAGCAATACAGTAGCAAAAATCAATGTGGATAGTACAAGAAAAGTATAAGAAAAACCATGAGTGTGTCTACAAAAGCACATCATTTTATTAGACATGTACGTAGAAATGACATGCATGATCTGTGCAACAATTTACCAGAAAAAGAGTAAAACCATGTTTGAGTGATTTCAGTATAGAGAATGACAGAAATTTACATAAACATTTAAAGTAAAATAATGAAAAATTCAAAAAATTCCTGAACAGGTACATAAAAAGTAATACCAATAATTCATACGTAAAAGCAACCAATTACATGATTAACCTATGATTTTTTTTTCTTCTTTAATCTGCCTCTTAGATTGTTGATATATCTAACTATGGAAAAACTTAACATAACATATACTACTCTTCAGGAAAAGCAATTGAATCTTAGAAATCCCAATTCATAATGTAAAGAATAAAAAATATGTTTCAAAAAGTCTTTTTTTTTTTTTAATGCCACTTAAAAACCATATATTGTTCCAAAGAAAGAGGAACAAATATTGAACTAGAAAAAGTAAGATCATATCTCAATACTACATTTACTAAGAAAAATTAATTTTATATACAGTAGTTCTTATTCTGCATATGCATTTAAATCATTTCCATACCTTTTCTTTCATAACATTCATTTAAAATTTAGAAGAATAAGTTCATTGAACATTTGCTCTTCAAATATTCAATGTCTTTTTGTAGCCATCCCAAAAACTGGCAGAATAAAATAAAATTTAGAAAGGCAAATAAGATGAATATTTATTGCTATATTTCAGTTGCTTCATTACATGGGATTAATGTATAAAACAGAATTCTAGCCACCAATAATAACTAAACAAAAGCAAAATTGCTACACACAAAGGCAATACAGAATACAACAGTCTTACTATCATTTTAATAATTTTTAAATTCGATCCCAAGTTTTGAGAAATTAATGAAACTTACAATACCGAGATAAATTTTGTATAGATTATTTTATGTCAATCTTCAACATAATCACTATGTCTTCAAATTGAAGCAATTTCATACCTTTCATAATTAAAAAATATATAAAAAAAAAACCATAAGTCACAATATCTCTCCCATCACAGCTCCCAACAAATTCAAAAGTTGATTCTTGAACCCTCAGCCTTAATACTTGCTGGGTGAGTGTACTGATATATCTGTCAGTTAAGGTTGCTACATACTAAGAAAAATAAAATCGTTCCGACCTCTGCCTGTTTGAGACTCTCATAGTGGGTGGAGAAAAGTTGACAGTTGGAAAATTCTACCCCCTTTAGAAGTGACATCTGAAGGACTGTAATAACACTCTTGCCACAGGGTGTTGACCATCTCCCCTTTCCTCATAAGACACTCAACTGGTAACATTTGAGAATATCTAGAAGTGGCCAACCTCGGCAGAAAATTCAATGCTCGGCCTGGTCAGAAGTTTTTACCAGACTCTAATTGCAGTCTACAAACGGCCCGGCTCTAAGTAAAATTTGACAGACTTTCACAAAATTACCGATAAATTACAAATATATATATATTTGAACTTAAAAGGCTGTTTTGTTCAAACAGGAAGGCAAAACTCTTAAGAGTCATTTAAATGAGCATTTAATAAATATTACACTATAAAATGCTGATTAAAAATAAAACCCATCATTATTCTGTTTCTCAGTTTTATGCTACAGCAAAGAGTGTAAAAAAAATTTTTTTGGCAAGGTATTTGGATCAGATAAAAATGGGGCAATTTCCCTCAACATTATCTGTTTTTATGTGTGTTTTCTGACTGGTTTGCAAGGTAAACTACTTATGCTTATTGAACAGTTTTCAATTAAACCAATTTTATTTTGACACACCTAATTACTTGAATTTTTTCCATAACACATTGCTTCTTAAAATTCACAATAAAAATTAATAATGGCAACTAGATTCAAAGTAATTGGTGTAGTTCCAGCATCAGGGCACAGTGTATAATGTATGATTGCCTCTATAAACAGTTTTCAAATGCATTTATGAAACTGTTCAGTACATTTAAAATCTCCATTGATCCATTCTTAATTTTTCCTATAATTTAGGATGAACTTGCAGGAAGTTTTAGAAATGATTAGTGATACCATTTATGTGAGAATTTTTAAAAATATTTATAAACTGACCTACAAATTTTCTATTTAGACTTAGTCCACCATAAATTCTTAACTTCTCAACTACTTAATTTCGAACGTTTTGACTAAAAGTAAACTTGTTCTGAGCTTTTACAATTGACTTAATATTGAACTCTAATTTTACTACTAATAAAACTATTGAATTGCCTCCTTTTTTTGCCTGAATCCAACTATTTTTTTTCAATCATTTTCCTAACTAAAACTTAATTTATCGACAAAAGTAGAAAAAGTTTAGGATAAAACTGAAAACTTTTATTACAATTTTTAGATTAATTTCTATTTATTATGATTACATTTATACATAATAAATAGAAATTAAACTAAATTTGGGTACATGTTACATCCGAGCAAACATGCTATTGCTTTTGGTGATGTTTACAGTCAAAATCGGTATCAAATTCAATGAAATATGATAGTTGTGTTAATAACAAAACAAATATAATTACTTCTGATCATTTTCAATATTAGTGCATCTGATTTGCACTAATATTACAAATATAACAGTTGTGATTGAAAGGCTCTCACAGATGTTATATTTGATCATGTGTTTGTACTTTACCACTTTTTTAGTCATTTTTGGTTAATTCAAATAATTTTAACTAATTATTCATTTTATTGACACTGCTTTGTCTACAAATATTATTTATAACACTACTGTTTTATTTAAAAGCAGAATAGTAAAACCACAAGTACTTTAATCTGTCATACTCAATATTAGTTTTAATGTTTGACAGTTGATTTGTTCCTAAATAACTTGTTACATCTCCTTAATTTTATCATTCAATAGATGTAATTGTAATGGATTCAAATGTGCCACCTGCTCCGAAATAAAGGGAGTTTTTCAACAAAAATGTCAAATGCATGTATACTCTGGGTATTTTGACAAATAAAATAACTGCTGAAATGCATTTCCCAACAAAATATTTCTTTTCCTCCTTTTTATTAAGAAGAAATCGGGTTCAAAAGAAATAATCTAAGAAAACCTCAAGTCTTCAAGTAAATGCTCAGAAGATTCCAGCAAATTTGGGACAATATTGCAGAGATTTTGAATTTCAATTTCGATTTCAGTCGGATGAGTTATTTACTCATGCAAACGTAGAATTGCCCTAACATAATGGACAAAGTGATCTTGTTATCCCTTACATTAGTAGAGCTCGATATAAAAAAGTTTAAATTTGATCATCAAGTGCAAGGGTTAGAGAGACTTTAGAAATTCTTAAAGTATTAATTTTTATGCAATTGTATTTTGTATGAATCATAAAAAAAAAAAGTTCTGGAAAAACAAAACAAAAAAATCTTTTATAGAGTTATCTTACTGTTCACATCAAATGTTATCCAGATACACATTACACATAGATGTATCTCTATAAATCTATAAGTTACAGATGCATAGAAATTATGTAATGTGTATATTTCTTTACATATTTATACAAAAAATGGGGTTAGTACATAGCAGCCTTAAAGTTTGTAAATTTAGTTGCAGTTGAGTAATTCTTAGGAGATTTAGAGAAGCAGCAAGTTTATATTCCAGGTTACCTTTAAGTTCATAATACAAATAAATTTAACAGACAGCTGATTTTTTAAAAAATGTACATAGGTTACATATTTTGATTGTTTGCTATTTAGGAGAAAACAGAGTAGTAACAAAATGCTTGCTGTAAAAAAGAATTTCAGTTCCTAACTTGCAACATATGTATAGAGCAGACAGCATGGGAACAATTTCACAGCATTAATAATTATTTATTAAATTGCTTGATGGTGCTGACATTATTAAAGGTTTTGTAATGGCAAATCATTTTTAACTTAAAGTTCAATATTATACTTAGAATGTAACACAAGACAATGTTGTTACTAGTTAGGATTATCACAGTTTTGCCTAAATGGTTTTGCAACCTTTCAATGGAGAATATCTGATGACTGCCAAGCGAGATGCATTGTTAATTTTGCTATACTAAAATACAAATCTCATTCTTTTGATATTGGGGAAGATAAAATTAAAAAATAACTTAGCACAATTTTCCTATGTTTTAGTCAATAAAAGAGTTTAAAACAATTTTACTAAGAAATTAAAAAAAATAATTCATGAAAAATCTATTTATGTCAACACTTACAATGTTGCAATATTCAGGAAATGGCAAAAATAACAAATCTAAATCACTTCCTCTAAATCCAAAACCATTTACAGAAGAACCAAAGGGAGTAATCAAACAGTTTGGATAATATGGTATCAAAAATCTAGTTATTTCTGACTGAATCCCTTGTCTTTCCAAAATATCTTCATCTGTTAATTGAAGAATATGTGTCATTGCTATCAATTTCTCCGAGAGCTGCAAAATACAAGTAAAAGAAAAAAGTTAAAAGATTTAGGAGTCAAAAAATGTTTAAATAACATTTATGAACAAAAACCTCATGGAAAAAAATTTTAATATATTTTTTAAGCTCTAAATACATCAAAATTAAAAGACATCAACTTTGTAACTTTATTATTTAATTATGCATAGATCTAAAAATAATTGATGTGATTTCCTCTTACTTCCAGTGTTGTATATAAATATCACTTAAATTATAACTAAGCACATTATATTTTAAAGAAACTGAAAAAGAAAATATATATATATAATGTAAAACTTTACATCTTCATCAGGGAGATTAATAAGACAAAAAAAAAATCTTATCTGCTATGGACACTTTTGAAATTTTTGCATTATAAAAAATAAAAAAATACTAACATCTTTTTTTGAATTAATAGATCTAAAATCCTCTTGTCCAATCGTCCAAAAAAATTCAGGTTTATACATCGAACAGACAGCCATATTAAAACCTTCTTTACACAAGAAAAAAAATAAAAAGTTCAGCTAATGCTTCATAGTAATTGATGATTATCCTGAAAAACAATGAGTAAAAATTATCATAACCAGATTAGTTGGTGAAAGTAAACAAAGAATGTTTAAAATACATTTCATTCTTTGGTAAATGAATGCCATATCATAAAATTCAGAATTTGTATATAATAATTTTTTTCAAGTCATAATTAGTTGATATATATATATATATATATATATAACAAATCATTCTGTATAATTATCAATGTACTGCAAAAAGAAAATCAAAATAAAATTTTAGAAATAATTTTGGATATCACAGATAACCAAATGCATGTGCCTGCCTGTGATCAGGAGTCTCTTGCATAAGATTGCAATTAAGCTATCTCAATATGCACAAGATGCATATTCTATTGCATTTAGAGCTTCTTCCTGTTACACAGCACACTTTCTTGATTATAATTAATAAGTAACTTTATATAAATATGTACATTACATACATTACAAGAAGGTTTCATATTCTCCATCGTCAAAGTGTAGGACGGAGATGGGGACCAGGGTTGCCAAATAAAAACACCGAAAATAAGGGACAGGTTTTGATAACTATACTACTGGGGAGTATGGAATACCTCCCAGGGAAAGGGGGTCCAAGGGTACTCCCCCGGAAATTTTTCAAATTTTAACCTTTCAAATAGCCATTTTCAATGCATTTTTCATTAAGTTTTGCAACTTACACAGAGTTAAGGTTAAGTAAACAATAATGTAATTATATAGAAAATTTGCAAATCAAAAACAATTTAAACTTTGTTTCGGCAAATAGTACAAAACTGATTTTTATTTTATTACACTGGTGAGATAAATTAAGAGAATTTGCATATTTTATCGAATTTCATGAAAAGAACTGAACTGAATGTAAAACCACTGCTTCTAGACAAAAATGCAAATCTTGTATGTCAAATATGTAAGCGTGCACATGTGTGTAGACGGAGCCAGTAGACAAACAAGCTTTATAAGCGTGCGTAAGTTAAATGCATTTCGTTCGCTAGCACACCTCGGCAAATTTCTTGGTCTTATCTTGCAGCAATCGGTTAATTTCAAATTGTAACAGTAAAAATGAGTAACCACCAACGTTTAGATGATGTAATGAGGTGGCGAATTGTGGGGAGGCTAGAAGCAGGCCAATCTCAAGTCCATATTTGTAGAGAGTTCAATTTAACGCCCAGCGCCGTGTGCAACTTATGGAAACAGTTCCAGGATACCGGATCCATCGAGAGAAAGCCTAGGCAAGGTCGTCCAAGAGCCACGACGGCCAGAGAAGATTGCCATTTGTCGATTATAGCGAGGCTTAACAGGAGTGCTACAGCTTCTCAGCTCTCTCGTGACTTGTATGCAGCCACAGGAACCCGTGTATCAAGGGTGACTGTTTCCAAAAGACTTCATAAGAGAGGGTTGTTTGCAAGAAGACCTGCTGTTTGCATGTCGCTCACTTCTACGAACAGGAGAATCTGTTTATTATGGTGCAGAGAGCATAGAGATTGGAGTATGGATCAATGGGCGACCGTTCTCTTCACTGATGAGTCCGGTTCAGCCTAAACACCGATTCTTGCCAACGTTCATATGGAGAGAACCAGGGACCCGCTACCTACCCTCCAATGTCCGCGAAATCGACCATTATGGCTGAGGAGGTTTAATGGTCTGGGCAGGCATCATGTTGGATGGCCGCACACCTCTCCATGTCTTTGAAAGAAGCACTGTGACTGGTGTGAGGTATAGGGATGAGGTCTTGGACCCCTATGTTCACCTTTTCAGGGGTGCAGTTGGCCCTGAGTTCATTTTAATGGACGATAACGCGAGGCCACATACAGCTCTTCAATTATTGAATGGTTATTTGTTTTGTATTGTATCAATGTATGTACATATCAAATTTCATTAAAATCGGTACAGTAGTTCTAGAGATAATCAACCAAGTCTGCAAATTCTCTTAATTTCTTACACCTGTGTAGTTTACTACAACTAAGTAAGTGCCCTTATAAAGTGTTAGGGACGTGTATGTAAAATTTGTAATTTTATTATTGTACAATGTACAAATATAATGTGCACAAGAAATCTTTGGGGCAACTTTTGAGTCATAAAAAGTTTTCGAATGAGCGTGTTCCTACAATCTATTGAATTGTATGATATATTGTGCTTTACTGTGTTAAATACAGTAGCTAACTCTACTAGATCGATTTTGTTACTTTCAGAGGAAACTTTAGTGGTGAAAAACTTTGACAGATTGCTGCTAGAGGAAACAGTTATTTTGTTTTCCTTGTGCTCGGCACCCTGAGTATGTTGAGTTACGTCACTCCAACCTCCATGGCCAACTGAGAAATCCTTATTACAATAGCTACAATGTGCCTTATTGGCATTGTTGGGACTAGGCCTGAGCCAATCTTCATCCTTCATCCATTCATCCCTAAAAACACATAACCTTTTTTTTCAGCCCATCACTATTTGATTTTGAACGGTTTACAATTAACCCTTACGTCGGCTCATCAGCCTTGGAGACCGCTATTGCACCTGTTCTGAAGGATGGGGTGGGGGTGATGACTGTTGAGAGTTTGTGAGTTCGTCAGTCGGGTCCTGACCTTCAAGTACAACACATCGGAGATTTTCGTCTGCTTGTATTTTGTCGGAAAATTTAATCTTTCTAACACATAGTCAGTCTTTTGGACCGATGAGCCTTGAACTAATTTAAATTTTTACCGGTCTGTATGACCGATAATCCTTGAACCCTATTAATTATCTGTCAGTCTGCATGCATTCTATTTCTAAGATCTTTGTTTTATTGTTGTAGCTAGCATGGCTGGAAGAATTACTCCTGTTTCACAACGAACCAGACATTTTGTCTATCTCGCACTATCACAGATTGAGAAATCGTATTCTGAAATTTTTGTTGAATAATCTATTTTTTATTTACCCTTTTCAAGAATGAGAGTTGGCAGTAGTTTTACATTAATGACCTATAACTGCGAAAAACTTACAAAAATAGGAAAATATCCTAATTTTATAGCATAGCGGTCTGTGAGACCAATGAGCTTAGGATCAGTAAAAAAGACAGATGAGCTGACGTAAGGGTTAATACTTTTCATATTCAGGGATTAGTTTTATAACAAACACTTAATTCAAATGCCACTATCTATCAACACGACCACACACTAATCTGCATTCGTATTTAGCACTAGACTACGACTGTTGTCGATTTGACGTTCAGATCCCAGTGCATACAGATAACCTTCTCGTCAAGGGCCTGTTTACATAGGAGTCCAGTAGCGGAAGCGTTAAAGTATTGAAATATATTTAACCAATGACAAACCTCCAAACGATTAGCCACAAAACAGAGATTTACACAGAGATAAATTATTTTTTATGGTGAGTTTAAGAGTAGTTTAAATATATAAATAAATGCATAAATACCATACATTAACTTCTGAGGCTATAATAAGCTCTCATACTTAGAGAGCATCTATCTTTTAAAAAATCAAAAAAAATCATTACTATCATTTATCCACTACATTAATTGGTTTTCTATTGTTTTTGGAATAGTAAATGACAAATCTTACTCTTTTTTTTATTAGAGCTTTCTCCCCCCCCCCCCCTAAAAAAAGTTCCTTTCTTTTTTTTCCTACCAGTTTTAGAGCAAATGAAACATTATTCAAGATGCAGCTTTATATACATTAACATTTTATCCCAATTTAATAATAGCTGTTACATATTTTACTTTTTATAAACATTTCTTTAAATAGAAAATATTTGCTTAAAAATATATATATGTATATATATATATATATACAGTGAAACTTCTGTAACCAGCCACCTCTCTAAATGGCCATACATTGTTTAAAACTGATTAAAGACTCCATAGAGCCAATGTTATGGAAGAAACCTCTTTTCAACAGCCACTTTTTTCGGAACTGTTACTGGCCACAAGTTTCACTGCAGATATATATATACAGTCGAACCTCCATATATCGAAGTAGCAAATTGCGCTGAAAAAATTCGATATATAGAATTAAGCTTAGTCTTATCATAATTCTCCTAAAAAAAAAAAATAAATAAAGCTAATTTTCGTATACGAAACTCCATTTCTAATTTATATGCGAATCACATTAAATGAAAGTTAATAACTAAAAAATGAATTAATATGAAAGATTTATTGATTACTGCATATCTTTAAAAAAACAATAATGCAGACAGTGGTTACAATGATCACAGTTAAGATTCTTAAAAAAAAACTACGAATATCTTGCTGAACAGTTAGTTTTGCGGAAAGTTCAAAGAAATGTTCGTATTTATTCAGTCCACTAAAAACTTCATCAGGGACATTTTCCGCGAATTGAAGTGCACGACGTATTGTTTCAAATGCTAAAAATTGGGAGATTTTATTCTAAAGTGGAATAAAATCTCCCAATTTGTCTTTAAAAAATTTTCGATATATAGAAACAGTTTTTCAATGTAATGAAAATGAAGAAATATAGAAAATTTCGATATAGGGAAGTTCGATATATGGAGGTTCGACTGTATATATATATAAGACAAAGTTGAAAGTGAAAAACCAGTATATGCTACAAAACTACTGCAGCCAGGAACTAATATATATATATATATATATATATATATATATATATATATATATATATATATATATATATATATATACAGTGGAATCTCAATCTATCGTTTTTCAAGGGACCAATTGAAATGAACGATAAATGCGGGAAAACGATAGATACGGAAACATAACAAAGCAATATGATCGTTGGGACTGGATAAAATGAACGACACATACGGAAAAACGATGGAACCGAAAACGATCGATCGAGATTCCACTGCATATATATATAAATACAGGTATCCCTAAACACAGTTTATTTATTTTATATCAGCATATGCTATGATTAATAATATCCATGTATAAATAATGATATTTTTTTTAAATGTAAAAAAAAAAGAAATATTAGGTAAAATTAAAAACACAAATAGTTAAAATCAATAAAATACAGTTATCAAAATAAAAATAATTAGATTTTAAACAGTAAGATTAAAAGCTAAAACAGTAAAAATAAATATGCAAGAATTTATAAAGTGGCATATCAAGTCACAAAACTGAGCTATAAGTTAACCTAAATTGGATTACCATTTCTTGTTTAGGTCAGTATCTAAACTTTATGCTTTTAAGCATAAAGGTATGTTGAATTATCAAAAGCACTTCAATCGCTCTAGACTATTTTCCACTATTGCAATTAGGTAATTATTGTTAAATTTTAAAAAAATTACTTTTTGTTTCAACATTTTAAACATTTACACAACTGAGTAGCACTTGAGCAGTTTTTTTATATTAATATACATATTTACTTATATATTTTTAAAATAAGATGAAAAAAATTCAATGTTCTTATGTATCTTGAATGTTGTACTGCACTCGACAGACTTTAAATCCCTTTCAGTTCAGATTAATACAATCACTCCTAATAATTCAAGTTCAAAGTTCTACGGAACATTGTAACCAAAAAATTTCACCAATAAATATTCTTTCTGTTTTTAAGATGTTTAAACAAAACAAAATAATTTTCAAATCGCAACTAATAGCATACATAAGGCTACAATTGTAGACACTTACGGCATACCATTATTGTGACCACTTCACACGATCACGTTTAAGAATTGCAAAAATCAAACAAAAGACAAAACCGAAACAGACGAAAATGTGTAACGTTATTTAAAACCGCCCCACGTACGAACGATCCAACGTTAGATTTCTATAATCGTTTGGCAATACACATTTGGTTTCAACGTAACCGAACTAAACACACATGGCTAATTGAATTGAATTGAATTGAAACGAAAATTTGTGAGACTTTAAAACAGCCAGGCGGCCGGCTTACACATGGCTAAACAACGCATGGATTGGACGTAAACAAAAGAAATATGATGCCATATTCTGATGTGAAATTCTGAAACTTAATTATCAGGTAGCTATACATATATCAAATCTCAATGTTAGATCTTCATTCATATACTATCACCAAGGAATTTAATTTCAAACAGATATTCCTTAAAACCAATAATTTTTTATTTGTTGAAAATTTTAAAGATCACGGTGTCACTGTGACAACAACAATCAAATCGGCGGCAGTTCTACAAAATTGCATGGGTATTGGGTAGCAATTACTCTACTGTGATTACTAAATGAACATTCATTTCAAAGTATGAATCAGTATGAAAAATTAAGGCTTGTTGGAAGAGGTGCATATGGGTTAGTTTTGTTTATGATAGTTTTCAAAGGGTGAATCACTATGAATAGTTAAGGCTTGTTACGAGAAGTGCTTACGGGTTAGACAAATTCGTTTTATGAGGGTTTTCAGTGGGTGAATCACTATGAAAAATTAAAAGTTTACTGGCAAAGGTGCTTCCGGATTAGTTCGTTTTGTAATACATATTAGTAAACTGACTGAAATATTGTTACAGGGCGCAAGGAGACACGATTATTTGATCATTTTTTGAATCGCTAATTTTTGCTATTGGTGTCCTTTGGTGAAGGCCTTTGAGCATGCTTTTCTTGTCCATTACGTTTTCTTGTGAAGCAACTAAAGCAATAATAAAATTTCGACTAATAATATGTTAAAAACGTCTCTTAATAACTGATCTCGTATAATTGTGTTACCTCTATGCTTAAGGACCATTGTAATCTCAATTCTTTTAGAGTAGTTTTTCCCAACTGTTTTCAAGTCCCGATAACCAGTTCCTGTGATTACAAATCTTCTTGCTTTCCTCTTTGACTTTGCTACTCGTGTCTTATGGATTTCGGACCTACCACCCTTTTGAGGTTTTCCAGTTTGTAACTATCACCTCTTCCACTAACTTGTCTTTAAACCTAATTTCCTGTCTCTTAATTTTTCAAATTAGTTTAAATTTTTTTTGTCTAACCCATAGTTAAAATTTCCCATTACCATTTAAGTTAGCCATGCCATATTAATTACTCATACTTGTTCTAGTTAATTAGTTGATTTATCAACTAATTTTTCTTTTTTTTTCCTCTCTTAACCCTTCGGTGGGAACATTTGCCTCTCAGACAGCTATGGTTTCTTTATTCAACTCTAGGCCCCCCTACCCTTCAACCTTGGGTACTATGAGTCTACATATGCGTCAATCAACATCTTTTCTTCAGTTTGGAATGGTGATTTGTGGCTCCAGCCTTCTATAGTTCAGGTGAAAATTAGATTAATCAGAGCAAAAATTAATAATCCCAACTCAATTACTTGTTTGCCTAACTAAATGCTTCTACAAAACAAACTGTAATATAACCTGTGATAATTGGTTCTGTTCAGTAGAAACTGGTCAAGATTAAGGAGAAATAGTTTGATGATTGTAGATACCTGTGAAAGAGATATTCTCTCTATATTTGCCTTCCAGGCAGATATTTCCACTAAGCACGATAATAATCATGTTCTCACAAAAGGGTTAATCATTGCCAACACTATTTGTAACCTTGAGAATGGTAATCTGATTTCACATACTAACATCGATACTGAGGATAAGGAGCTGTTTCTCTCTGGTGCCTCTACAGTTTTTTATGGCAGTGTCAATGAGTCCCCCTCCCCCTTTCAATTGGTGTTCACGTATCCTGTGCACCTCCCCCTTCCCGTGTTGCATACTTTCATTAAAATGGTCTTGTTGAAATGGATTCTTTATGTCTTAAAAGCCAAAGAAAAAAACTCTAATTCATTTTCCATAATTTAATTCCACGTGTTAGGAACCCCTATAATAGAGGTTACGTCAGATTCTAAGTCCTAACCTATTTTAAAGAGACACAGATCGATTAATATTACTGAGTGATTTTTGATCTGCAATTAAACATTGGAGAGGATTTTAACCCCTGGTGTGCCACCTCAATATCTTTTGATAAACCTCTTGATTACTCATTCCTTCTGTTGATAATTGAATCTACTTGATTATTAGCAGTTTTGTATGGGTGTGTCTAGTAATCAGAGGAACCAAAGTGAGATCCTTTAGTGTTTATTGAATAATACCTATTTACAGGATGATGCCACTCATTTATACACTGGTAACATTCGATGGATATTAATGGTGTTGAGATTTATAGTTTTGTTCCCCTAAGATTTACTAAGGAAATTAGAAAAAAAACACAACAGATGTATTTATGCAAATGACTTGTATAACATGTCTTACAATTTGCATGAATAGATAGAGGCCAACATCACAGGTGACAAGAGACCTTCTCTTTTAAGTATTTTAAAAGTTTAAAATCTAATGATGCTCTTAAAAATATATTATTAATGCATATCCAACAAGAACTTTAGTGATTAAACAACTGAAATTACAAGTATTATGAGAAAAACTTCATCTGAAATTATGGCCTTAAATTAAACATGAAAACATGGTCTATGTATTGACATAGAAGGTAAAATTACTCATGGAAATTAGTTAACCTTGATACAAATTATTTTATAAAAACAAATGCATTACTGAATGAATGACAGCAGACTTAAAGATTGGCCAAAAATACCTTATTTTAAATAAAATAGTTTATTAAGAAATTATTTTGATTAAATATTTATGACCAAGGTGTAATTTTTATTTGAAAATACAGCCTAAATTCTAATATTTTATCTAAAAATATTGTACACTGGTATAGAGTATTTTATCATTGGAGTTAGATAACTGGAGAAAAGTAATTTAGTCTGATTAATTATCTTTTTCTTAGTTTCCCATCACCAGGAATTTTCTTCTTCTTTTTGCTTTGTGACTAATGTTAATGAACTTCAAGTGACTGCTTTTTAAAGAGTATACTTGTATATGTAAGGTACATATTGCTATTTTCTATTATGTACTATTAAAAATGGTTACTAGTTTCAAATTAATAGGTATTGTTCTAAGCATGTATTATTAGCTGTAATTGGTTCAGTAGTGTGAATAACATTAAACTGCTTGTTATAAATTGAGGAATAGGAGAAAAATTTTATTTATTCTCCTACTAATACAAAGAGTTAAATGATCTTCACTTTCCAGAATTTTCCTGTAAGATAATCATTCAGAATGTTCAACAGCCTTTAAAAAGAATCATACCTATTTAATTTGAAACCAGTTTATAATATTTTCTATGCTTTTTCTTTGTTGCAGAAATCATTTTGTTGAATAATAATTGTAAATTATTTCAAAATAATATAATTTTATTATTTATTGAATTTTTAATTATGCATTTGTTGCTAAAATGTGTTTGAAAATGTTAAATTTTTATCCACAGTACTGTATTTCTATGTGATCGCATCAAAGATGGTAAAAGAGTGATACTGAAAGAAATACCAGTTGATCAAATGTCAATTGATGAAAGACAAGCCTCAGTCAATGAAGCCAAAGTTCTTTCCATGTTAGATCATCCTAATATTGTAGGGTATTATGAAAGCTTTTTAGATGAAAAAACAATGACTATTGTTATGGAGTATGTGCAAGGTAAGTTTTGGCATTGATAAATCGCTCACTACTTTCAACAATGTCATATCTCAAAAATCAGCAATTTTTAGTTATGCCTATTTTCAGAATGCCCTGAAAGAGTTGTATATCCCTACAAGATTGTCATACCTCATTGCTCAATGTTTAGCTGTTAGAGAACAGAATTAATATTTAATTTAATATATTCTACTTTTAAACTTTAAAATCACTCTCCTGAAAAATCATGTTTTTTGAGATATGACACTGATGGAAGGAGTGAGTGAAATGATATCAAAATAAGTTATTTCAATGATGCTGAAATGTACTTAAATATTACATTTTGGATTTAAGGCAACTGCTTAAACGTACAGTCAGCAATAATGGTATGAAGAAATACTTATCTATTGCTATTGTACTTAAAATGATAAAATAGAGAGTACAGTTGCTTCAGCCTGTTTTTAGCATTTAATTACAAAAATGTTTTCTGTGATACTACTTCAAATCACACATAAAAACCTGTGTTAAATAAAGCATAAAAAAGATATGTAGCTTTAATATTTATTTGTACAGTGTAAGTCAGTCTAATTGTTCAAGTATCATGCTTTAGTTTTCTAATAAATGAAAGTTAGAAAAATTAGTTTGTCTGTAATAAAGAGTCACCTATTTATAGACTTTAAGGTGGCATATGACAGTATAAACAGAGACAAGCTATTTGAGGCAGTGGCAGAGTTTGGAATCCCCACTAAGCTTATTTATTTAACAAGAGCTACTCTTGGCAAAGTGAGATGTAGGATTAAAATCTAAAATCATTTATCTGAACCTTTTATAACAGAAAGAGGCCTATGTCAAGGAGATACCCTTGCTTGCTTACTTGCTATTCAATTTAGTGTTAGAAAAGTGCATTAGAGACAATGGATTAGACCAAAGAGGCACTCTGTGGAATAAGTCGCTTGAAATATTGGCCTATGCGGATGATATAGATATTATTGGAAGGTCAGAAAGAGCAGTAAAAGAGGCTTTTTCAGCTATTGAATCCTCCGCTACAAATATGGGCCTTACTGTCAATGAGGATAAAACTAAATTTATGGAAATCTCACCATCCATGGTACTATAACAAACCTTTGTGCATTAAGGGTTACACCTTTGAAAAGGTTGATGAATTTAACTACCTTGGCACTATAATTAATGACAAAAATAAACTAAGATCAGAAATTGATAACAGAATCAAAATGGCTAATAAATGCTTCTTTGGGCTGAGAAGACAATTGAGATCTAATCTTATCAGTTGCAAAACTAAATTAAGAATTTATAAGACACTAATACTACCTAACTTACTTTACACAAGTGAAACGTGGACCTTGAGCATAGACACACAGCACTCACTGGACATGTTTGAGAGAAAAATCCTCAGAGCTATCTTTGACCCAGTGCAGGAAGAGGGACATTGGAGAACCAGATATAATTTTGAACTGTATAACTTGGCTTTATGGGCAATCACAACATAGGTCATCTGTAGTAATATATTAAGATGGCTGGGCCATGTTTGGAGATACTCGGAAGATAATCCCACTAAGATCTTGACGTTTAAAAAACCTGAGGAATCCTGAGCTAGACGTAGACCACTGACTAGATGGTTAAATGATGTTGAAAATGACTTTAAAAATCAAAAATTGGAAAAGAGTCATCACAGACAGAAGACGCTGGAGGGAGTGAGTGGTTGAGGCAGCCAGGGCCTGTAGGGGGCTGTCATGTAACAAATAACAAGTCCAATAGAAGAAGGTTATCAGGATTTTGGCCTGCAAGAGTTCAAAGTACAGTATTTGAAAGTAGCCAGAATTTTTCAGGTCCTCTGATGCAAATTAATGTACATTCTTTTATGATCTTTGCATGTGTAGGTCATGACCATATTTTCACTTCCACCTTCATAAGAGACTTTCGTGCCTCAGATATAACTATTAATGTTTGAAAAATTTATATATGCTTATTATTAGGGTTATGGTTATTTTTTACTGTTTGAGGGGTAGGGGGTTACCACTCCTATTTTCTTGTCAGAAACATTATGCTACCAGCCTGTACCTCTCATTCTCATACCTTGTGGATAAGGAATTTAAATCTTAAACTTTTGAAATGGCACTTGTACATCATACTTGTAAAATTTTTATATTATTTAAGAAAATATTTAGGAAACTGCATGGGATTGTTAAAATATTTCCATTATACTGTTACTACTATGGTTAAAAACTTTTGAAAAATTTTTGAACACTTTTTCACATAAAGGGAGTTAGGTGTTGAATGTAAGAGGATGCACCCACTTGTGCTTTAATTCTGAGTTTAAATCTTGATACTTTCACTGGCAATAAGAATGTAGATTTTCCATTTGATTATAAAACTTCCTCTAAAGTATTTCTGCATGAAACATATCAATATCCTTTATATAATAACCTAATTTGTTTTAATATATGAATGGATCAAAATATTACACAAGAACTTAATTTACACAAGATCTTTAATCAAGAACTTTTAACTTAGAACTTAATTAAGAAATCTTATTTGTTAAGGAAATTTGACATTTTGAGGGAAATTATCATGTTTCATATTTTCCTTCATAACTTATTAAAATATAACATACTTTATAATGAAGGATTGATACTATTAATATGTTGACATTTTGCAAATTTTTTTATACATAAAGTTTAATTTACTTTTTTTAATCAACATAAAATCATAATTAAATGTGTTATAATTTTTCCCAACATCACAAAAATCATGAAAATTGTACAAAAGTTGTACAAAATGAGAAAGTTTAGAATGAAAGTAGGTGTTGAGCCCTTATCAGAAAACAAAAATTTGAGAACAACACAATATTTAGGGTTACACATTTGATCAGTTGAGGGATGAAGTAGAGTTTTTCAGAATGAGTAGTTATTGCATAAGAAGTACTTGCTTATTTCTCATTAGTTAAAGAAAATAATTTCTGTTTCTAAAAGCAGTACTGCCACTGAAGCAATACAATTGTGTTGCATGGATTTTTATGGTCTGATAAAGACTTAAAATCCATGCAACCATGGTCTGAAAATATGAAACAAACCAATCAAGAGTAAACAGATTAGTTTTTCATAGTTTTTTTTTTCTCAATCTATACAATTTTGTAAAGGGTGAAACTCTTGGACTAGTTAAGCTAAAATATTTGAAATTTTAATAAAGGATCTCTTCAAGGACTTGTGTAATTCTTAACTGCATAATAAAACTTAATAGTGTAATTTGCAGAAAGAAATTTATTCTTCAAATTATTGAAAATTTTCAATTTTGAAATTGAAATGTTGCTAGAGTTCCAGAAAGTAAATATATTTATTTTTTAATTATCTTTTAAAAATTTTTATCAAAAATAAATTAAGATGGGGAAACTTTAATTTATATAATTTCTAAATCCAGTGTCAAATGATAACTTATGCAGTATAGTCTTTTTATTCAATTCTTTCTCTATTTTATTTTTTTACTTTGTTATTGTGTCCATATGCATATTTCAAACTTTTGTACCTGAAAAAATCGTAATTAGTATAAAACTACTTCAGTGATAAATAATATGATATTTCAGTCAAATATTTTCTTTCTTTATCATCTATAACTAAAATGATTAATTGTTACCAAAAAGTATTTCCTTGTTCCTAATTGTTTGTAGACTTCTCATATCTCTTACTGATTCCTGTTGAAACATATTCTTATCATAGATTGTGTATTCTTCATTAATTTTGTTCATCTATAGGAGGGACATTGTTTGATTATTTGAAACAAAGAGATGGAGCACTGTTGGAGGAAAAGGTAATTCATTCATTGATACTCATGTTGATTTCCTTGATAATTGCCATTACTGTTAATATATATATATATATATATATATATATATATATATATATATATATATATATATATATATATATATATATATATAAATCTGACTTCCATTTAAAGAATGATCTGATTTGAAAGTAAAAAATATTTTAAATAACGTCTGGAAGGAAATAAGTTGCATTGGAAATATATATTCAGCCTTACCATTATTATTTGAACATCCTTACTAAATGCAGAATAGGTTTCATGTATACAATACTTGACTGTAGTAGCTGTAAATGTGCTTGCTAGACACTGAAGAGGTAATTCTAAAGCAGAATACAAAAGATACCATTTTGAGTTCAGTTAACTAACTTTTAATCCAAAGTTACGAAGTATTCCACATAAGCACTCTAAGCAAGACATCTCAGTCTCAGTCACCTTAGAAGTACCTAAGATTACTTTGTGATGCTGTAAGCAAATGGAAGAGGAATGAAGCTGAATAATCAAAAAAGAAAGAAAGAAAGAAACACCTCTAACAAAGCCCCCAAAATGCACAGAAAGTGGTAGGAGTTTATAGTTAAAAATTATGCAAACAATTTTAAAATATACTATTGCTGCAGGTTGTTTAAATATTGTATCATAGGCCTGGGCCTGCTATCAGCACAAATATAATTTTAAAAACCCTTTGTTCTAAAATTTACAATGTTTGTCCAGTTGTTTCCTATTTGCTGATTTCTAGTGCTAAATGCGAAATTTAGTGAGTGCAATTAAGGATTTGTAGACCAATAAAAATCAATTCTTTGAACAGAGATGGTTTATATATCATATACCACTAATGGGATTGCTGTACTGGGATATGCCACTAGAAGACTTGTTCTTTTCTCTTTGTATTGTCTGAATTATGAAGTTTGAAGGAAGTAGTATCTTGATTGAGGTTGAATATTGTTATTGAGATTGGGTCCACACTAGTTATTATTGACAAAACTATAAATATTGCATTAAACATGGATATTCTGGGCAATTATGAGGTGCCAACATTGTTATTTTTCCTTTTAGAAAAGGTTTCTGTCTACCAGTTAAGAAGATAAACCACAGTATTATACTGTAAGGTTGTTATGATGGCAGTATATCAGTTAAGGTTTCAAATCTTCAATTTTGATGTTAAGCTATAGGGAATTTCCTTCTCAGTATTTCTCCAATCAAATCCTATTTTTTAATTCTAATTTTTACATTTTGAATTAGATCTTTAAATACAATGTCCATGTTTTCTAAAAATCTTTAATTTTATTATAACAGAAACCAATAATGTAGTGCCCAGTAAAAAAAATAACTACTAAATTTAAAAATACAAAAAGTATGCACTCTTCATTTAAATGCCATCTTCATATGTAAAAGACAGTTAAAATATATTCTATTGCTAATCTGTTGTTAGAAAAATACAGAATCTAACTCTTTGCAGTATAATCTTTAGTCTTTAAAACTACTGTCCTTAAAACAAGGGTTGATGATTCAGTGGTATTGTCTAGAAAAAATTTGGGGGGGAGGACAAAGATCTACATTTGGTTAGTACGATCATAATAATGTATGAAAGTCCCCTCCCAACACTCAAGTCCTGCCCCCCTCCTGTCTGCCTGTATCCCATTTGGTCATTGTTTATGAATTGTACACATATTGTAGGGATATTAAAATTATCTTTTATAATTCACAAAATAAAAAATTTGTGACATGGAATTCTGTGTGCATATGTGTATGTATAAGTGTATTACTTTGTCAAAAGTCTTTACAAAGTTATGAAAAAAAATACTTCTTGTGAAAAATTAATTTGTAAAAATTCTTTTATGTGATCTCCCACATGTACATAACTAATGTTCATATATAGTGTATTGCTATTCAGTGGCGTAGCAAGGGGGACAAGGGGGTCTATCATGCCCCGGGCGCCACTCGCAGAGGGCATCAAAAAGGCATAGTGCCCCGGCCACCAGTTATGCTCGCTATGCCACTTGCTATTATCATGAAATAGTTTAATAAGTGAAAAAAGCTTCAACTTACATGAATATAAAATTATTTATAAGTGCTGTAAGCACTTATGCTGCTCATTCTTAGATATTAATTTTAAATATATATATATTTATTAATTTTGAAATTCATTAGTTTGTAAAATATTGGTACTAATTCAGTTTTCTAAAAAATCATTTTTAAATCATTTTTCTGGATCCAAATCAATTTTAATGTTAGCCATTTTAAAGCAGTGTTTCTGTACTGTTTAGATTTTTGTATGAAGATTCCTCACTCAACAAAGGTGTTTAGGATTTTAGTCTTCTATTGTGACAGCTAAAAAAAAAAATTTTAAAATATCAAAATTATTTTCATTAGCCCCTAAACACTTGTTATGTATCCAATCAGAAAAAAAAATGTTATTCATCATCAATTAAACCTTCTCTATATAAATTTACAGTTAAAATTCATTCTTGGATATTATATATATATATATATGTATATTAATTTTTAAATTCATTAGTTTGTAAAACATTTCTACTAATTCAGTTTTCTAAAAAATCATTTTTAAATCATTTTGAGGAATCTATATCAATTTTAAAGTTAGCCACTTTAAAGTTGTGTTTTTGTACTGGGTAGTTTCTTTATGTATGATAATTCCTTTCACAACAAAGGTATTTAGGATTTTAGTCAGCTATTGCGTATAACAACTAAAAAAATAAATAAATAAATAGAAATTATATTCATTAGTCCCCCGAAACAGTTGTTATGTATCCAATCAAAAAAATTAATTTTATTCATCATTAATTAAATCTTTTCTATCTGAATTTACAGTTAAAACATGTTTTTTGGGGGAAGTTTATTTATTAAACTCTTAAATGTTTTCATCTGTTTAAATATTTAAATATGTTTAATTAACTATTATGAAAGGATCAACATTTAAGCTTAAAATAAATTTTGTGTAGTTAAAAAATGTTGCTTGTTTTTAGTTTTAGTTCTGTTTAGGAATTTTCCAGTTTAGCGGTAGCATATATTTACTGATATTTTTCTTAAAACTCTTGTATCTAAGCAATAAATAATTTGTCATTTTCATTTCTCTCTAAAGTTTAGCTTTGAAATGTACAAATGAGTTTATAGATTTTAAATAAGATATTTTCTCTCATTATTTTATGAAAATCTAAAAAAATTTTTAATTTTTTAAAATGCACTGCAAATTTTTTAAGGAATCTATAGCATTTCTGATTCTTTCTGAATGCAAGTAGTTACCCTATAAACTATTTTATAGGAGCAGCTAAATTTTGCTTAATTTTGTTGCATTTGGATTTACTAGTTGCTCACAATTAGGTCAAGGAAAATAAAAATTGCATAATTTATAGTATTAAATATGTCCTGTTCTTATTGAAGCACATAACTTTGGTTAAAATTAATATTTTTCAAGAAAATGATGAAAATGTAGTTATTATATATATATATATATATATATGTATGTATGTATGAACATTTTATGTATATTTTAGGAAGTTCTTCATTATTTTGGTCAAATGGTCTACACACTGCAGTATGTTCATACCAAGCTGATTTTGCACAGAGACCTGAAGTCACAAAACATTCTTTTAAACAGCAATAAAACTGTTGTAAAGATAGGGGATTTTGGAATTTCGAAAGTCTTGACTAGTAAAAGCAAAGCTTATACAGTGAGCTGGTTTTTCTTCCTTGTAATGATATTGCTAGTAAAATATTGTTTCTTATAAAAAAAAATTCTCTAGATTTAATATATAATTTGTTAATTTGATAAAGCAATCTGGAAATTTCTTTCAATTATATTATAACTGTAATAGATTAAATATAATAAACTTTATTAAACTGAGGTGGTCTGAGTATAATTTAAAATATTTACTGTTTCTACCCCTAAATTTTTTCTCTTGTGAACCAGATTTTTTTAAAAAAAAATTTTATAGCTGAATATTTAACTATTATAATATTTTAAATTTACTTCAGTTGTACAAATATATTTGCTTGTTAAAATGGGTTTTTTTTTAATGATTTCTTTATCTATTTATAAAATAATCTGCAGGATCTGCTTCTGGATAATAAATGTATATAGCTTTGCTGCAATCTTGTTTATTTTTCCATTGTGTAAAAAAAAAAAGCTTTAATTTATGTTATTTGTAGCAACAAGATGTTAGTTGTGGAAGAAAATTTATTTGTGGTTTAACTTATACAAATAAAATAAGCCCTCTTGAGTGGGAAAGAAGGAAAAAAAATTGTTTTACTTTCCAAAGTTTGGTTTATGCTTTTGCTTGGCTTTGGAACATCTATAGCAGGGGGTCATCAACCTTTTAATATCTACCGCCCACTTTTGTATCTTTGTTGATGGTAAAATTTTCTTACTGCCCACTGGTGCCACAATAACATAGTTTGTAAAAAAAATATGTCCTTAAATTTATCTTTTAATTCATACTTTATGTATGTTTATTTATGCATAGGTAATTTAAATTTAATGAGTTCCTACATTTCCAAGAAAGAGATACAGCTTGAAGACTGAATGAGGGAAGGTTATAAGCATTAGATCTCGTCATGCACACTAAACTTGTGCCTTTGGCTGGGGATTGTTATTTGCTCCCTAGTATATTCATTATTTGCTTCCTAGTCAAGTATACTTTGAGAAGTGTCCGGTGAATTCTTATCTATATTCAAAGTTTAGAGATGGAATTCAAAAGTAAGTAGCAAAATAATGTTTTTAAAAATTCAGACTCATGAAGTTCTTAGCAATGTATTGGATGTATGAAGGAAGAACAAAATTTGTAGCAACAGACAAAATCTCTCACTGCCCACCATGAAAGCTTGAATTGCCCACTAGTGAGCGGTAGGGACCAGGTTGACGACCACTGATCTAGAGGATTCTATCAAAACTAAACAAACTCATTCTGAAACTTATATGCTCAGTTAGATAGTATTGATTAACTGATATTTCTTTTCTATGAATGCACTTATACCTGAAATGTATGTGATGAATGAAAAAATAATCATTTAGCAAATAAAAAAATTAATCATTTATTGATATGTTATTTTTTTTAAAAGCATTCAACATATCTGATTTAAAGTTTTTTGTTTCTAAAAGATTATATTTATTTACTTTTTAAGTGCACACTAAGTTATGTAATATTTTTTAATTGATTGGGAATTTTTGTTTATAAAAATGTTCTTTCATAAGTATGCTGCAGCTCACTTTCTCAATAGAATAATATTATTAATATTTTTTATGAACCTTGAATGATGTTATTAAAAAATTTAAAATTTATAAAAATCCTTTGAATTGTGTTGTTTAAAATATGTTTTCTTATTTTTTCTGTATTACAGGTGTATTTGTACAACATTTTATATAATTAATTATTGTTGTCATTATTCTTGTTATTGTTTTAAGTCATAGTTTATTTAGCATAGCATTATGCAGAGAAGCACATTTAGTATATATATATATATATATATATATATATATATATATATATATATATATATATATATATATATATATATATATAAATTTTGTTTTAGTGAATTGAGTGATAGTTCAGTAATCAAAGTAGAAGTGTTTATGTAGTAAATAGCATTACCATTTTGTTTATGATTGTGATTAATTGATAATAAATTTTTCTAACTTGAATTAATTTGTTGCAGTATTTTAAAACTCAAAATTATTTTTCTACATTCATATACATTCTTTAGGTGGTGGGAACTCCTTGCTATATTTCTCCTGAACTATGTGAAGGGAAACCATATCCTGTTTTATTTTATATCTGGTTTTCTGCTTAGCTTTTTGCTTTCTCTGGATGAAACCTTTTCATCATATTTCTTGCATGTTGATATCTTATGTCTTGATTAATTTTTCCACAAACTTTGATCTTTTGGTAAATAATAAAGATAAACTAAGAACTTTTATTATGTTAAATTTTGAATATATGTTAAATTTCGAAATTATAAAAATGTGTTATTCATGTAGTTCTGTATTAGTTTGTCATGTATAAAAAATATATGTAAAAAAATTCTGTGTCCAAGAAAATTCACACCATCTTTTAGCCTTACTGAATGCTTTTCTGTCATCTTTCTCATTGTTTAATATTTCTTCTGTTCTTATTATTTTAGTCTAAATAAACTTCTGTAATTCTATTATTTTGTATATATATTTCTGAACTAACTTAACTCCCTACAAATATCATCTTTATTCAGTTTTACTTTTTCTTTTTTCAGATTCTTCCTTTTTATTTTCTAACTTTCTTGCTCTTTGAAGTCTCCTGATAGCATGCATGCAGTATGGGTATTTTGATTTTATGTTAAAGTTGCTATATTTCATTAACTGCTGTGAAGATATAACCAAAAGAGTGATATTTGGGCTCTGGGTTGCATCTTATATGAATTGATGACATTGAAGAGGCCATTTGATGCTACAGTAAGTCACGTTACTATCTGTGTATTTTTAAAAATAAGTTTCTGCTATATTTTGCATTTATGCAAATTCTGTAAATCATGATTTAAGTTTCAAATACTGTGTATAGTTTTTTCTAAACATTTGCTAGTTTTTTTTTTGCTTTTTTATCTGTATCCATTTTTTATATTTTTAACCTAAAAAAATATTAAGTTTAAAATTATGAAAGTAATGCATAAATAATTTCCAAACGTATATTGCTGTTCCCTTTAAAAAATAAAAAATTCTCATTGCTATCATTTTCCATTTTCATTAATCTGTCATTTTAATGCATGTACAGTGTTTATTGGTTTCTTTATTCCATGAACATCCTTTCAGACTCTTCCAGCTCTAGTGATGAAAATTATGAAAGGTATCTATAATCCTGTACCTGATACTTATAGCTCCGAATTGAAAAAGCTTCTAATGAGTATGCTGCATCTAGATCCTAATCAGAGGCCGAATGCAGCTCAGATAATGAGCCAACCATTCATGATAAACGTAATCTTCCAATTATATGTCGATATTGGATCAATTCCTTGTAGAAATAGGTATTCTTTAGTTTTATTTTTAAAAAATCTGTCAGTTTTTTTCTTTCTTTCCATTTTAGATAATGTATTTAGATAAGATTTTTTATTTCTTTATAAAATCTTTTAAAAAGGGGAAAAAAAGTTTGTGTGAACTGTGGTGGTACAGCTGTAGTTATATTGATAACGGTTTATTTTTATCACTGCATTATATATATTTATCACTGCATTATAACCGAGCAATTTCAAGAAAACGAGTTGTGTATCTTTTAACCAATGTCAGTATTCAGTTCAGCTTACATTTTTTTTCTCTTTGTTGGAATTAAAGAATACATAAAACATTTCTATTGATCCTTAAATCATTAAGCTTATGAACTTGTACAGTAATTGAACATATGTAAAATGTAACCCTCATTTCTAACTCTCCGAAAATTTTCTGATAATTTTTCACTTTAACAAGATGTGTTTCTTTATAATCATATGAAGATTTGTTCTCTTATAAAGTATTCAGACACCATGTGAATTATTCAGATATATTCAACCATTTGTATACCTTTTTTACTTAGTATAATGTTACATGATTTTTTTTTCTTTTTAAGGGATGTCTCATGTTAAACTCAACAAACACTCAACATTTTTAATAGATTAGTAATACTTAATGTTTGATTTTTTTAAACAAACATCCTGGGTAACAATCACCTTAAACAATGCTTTTATGATAAATTTTCTTAATCATTTATATCTAGAGAATATGCCAATAAATGAATAACACACTGAAGGACCAATAGAAACTTCTACTAGTTTTTTTTACTATATTAATGCACACAGTCCTAGTTTAATTTTTTGTGAGACTTAACATGTGCAAATAATAAGTGTTTTTTTTATTTTATAGATGAATTTTATGTTATATATATATTATATCCTCATGTAAAACTCTGTATGCAGCACTGAAAGTGTTGGCATTTCTACCTAGTATCTGTATTTGTTATTCCACCTATAAACCTAGTTTGACAATTTAATGTACATCTGCAAATGTTCTTGAAGTTTCTTGTGTCAGGATATGTATCAGCCATTCTAAGGTGCATCCGCTATGGTGAAAATAACAGAAATTCTAACCATGTGTCTGTATTGATAGAATTTAAACCCAGTTTTCATAACTCAATGAAATTTTAAATAAACTTCATTGCATTATCCTTATGTGCTTTCTTCTATGGAGTTTTAATTTTTACAGAATTATTAAAGTAATTTTGGAATTCGAGATCTAATATATTGCACAGGCTTATCATATATGTACATTATATGAAGTTATATTTAGCCACATGATCATTCTTATGTAATATTTCCAAGCATCATCTTTCTCTTAATTAAACTATGTTGTGGCTGCTAATGAAGCATGAGGAAATTAAATAATTTTGTCACCATGTAGTGTAATTACTTATTTCAAGACTAAATGGCCCTTGTTATGCCTCAAATTTTTTGACATTTTCTTTTTTGTTTCTGAGTACTGTTACTTAATGCATATAAATAAACTAACTGAATACGTGTACTTCGCTATGGAGTACATTCAAATTAAATACATTGGTCAATGTATGCAATTAATGTAAATAAATAAATATATATATATATATATACACTGCTCAAAACAATTAGGGGAGCACATGGTTTTAACGAAATTACACAAATACTTATACCGATAAGTAACATAAAATAAATCATCCATAATTTAAAGCCTAGCAGGAAACAGAAGAAGAAAACTTCATATACAAATCAAAGTTTATGACGTCAAAAACCAGGAAAAGAACATAAGAGCGGAAATCGGGATGTTGCAGAAACGTCTGTTTCACTGCCTTAACTGTGAAATTCGATTGCTCAGTTATTCTGTTTGAGAGAAGGTGACTTGAAAATGTCTCAACAACATGATTTACCGGAATCCATGGCATGGCGTATTATAGGCAAACTTGAATCTGGGCAAACACAACGTAGTGTCGCGGACACTGTTGGAGTCGCCAGAAGTGTTGTAGCAAGGCTGTGGAATCAATTCCAAGAAACAGGGAATGTTAGACGTCGACCAGGGCAAGGTCGGCCACATGCTACTACAGCAACTGATGACCGGTATATACTGTTAACAGCTCGTCAAAACAGAACAGACAATGCTACTCAGCTGCAAAGACAGTTGCTCTTGGCAACAGGACGAAGGGTGTCCAGCCAAACAGTACGTAATAGGTTTCATCAGGGAGATCTCTATGCACGTAGGCCAATGGCCTGCATTCCGTTGACCTCACGCCACCGTGCGGCCCGAAGAAGATAGGCTGCTGAACATCGAGATTGGGAACAACATTATTGGAGCCAAGTGCTGTTTACAGACGAGTCCCGATTCAGTCTGGAGTGTGACACCTGACGTGTTTTGGTATGGAGGGAAAGGGGCACTCGAAATAACCCCACATTCATTCGTGAAAGGTCACAATACAGACGAGCTGGTTTTATGATATGGGGTGGAATCAGCATAGGTGGACGTACGGACCTGCATATCATTCGGAATGGTACTTTGACGGCCCGAAGGTATGCAGATGAGATACTAAGACCTCATGTCATAACTTACACTGCAGCCATTGGAGATTCCTTTGTTTTCCAGCATGATAATGCCAGACCGCATACAGCTCGTCTTGTGGAGAACATGCTTGAAGCTGAAACAATACAGCATATGGAATGGCCAGCGTGCTCTTCTGACCTGAATCCAATCGAGCATGTTTGTTACATGCTCGGACGATGCATTGCTGCATGACCAAGGCCTCCTTTTACTCTCCGAGACTTGGAGATTGCACTTCTTGAGGAGTGGAACAGTATTCCACAAAGTCTTATCGATAACATCATCGCATCCATGGTAAACAGGTGTGCAGCAGTCTTAGCTGTTCGAGGAGACCACACGCCATATTAAAAATCTTGCATCATTTCTAAACAATACTTTTTTTATCGTTTACATGTAACCAAATTGTTGCCCTAAATCATCTTTTCATGTTTTTTCCATATTTTCAAAGAATTAAAGCTTAATTACAAAATTTTTTATGTCTTTTTTTCTGTATTGCGCATTGATACACATGTACTATCCATTTTATGCCAATACGTGGCTGTCTCGCATGATTTTCTTAACTTCTTTGCTTGCTCCCCTAATTTTTTTGAGCAGTGTATATATATACAGAGGCTGTTCACACATTTTTTAGACGATGTATATTGTATTCACAAAACTAAATTACATAAAATTCTTGTGTTTTAAATGTTCTATTTGACATCCCTTATTCTGAACTATCTTTCGACACCGCAATTTCCAGGATAATAATGCCTTTTGAAGTGTCAGAAGAGGTATTCTATCCCATTCCTCCTGAACAGCTTTCCAGAGTCCTGTAAGGGTTTTGGGCTGACGTTTGGATAATGCAGATTTTAAAAGTCCGAAAGTACAAAAATCCATAGGTGATACATCGGGAGATTTAGTAGGGATATCAGTAAAGGGTATAGCCTTGATACCAGTTTTTTGTTCCATTTCTATTAGGAAATTTACAGTGGATTTTGATGTGTGACTGCTAGCTTTGTCCTGATGGATTCTCACAGATTGATGGCACTGTGGGTAAAGCGATGGTATTTCATTCAGAAAAATTGGCGATAAAATATGTTCCTGATAGTATTTGGAGTTAATCTTGACATTTTTTTCTACTCTCTTTATTTTTAACTTGCCATTATAAGAAAAACCAGCAACAATCATGAATCCCTTAGAAAAACTTTCTTTCGATTCTTTGAACCATGTACTTAAATTTTTTTCTCCCCTTTTATGATAATAAATGGCTCTTTTTTTGTTGCAGTCATTTAAATACACCCATGATTCATCTATTGTGACAATTGTTTTCCATTTTTCTTTGGATAAGTGTTTCTGATATAGAATTCTGCAGCGTGTCCTGCGTTCAGCGATATGATTTGGAAGAAGACGATGCACATTGCGTTTTTTCACTTTCTTAAGATTTAAATCAACGTTTATCATTTTGTTTACAGTGGACACTGAGCATTTTAATGATTTTGCAACTGTCCTTTGACTAGGGGGATTTTCTTTTAACATTAAACAACTTACCTTTGCAATAGTCGAAGATGTCCGTTTTTTCCTTGGATACTTGTTTGGAATTTTTGTCCCACTTGAGGCTCCAATTTGATGTTTTTTTCCTTTCTTGTTGATGATATTACCTATCGACGCTTTAGATATCACAAAACTATGACTCTCGCATCGTTTTTGGATAACGGAGTATGCATATTTCTCTTTGGAAAGAGCATAAATGTAGCCTTCGAACCACTGCTTTGCTAAAAATGCCATTTTGAATAAAAACAAAACTTTCAAGCCGCAGAGGATAATTTTGACTTTTAAAAACATAGTACAATTGCAATTATTTCTTTTGCAGCGAACGATTTTTTATTACCGCTTACCAAAATCGTCTAAAAAATGTGCGAACAGCCTCTGTATATATATATATAAATCATAACAGATAATTTTATCGACAAAATAATGGGGAAACTATTCAAATTAAATACAATGGTCAATGTATGCAATTAATTTGTATGTTTAATATCCTTAAAACATACTAATTTAAATTAAATTCTTAAAAAAATCTCAATTAGTCTAGCGGTTAAATTTTATCTTTTACCGTATTTTAATATTTCTTTTGGCAATTTATTTCATTGTTGTGCACGTGACGCAAAATTAATTTAAAGTATCACAAACAAAAAAAAAACCACGTGATCAGTATTTAATAAATTAAATTCTTAAAATTAATCTTTAAAAATTCACAAAAAATCAGAAAATGGAGGTAAAGGTTCGAAAAAGATTCCATTTTAAAGGAATTTTTATAATCTTTCTCATGATATAAATTTTATAACCCTCAGATTATTTTAAATGCAAACTTAAACAAAGTTTCAAAAACAGCTTAAAAATTCAATTTAAAAAAATCTAAGAATTTTTCAAAAATCTTTCTTAGTGCACCCCTTCACTATAAGAAGAATCGCCTTGCAAAATTTTAGCCCTTTGGTTCCAGCGGTTTGGTCGCAATCTGTCAGTCAGTTACGGAACTGTTTTATATATATATAGATTATAATTATTCTGCACATGATAAAAAAGGAAAGAAATTGCATTAACCATATGACTATTTCACTGGTTGAATATGAGAGTAAGAAAATATAATTTTGCACAAATATATGTTTTAGAGGCTGTGAGATACAATGAATTTTCAATGAGTTGCATGTTTTTACATTGTTAGAAGTATAATTTCAAAAAATTTAATTATGTACCTAAATAATAGTTATTGGACATTCCAAAATCTATAAAAACAACTCCTTAAGCATAAATTTTATATAAGACTGCATATTCACTTCCAACTCCTATTAGTTTTTATTTTTGTTTGCTTTATTTAGACAAAGTTTTTAAGCAGTTATTTCTTATAAAGAACTAACAAAGGCAACAACTGTGTTCTTTCTTTAAAAGTTTTTCTAACCTTGTTTTATAAACACTTGAAGAAAAGCAACCTTCAGCTTTACATAAATACTTTAGTAAAATGTTTTCAAGCATGGCATATAAAGTTTTAGAATGTTTTTATGAAAAAAAAAACAAAACTTTTGCCTAAAATGGTTTTTCTTCTGTATTTTCATTTCCCTCTTATATTGCATTTTATGAAATTGAGATTTGTGTGCCATTTCAAAATTGTCTTTTGATTTATATGTGTGTATTCTTTTATCATATTTTTAATATGTTTAATTTTCTATCCTTAATTTATATAAGAAAATTTTATATAGCATAGCTTATTCTATATGTAGTATTCAGGTGTAAATAGAGAAAGTATTGTATGTAATGGTACCTTTAGTAAGCTTTACATTGCATGAAGCTTTTGTCAGTGTGGAAAATATCTTTTCTAGAAATGCATAAATTCTTGAAATTGTTAAATTTATTCATATATATATATATATATATATATATATATAATGTATTTGTAATTAATGTTCACAGTAAATTTATACATATAAATACAGTGAAACTTCTCTAGCTGGCCATCCCTCAAAATGGCTACTTTTTTTCCAGGACCATGACTGGCCGCCTAAGAGGAAGTTTCACTCTATATGTATTTACTGTCTATTATGTGTGTGTAATATATTTTAAACTTCTTTCAATTATCGTTTTCAGATTTAAAAATTCGTCAACATCATCAGCTTCAAGAATGAGTGTTGATAGTTCATATTCTGAAAACTGTAAGTAAATTAACTAATAATAATGTGGAATGATTTCTATGTTCTGTAATCTTTTTTAATGTTATCCTTTTGTTAGTAGATAGATGTGGAGTATTTTTACCTTAATGGTACTACAAGGATTCAGTAAGATTTTAAATATTTGTTATGAAATACATGCATGACTTGAAAGAGGACTGTAATTTATCATTATAGAAATACTGTTGCATGTACGTTGTTTGAAAAACAAGGTCCCTGAACATTTCATAAATACATTGAACAGTAGAAGAATTAATACCTATATAGTTTTTAATATGCTCTATTTAGAATTTGTATGTGATTTCATACCTGTGATGTCTGAATTTTTTTTTTTTTTTTTTTTTAAATTCTTAAGAAAATCATGTAAAATTCTATGTACATTTTATTATAAAATGAATAAAAAATTTAAAAAAATATTTGATTTATTTTATTGTAGTGAGGTTTAGGCATTTTTATGGTTGTTGTCATGTTGTCAAATGATGCTTTGTTGAGGCAATTTTAAAGCAACTGTTATGTGCAATTAACCTCTGTCCATGATTTGTGATCTCTTAGTTTTTATTTTATTTTATTTAAATTTTTCTTTTATTTCTACTGAAAAATACTTTTGATGACTGCATAGCCAATATCAGGATAAAATAATAAAATGTACTTTTTTCTTTTTGCCATTTTAGATTCACATCTCAGCTCTTTTAAAACAAAAGTAGGTTTTGCTAAAACTGAAGAAAACTATAAAGTTTTTTTGTTTCAAAGTTCTTCCCCAAATCCTACCCTTTTACCTCCTACTCCAAAAGGTATTATTAAAAGTGTTTCTCTGGGAGCAAATCAAAAAATTGGCGTAACAAGTAGTGGTCTTTTAGTAAGCTGGCAAATTTCATCACCTTACATTTCAGTAAGTAGTTATTTACATATTTATGCATTATATTCATACATCAATAAGCTAATGTAAAGACTTAGCTCCTTAAACATATCTGAAAGTTAAAATTGATATACGAGGATGATATCTCTGTATTATGTTCCATCATGTGGTGATTATGCTTTTTTGTATTGAACTTAAAAAAATTTTGAATCATTACTTCCTGATAAGAAATAAATTATAGATGAATTTAGCTTTATCTGAAGGGAAATTGACTCTTCATGTTTTACCCCAAAGAATTTTAGAGAGTATTTTATCTTAGGGAATGGGATGATACTGTATAGATGCAGTTTTTACATGAGTCAACTATTGCATTTTAAATTCCATTATAGGTTCAGGATGAATGCAACAATCAAGAAATCATCCGATCACCAACTTATATTTCTAGTATAATGGATGAAAAATTCGCTGTGAATATTACAACTGTTGCTAGTGGTAATGATTTTACGATCTGTCAGTCAGGTACGTTGAATTTTGGACCTAAGTGCCTCAAAAATTGACACGTATTGCTTGTAAATTTGTATCTCCCCAAACATTGAGATCATCAAGTTTAATTTTTTAATTTTTTTATTTAGATTTGATCATTATAAATAAAATATCTAGTATCTTTGAACTGAAACTTGTATGAACTATTAAGACAAAAGAGAGAGAGTGTGTGCTTCTAATGAGTGTGTTTTTAATGTTACATAAAAGTTCTTTTGCTGATGTTATATTTCATGCATGTTGTGCTTGATATTTTAAAATGTTTTATAAACATATGGTCAGAATTGAAAAATGGAAAAATTACTAACATTTTGCAAAATGCTTTTTATAAGCACTTTCATATAAAATGAAGTTTTAGTTTCAGTTAAATTTTTTAATAAATAAAAGTTAAATCATTTTTGCTTTTATAGATAGTGGTATGATATTTTCATTTGGTAAAGCTTCTTCAGGATGTTTAGGACATGCCATGAACAAAGATGTCACAGAAGTAAGAATTTAAAGAATTGTATTCTTTTTATTTCTTTATTAATATTTTTGATGTGTAAAATAAAGTATAAAAATGTTTTACATAGAATGTGTAAATCAGTGAGCAATATATTTTTACTTAATTTTTAGGTATTTAAATAGGATTGTGTTACAAATTTCTAATAAGTATTAAATTTCTCTTTGAAAAATTAACTCTCCCATTAATGTTAAATTTAATTGTGTTTTTAAAAGTAAATGATATTAAATATTTGGTAGGTCTTTTATACATTCAGTTACTGTGCAGAGTTTGCACAATTCCTGATAAGAATAGTCTTTGAGCATAATGTCTAGTTGTAGTTCAATAAACATATTGAAATTTGTTTGAAGTAAGGTTTTACCCATTTTGTGTTGGCTGTTTTAATTGTTCTTTTCATTCATTACTTTTTAGTTTAGATATATTTTTAAAAATATCTTTTCCTTATGACTTTATCAGTACACCTTTAATGTTACATATTTTAAAATATTTGTTTTATCTTTAAAATAATTTTATTATCTGCAAAGAATTATGTTTTAATCAGGACAGAAGGTGACTGTAAATAAACAAACTGCCTAATTATGTTGTCCACCATTGAAATTGTTCATAATTTTTGTTATTTTGTTTTCTGTAATTTTTCAAAAATTTTTCTGAAAAGCCTTTTATTTTTGTAAAAATATGCATGAATACCTTAAATAGAAGTGTTAAATAGTTAAATCTCCTTAAAAAAAGAAAAAGTTTTATTATTATTTTTAAATTAGTTAAACTATGTGCTTTTAATTTAAGTATCAAAAGTATGCAAAGTATGTTTATAAAATTTTAAGAGGAAAATTCCCCATTGATTAATGTAAAAATTAAAGATTTTGCAAGATAAACTGGTGTACTGCCTTACCAGTGTAGTTTATAATTAACATATTCTTGACATGTATATTTAGTTTTTTTATCTCTCACAAATTATTATTTCATGTATCATCAATTAAGGTTTACCATCAACAAATAGATATACTTCTGACAAGCTTTAGAATTTCATGTTAGTTTTTTCTATTCATAGCCTAAGATTATGGAAGCTCTCTTTAGTCATAACATCACTTCAGTTGCTTGTGGTCCAAAGCATGCATTAGCTGTATCTGATGAAAACAAAGTCTTTGCTTGGGGCTATGACTCTCATGGTAATTGAATTAAAGTAATATTTTGCTTTTTAAGTTCTGATTTTTGCTAGATAGAAGAGGGGTTGATTAATGCACTTTTTCAAGCATCTTAAAGTGTTTTGTTATTTTTTACATTATTTATTTCTAGTTTTTATTTTGACACTGTAATGTTATTAATCTACATTTTATATTACAGCCATGTAACATTGGCTCCTAATAAGACAAAAATGATTCATCATTTGCACTCTTAATTTCAAGTCCCTTTTGTTGAGCCAAAAATGATGCTCCCCTGTATAGCTGAATCATTTAAATTTAGCAATATTGTTAAAATCTGCCCCTATTCTAAAAATTTGCATCCTTGATATGAATTTCAAAATGCAGCATTAATGATGCATTATGCTGGTACACTATTAGTTTTTATTTCAACTTTGTGGCATACACTGAGACACTTAACTGCAATGCAAGACAATTTTATCGCCTATTTTTCTGAATCGTGTGCGTGTTTAATGTGGCAGACTTTTTATTATAGTTTGTAGAGTTCTAAATTTCTGTATAGATCATCAAATTTTTTACTTTATTTAAGTAAGCAATTTGAATATATTTCTGTCTAATTTACATGATTACTGGAAAATAGGTCACTCAGCTTTTTTTTTTTAAATTATACTTATTTTCACACTGTTAAATATTTGCCAGATTGCCAATTCCATTTATATTAATCTCCTCAGCTTTTGATCCACAGTTTAGAAGATAGAACAATAAAATTAATATTATCAGATCAGTTTTTTCCCTTTTTTTTAAAATGATAATGTGGAAATCTTAACTATTAAACATGCTATTGTATTGGACACTAAAAAATTTGTGCGATTTGTTAACTGAACTGACCATTAGTGATACGAAATATGTTTTAGTTTTAATTTCTGCAATAAATTACCACTGTTATTTTTATTCCTTATATCAAAATCTATGAGTGCGATACTGTGAGAATCATGAGTGTGTAAGGGAAATCAGTTTAAAAAAGGAAAGTTGTATAAGTCATAAAGAAGGGACCGTTATGCAGTTTTCTTACTTTTTCTTCTTGAGATGTGTCAGAAAATTTCATGCTGTGCAGAATTACAGTAAATAACATAACACAATAATTCTAAAGGAATCAGCATGTCAGTTTATTGATGATTCTTTTTTCCTTTAATTATAAATTTTGCATTAAACGGAAAATGTTGTGATAATCTTCAAAGTTATTGTTCGCTCTTATGTTAGTTTATCCTAGATGGTTCGCTGTAGTGTTTACTGCAAAGTATGGTTATCGGTAGCATTGTTGGCTTTTGTCAGTTACAAAAATTGATTAAAGTTTCTCAGCATAAAATTTATTTTTATTTGATTATTCACCAAATACTGGTTATCGATAACTTATTTTCTATTTTGTAATAATGCTTTGCAAGTAGCTAGGGTAATAGGTAGAGAGCTCTTCTATACTCAATCTAATTGCATCCTTTGTGGAAGTGATGATTTTCCTTTTTATTGTTGATCATGAAATTGTTTTTTGTTACTTTGGACAAATTTCTGTATTATTTTATACTGTCTGTTTTGAATTTTTACATAGCCTCTTTTGTTTAGTCCTTTTTATCTGTCAATAAATATTATTGTCACTGAGAGGTGGGAAATTCTGTTCTCCAGTTTAACGTTGCATTTCATGCAGCAGCAGTTGTGGTAAGGTTGTGTGCATAGTTACATGAAATTAAGTAAAATGCATTTCTTACAAGCTATGAGACAGAACAGCTAAAAAGTGCACTTCTGTAATATGCAAATTATCAAATTGTTTTTCTTGCTAATTGAATATTTTTGAAATTCACTAATTTTAAATATTATTTTACAAAGAATATAATAATGATTTTCTACATTTTTCCAAAAAGTCTTCTTTTCCAATCAAAACTTTTCTACCTAGTCTCCCCCCCCCCCTTTTTTTTTTGGTTAAAAAATTAATAATTTTCCTATTTTCAGTGAAATATCACATATAAATACTGTGCAAGGTTCTTTGTGATTGAAATAGAGAAAATATGCTTAGTAATCATGTTTGTCACATTTAATTTTTTTATTTGAAATATTCGAACTATTTTTATTATAATTTCAATGTAGGTCTAGTGTTTTTAATGTCATTATTTTACTTCTTTTATCTTTATATTATGTGCCTTCATACTTAGATTGTAAAGCAGTGGTTCCCAAGCAGTGGTCCGCGAGAGCTTCGGGAGTGGTCCGACACCACATACAAAAAAAGTTGCCAAATAATTGGGGATTTTGAAAGCAATGTTCATTGAACTAGATGTTCATCCGATGACTATCAGGTGTTGAATTAAAATTTCTTAAAAGTTTAACATAATTATTTTATTATTAGAAAATGATATGTTAGAATGGGAGTATGTTAATCCTGTATCCCTTTTGCCTAAGCGATATTCTATACCCCTATACCCCTCTCAAGTCAGTGGAATGGTGGCACATGGTTCAACTTCTGGCTTAGTGGCCCGCAGACTTTTACAGGTTGGGAACCTCTGATGTAAAGAGAGCTTTATCGTTTTAGTTTAGCTTTCTACTTAAAGCTTATTAAAAGGCATTTGAAACATTTCAGGTTGTCTAGGTCTTGGGAAATCTGGCGTACAAATCCTTCCAAAGGAAGTAGATATTTCGTATGAAAATATGAAGCCAGAAAAAGTTTTTTGTGGTTCAGACTGTTCATTTATTATTACTACTGAAAAGTCCTTGTTAGCATGTGGAAGTAACAGGTAACTGTGTGTGTAATCTTTTAATTTAGATGCTATGTTTATTCTGTTAAGTGCACTATTTGTTAGTATATATAACATCATACAAAATGTATGTAACCTTTAGGTCTGTTTACCATAAAGTTGCATAACATGTTTAGCTGTGAAAAGTCGAGTCATTTTCATGATAAATAGTCATATATGAATAAAAGTCTTAATAGAATGTTTCAGACAATGGCCAAATGACTAGGGCATTGGCATCCGATATCAGAGTCTGTGGATTTGAATTCCACGGTTGGCATGGATGCTAGTAGCCATTTGGAATCCGCTTTAAGCAGTAGGTCCCGGTCTAATTAGCCCTCATGGGGCAAAAAATGACCATAGTACTAACAATCAACCATTTAGGTAGAGCTATCAAATACATCTTAGTTTATCCCAATTTAGATAAATGTTAACTATTTAGCAACGGAATGAAAAGTAAATGTGATTGGTTAAAAAAATTTTGATGCAAGTACGCTAGCGTTGCAGATGTGGTATAAGATATCATTTAGTTTTGAATTGTGTTGTTAATAGTCAGCATTATTGTATCTCTGTATAATTTTATGAAATGTGAAAAAGTGTGAGTAATTTGAACAAAATTTTTTTTATACCTTAAATCTGTTTCCCCAGTAAAATTTTTCTATCAGAGGTTTTATCTATTAAAAAGTTTTTTGACAATCTTGGATTTAGCTAAATTAATTATAATAGTGATGTATTAAATTAAATTAGTAGTCGTTTTGAGTACAGTATGTACAGTTAGGCTTTTTTTTTTTCAAGAAAGTTTTACAAATGAGAATTATTACTTGCTTTGAGCAGAATTTTATATAAAGTTTTGTATCTTGAATCCTTCAGCCAATTACTAGGATATATTTGGCTCTATGTTGATTTTGATCTTTTATTTCTGGTTTGCTTTTTGTAAAGATTAGTTTGTTTAGGTTATTAATGATAGATCTTTGAATCAGCATTCATTTCCCAATTCATTATCTTTGCATGAGTTTTTATATTTCCATAACTAAATTCATAACTTAATATTTATAAGTCACAGAAAATATCAAATATTCTCAGTGTAAGTTAAAGTTAATTAAAATGATTTGAAGTCATGTGGAATAAATTATTCATTATATATCAATCTTTTAATCTGACTGTTTTAATAAATTTTTCCTATCCAAGTTGTTGCATTTAAAAATTTGATTTTTGAAGGCTAAATATTCAAATTTTTGCTTCTTGCAGGCATAACATGTTGGCCCTAGATTCTGGCGAAGGTCATCAAATTGATGAATTTAATGTCTTTACTATGGTTTGCTCTGAACACTTACGTAACAATATAAAATCTGTGACTGCTGGAAAAAATCATACTGTTATTTTGTGTGGTAAGTTTCTTTATACATTTTGTTACATTCCTATAAAAAATTAATGTAGTTAAAAAAGTTTAACTGCATTTCTTAGCTTTTTAATTATAAATGTAATGATTAACAGTATTGTTGCTTATTTCATTATCAGCAGTTTGTAAATTAATATAATTTTTTTTTTGGTGTGTGTGTGTGCATGCGTGTGATCACAATTTTGAGATTTTTTTCAATTCCATTATGTTATTTAAAAAAAATTTTTTTTTTTGCACATAAGTTTATAAGATGGATTTTATCAAATATTAACTAAGAATATTTCCTCCTATAGACTTAAAAATCTGCTCTTCTAAGAATAAAATCAATTTAGAATGTTTTTCATTCATTGTTCTTTTTTCCACTGTGTTTGGTGTGTTCCTAAGGTAATCGAAATTGGAGTGTAAAAATTTAAGGGGGCCCAAGATACAAAATGAGTCAAATTTTTCAAAAAATATTTTATTACATTAAAAAATTTTCTGCTCTTTTCTGCTTAAATTAACGTTTAAATCATGTTTCTATCTTAATTAGAACAGGAGATATTAAATTTTGTTTTGCAACATTCTAATAGCAGCCAATCTTTGTTTAAACCTTTAAAGCATTTTTCTGCATGATGGTTTTTTTTCAATATTTCTCATCTTTAAATTGTTATAAGTCAAGAACCGTTACAGATCAATAGTTCAAACTTAGAACATGTCTTTTTCAATTATTTTACTGTAATTTTGATTCAGCAAATTTTAAAAAAATATTTACTTTTGAAAATTTTTTTTTTTAAAAACATCAGTTTAAAAAAATCATATTTTCATTTAAGTTACATCATTACATCTTATTAATCATTTAAGTTACATTATTTTTTTTTTCAAATTTTTACTCTAAATATTTTTAATTTTTAAAATAATTTATGTTTTAAAAAACACTGAATCAAAATTAAAACTTATATATTTCTGTTTAATTAAATGAAAAATTTTGAATTTTGACGAATAATATTTTGAGTTATAATAATTTTTAATTACCCCCCCCTTTTTTTAAAATTTTAAATTTAAAATTTTTTTAAAGAACTTTATGAGAAGTTTTATGATGTGATTTTATTTACAAAGTATATGGTTAACCATTACAAAAAAATATCAAAATTTTGACTTAATAAATAAAAGAAAATTTTAAATGTGTCCCGGACTGCCTTAAGCATCAAAATGTTGACAGATCAATTAGAAACATTCAATTAAAAGTTGACAGAAGTACAAATACTTCCATAGTGAGGCTCCAATCCCACTCTTTCATATGAAAGGAGATAAATATAAAACGGTGGATATATAGTACTAAAAATTAGGGCTGTCCATAGAAAGTTTTATTTAATAACATCACTCTTTCATTAGGACCCGAGGTAGCCTAGTGGTAGGGCTTTGGCTTTCGGTGCTGATGGTGGTCAGATCCAGATGTGCCATTAAATACCTCCATGTCTAGGCTGGATAAGGGCACATTAAATCTGTAGACTGGAAAGTCACTCTATGATGTTAGAGGGATAGGGAGAGGGTACAATCCCCCCCAGATGTCGCCGCTGGGGTTGCTCAATCAAAATTGAGGGGACACCTGGCTAAATCAGACTCCAATCCTTGTGCCATTAGGAACAGGAGTTGCTCCCCTCAGCCTGTTAACCTATATGGATCTGGTCTGGAATACTTCAGTCCAGGGGCATTAGAAACAACTCTTTCATTAATGCTGTCTGCATCATTTAACAAAAAACGTTTTCTCATACATCTGCAACACCTACAGCAATCAGAACTGATTTGTTAGTAATGAATTTAGCTGTATAGGTTAAGCATGCAATGCCTAGGGTATTTTTGTTTTTTGTGGAATAATTTTTTAATTTTTTTAAAATTTTAGATAACAATGAGGTATATTCCGTTGGATCCAATCAGTTCTTTCAACTTGGATGGGGTCAGCTTGGATTGAATTACAGTTTGCCTGGAAAAGTTGAAAAACTTGATGGCCTAAATGTTGCACAGATATCTTGTTCTGATTATTTTACTTTGGCAGTTACTGATGGTAAGTTTGTGGTTAAATAATCTCTATATATAAAACAGTTCTGTAACTGACTGACAGATAACACACAGACCAAACTGCTGAACCTAAAGGGCTGAAATTTTGCATGGCAATTCTTCTTATAGTGTAGGGGTGCACTAAGAAAGATTTTTTAAAAATTCTTCATAGATTTTTTTAAATTGAATTTTTAAGTTTTTGGTAAGTTTTTTTTAAGTTTGCATTTAAAATAATAATCGGACGGTTATAAAATTTAATCACAATTCATATCACAAGGAAATCATAAAAATTCCTTTAAAATGAAGTCTTTTTGAAATCTTTACCTCCCTTTTCTGATTTTTGGTGAATTTTTAAAGATTTATTTTTAGAATTTAATTTATTAAATGCTGATCACGTGGTTTTCTTCTTTTTGTGATACTTTAAATTAATTTTGTGTCATATGCATAACAACGAAATAAATTGACAAAAGAAATATTAAAATACAGTAGAAGATAAAATTTAACCACTAGACTAATTGAGATGGAAGTTTTTTATGAATTTAATTCAAATTAGTATGTTTTATGGATATTAAACATACAAATTAATTGTGTACATTGACCGTTGTATTTAATTTGAATATTTTCTTCTGCATTTTTTTGTCTATAAAAATATCCTTTATAATTTTTTTATAAATATATATATATATATATATATATATATTGGCATTAGTGTCATACATTGGCCATTGTATTTATTATAAATATATATATATATATATATATATATATATTGCATTAATTCCATATATTGATCGTTGTATTTAATTTGAATGTACTCCATAGCCGAGCACGGATATTCAGCTAGTTTTTATATAAAACTCTCTGGCGGATGTGAATGGGTTGATGATCTATTTAAAGGCGCATCTAAAAATTCTCACAATTCTTGTTAGTAAACACAAATTGAACTGTGTTATATTTGATGGATTTCTTTGTTTTATCTTCAGTTAATTGCCCTTGTATTTGATAGATAGTACATTTACATTATGTGTAATTGGATACTTTTAAAAAGTATCCAATTTCAATGGGGTGTATATAAAAATGAAGATTTAATTAAAATATCAAGGATTCAAATGTGTTTTGTGCAAGCTGATCATATTCCATTAAAACTTTATCATTTTTATTTTTAAATAAATGATAAAGTTTTAATGGAATAGGATCAGTTTGTACAAAACACATTTGAATCTAATATTTTTAATTAAATCTATGTTTTCTTGTCCATTCATTTATTTCACCCAGTCCTTATAAAGAATTTTCGATGTATTTTCCTTGGTAAATATTTCTAAAAAAAGGAAATCAAAGTTGTTTCAACTGTAAGTTTACAATTCAAAGTGTGTGAACTTATCATAATATTATAAAAGTTAGAAATGATCACAGTAACTATACATTATATATTTTATTGATATATAATTTTATATTATTCTTATCGATATATTAAAAGTTCTCACACTACGAACTTGTCTACAAACTCTCTTTCATCAATATTAGAATGTGATTATGTTTTAAACCCGATTACCAATGTTTGATATATTTTAGTCATATATTCTCAGATTATATTTTATGAGCTAAATTTTAAGTATATCTAGAAAAATCTTCAAGATAAGATTATGTGATACGACCTTTAGGTTTAGAGCTATAATATTTAGGAAATATGCCATCTATCTGTAAGTAGAATTTTGTGTATTCAGTCTGACAGGGATCTGAGAAAGGTTTTGAATTATAACAGGAGTTTGAAATGTGTAAATTGTATTTTAAAAACTTGACTGGGCATTGCTGTTAAAGAATATCAGAACTTAACAAGCATTGGGGTCCTGAATGCATGCAATTTTATAAATGTAAGCTTTAGAGCTGTTGCTTTTTATTTTATTTTATTTTATTTTAAATTTTTGTTTTATTTTTTATTATTTTAGTTTTAAAAGTAATTTTTTTTTTAAATATAATTTTAATTTTAATTTTGCCTCCAAAGATTAAAAAAAATTTGAGAATATTTCGTAAGTTTATAGAATTTCACCCCCACCCCAATATTCAGTTGATAGCAGCTCTTATTTTAGATACCTCCAATTCCATTTCATCCTCAGCCTTTTTAAATATGTCTATTTAAATTTCTAGCATCAGAGTTTTCTGTCATATTTTGGAAAAGAATCAATAGTGTAGGCTTTGTAAGAAGGAAAGAAGAACCTGGCTCAAACTTGTCAGAAAATTAAAGTGGTAAAAAAGGGCTTGAGGTAGCCTAGTGGTAGCATATCTGCTTTCAGTGCTGAGGATGCTTGGATATAATCCCAACAAGCACCATTAAATACCTCCATGTCTAGGCCAGATATAGGCATGTTAAATCCGTAGACCGGAAAGTCCCTGTATGAGATCAGAGAGGTTGGGAGAGGGTATGTTCCCCCCAGATGTCATCTTGGAGGTATGGACCTGGTGTGGAATACCTCTGGCCAGGGGGCATTAGAAACAACAACAATAACAAGAGTTTCAAAAATCTCTTGAGACATATGTTGTTAAAAAAGTCACAATATGGGACATCTATCCTGAAATGACAGTGGACAAATAACACTGAGCGAAGATCCCAAATTAATGACCAACAATGTACATATGAGGCGGTGAAAGGCAAAGTGGTGTAAGTCTAAAGCATTTTACTGCAAAAACTACAAAAAATTGCACTATAAATTGAACAAATTATAATTCATAATAATTATTTTAATATTGCAAATAATTATTTGTAATTCTACTATAAACTGAACATGGAGATTACATTTTTGCCCTCAAATAAAGTTTTATGTTTTCAGTGCTAGGGTAGGTTTTAAGTTTATTTGTTTGGCAATCTATGCCTGCTTTTTAATTTTTTTGTTTATGTTGAATTGTTTATATTATTATACTTGATTTTAAAAAATGTATACAATGTTCAAATATTGAGTGGGGATGGGGCCCACTGTATTATTTTGCCCCGGGCCCTGGCTCAGCTGACGGAGTCCCTGCTTACACCACTTTGCCTTTCACAGCCTCATATCACAAGTTTTGCACTTATTTCATATTGAGGAATTTACACAAATGTTTCTAATAATTTCCAGTTGGTAAAAAAAATTTATGTGAATAGTTTATAGTTTGTTTGGGAAAGATGGAAGAGATTTCCTTTCTCAAAATGAGTAATGAATTTTTAAGTTATCGAATATGCTATGAAACACAATAAAGTTTCTTTTAACATTTATTATAATTGGGAGACTTTCAATTTAGATTGAATTCAATGAAGTTTTGGTTATTGCTTAATTAGTACATTCCCAACAGAAGTATTTTAATAATGAAACAATTAACTGTTTATTTATCATATTGTGTTTTTTCAAAGTTGTTGGGGAAGGGAAAAGCTGCATGTCAAAGGCTTCAAGAATTTTTGGTTTTGAAAACTGTTTAAAATGCATTTACAGCTAAATTATCTTGTAAAAATTTGTTAATGCTTTCTTTTTCTGTTTGTTCATTCCAGATAATTGTTTGTATTGCTGGGGAAAATGTCCCAAATCATTTAATACCAAAGAAGAAATTTGTACTGTGGAATCACCGCTTTATTTTTCACAGAAAGCTGTTTTATCTGCCTCCTGTGATTCAGAAAACTGTCTTATCCTTACCAAAAATAAACAAACTTGATTGATGTTAAGTACTGGATTACTTAAAATTCTTATCATATGCCAAAGATTTTAGTGATTACACATTTATTAAAGTATTTTTTATAATAAAAGATCATTTTTATTACAGTTTGGAAATTTTATTTAGCTCAATTTACTGAGAACATTGTTGTGTATTTATATAGCCGTGTATAAAATTATTAATAATGACAGTTTGATCTTCTTTAAGTTGATCTGAAATCATGAGGTTGGGGTAGTTAGTTTGGACCTTGTGTGTATATCGATATATATTTATGTGTCAACTTTAGTTACACAGCGACAAAATGGATAGGAACTTAGACATTTAAAAACGATTCTGAATGACTAGAAACATCCATGCTAATCTCGAGAATTCTAAACCATGGACACTGGTACATTAGTCCATCGTTTTGCAAATGTAAACTATTAATATACGCTTTGAAAGAAGATAATTTAGCCCATAACTTTTGTTCTCATTAATCCGGATTCCAGTGTAGTGTGTAATTTCATAGTTAAAGCAAAAATGTAAATTGTAATCTACCGCTTATAAGCTCTCGTGCTTTGTAAGTTAATTATAAGGCAATCAACATTACAGAGGTATACAGATCTACTAGAAGCGTTTGGTTTAAACAACATTCTAAATTATACGGAGAATTAGAGAAGGCTGGGGTTGCTGAATAAAATGCAACATCATTAATTATGCTAATTCGCAACTATAAGTAGAGGAGCTTTAGGACGAAAGTATCGGACCATATGAAGTTTCTGCTAGAGGTTAGTTAAAATTGTATTTTTTGACAGATGATAAACCTAAACTTATTCGTAACTAAACGTCGGGATTGCTTTTATATTCTAGCTAAAGTGGTTTACGCTAGCAGGTAGCTTATATCTTTCAGATGAAGTTAACGTCGCGCTTTCGTATATGTAACATTTATATGTCGCTCATCTGTCGTGAAATTAGCCAATACCTTTGAAATTCCTTTTTAAACTCTTCCAAGGAAGGAGAATAATCATTTTTACGAGCAGTTGCTCAATTACCTAGCAACTCATTAAGGAGAGACTAATTATTATTTTTGTCTTAAAACTTGCCGGTTTCGCTTTTGATTTGAAAAGTTCTCTTGAAGTAACTCTCAGCCGATTAAACTTTAGACACGAACTTTACCAATTCCGTGGCGGATTCCACCAAGGTAATCGGAACTTGTGGCGTGGGTCATGCTCAGATGAGATGATGCCTCGATCGCATCCCCTCATGAAACCAAAATATTACTTCCCAGTCAAGGGATGCAGTTGAATAACATCTTGTGAATATTTTCCTATGAATGATTTCAGGACGTATTTCTAATTTCGTACCACCAGAGATATCTGAAATTATCCGTTCATTAAAGCCCGTACACAAGAGTATCAGCTATCTTCATACGAATCCGATATACACTGAAGAGCTGGTAGTACGATATTAGTACACCTGCCTAATATCGTGTAAGGCCCCCAAAAGCACGCAGAAGTACTGCAACACGACGTAGCATGAACTCTACTAATGTCTGAAGATATCCTGTAGGCAATTCACACCATGAATCCTACAGGGTAGTCCACAAATCCATAGAAGTGCGAGTGAGTGGAGATCCTTTCTGAAAAGCACGTTGCAGGGCATCCCAGATATGCTCAATAATGTTCATGTCTGGGGATTTAGGTGGACAATTGAAGTCAGAAGAGTGATCCTGGAGCCACTCGGTAGCAACTCTCGACGTGTGGAGTGTCGCATTGTCCTGCTGGAATTGTTCGTCAGAATGCACTATGGACATGAATGGGTGTAGATGATCGGACAGGATGTTTTTGTACCCGTCACCTGTCAGAGTCGTCTCAGAAGCGTCTCAGTTGGCGTGATATTGGACGTATCAGGGGTCCAATATCACGCCAACTGCACATGCTCCCTACCATTACAGAGGCTCCGCCAGCTTGAGCAATCCCCGGTTGACATGTACGGTCCATGGATTCATGAGGTTGTCTCCATACCCGTACACGCCCATCTTCCCGATACAATTGGAAACTCGTAAGACCAGACGACGTGTTTCCAGTCATCAACATTCCAATAGAGGTGTTGGCGGGCTCAGTCGAGGCTTAAAGCTTTGTGCCGTGCAGTCAACAACGGTACAGGAGTGGGCTTGCGGCTCCGAAAGCCTTCATCAATGACGGTCCATTGAACAGTTCGCACACTGACACTTGTTGATGCTCCAGCATTGAAATCCGTAGCAATGAGGCAATTGAGGAAGTGTTGCACTCCCTCAATTGCCTCTATCTCGTTTAAGGATTCTCGTCAGTTGTTGACGGTTCAGTTCTTTCAAGGTCGTTTTCCGGCCGCACCGCTGTCGAAGAATTTGATGTTTTACCGGATACCTGATATTCACGGTACACTCGTGAAATGGTCGTACGCGAAAATCCGAATTGCATCGCTACCTCGGAGATTCTATGACCCATCTAACTTGCGACGACTATAACACCACGTTCAAAGTCAATAAATCGTGATAACCTGCTATTGCAGCAGCAGGAACCGATCTAACAGCTTCGCCATACACCTGTTGTCTTATATAGGCGCTGCCGACCGCATCGCTTTACGCTGAATGGTTGCATATCTCCGTTATTTGCATACGCACACTTGTACCAGTTTTTTTAGCTCTTCAGTGTATACGTATGATCTGGTTTATATTAACTTAAAAAGACATAATACATAGCGCTAATGAAATCAACCGAAAATTATTTCATTATCGTTCTGCCGATCGCCGCTGCTTTAAAACATTTATGGGATAAAGTACACTGAAGTGCCAGAAAAACTGGGATATCTGTATAAAACCTGATAGCTCTAATCCGTTTTCTTAAGCACCTTAACAACTGGTCAAAAATACTGGATCCACAGACTAAACGTTTTGTGAGGTCACGTATGTATTGTGCGGTTCTCACGACCCGCGAAGAGCCCTTCCACAGCTGCAGGATTAAAAACACATCCATGCGTTTCCACTGCATTCTAAAATTCTGTGGGGTTTAAAAGGCTATCACATACGGTTTCACCGCCGAAGTCAACATTCCTGGTTTCTGCGGGCTAAGCTCCCAAGTTTCATCCGTACCGACAGAATCTGGAGTCCGCCGCCTTTTCCCTCGTAAAGATGTGTTTCGGGTCGTCAGTCAGAACATGCTGACGTTATAGAAGCGATATGTTCCCATAAAAATGCCATCAGAATCCAAGACTATCAGTCAGCACGGAATTCCTCCCCCTCTGAAAATCCCGAAATTTCTAAGAACCGGCCGCCGCCGGCGAAGTTTGCAAGCAGAATATATATGCGAGACTGTTATTTTTTCCGAGAGAGCCCCTGCAACACCTGGGCCAGAGCGGCTGTGCAGATTTCTGCTCCCCGGAAGACTAAGTTTTGCCGCTATTTAAAATCTTTTGCACCAGTCTGGTGATGTTGTAACTTGCTCGAACCAACCTCTTACTTGTTATGTTTTGTATAATTAAATTTAAGTTTTTCGTTACTTCTGGCCTGCTATTTTAGACCACTAGGATATCGCTCCAGTTGAACAAGTTTCCGTATCAGTATGCCACAGTGTCCACAGTGTACTGCGCGAACGTAGGGGAATAACGGTGGCTTTCGCACCAGAATCGAAACGAAGGCTTATCTGACCGGACCCCTGGCTCCTCTAACTGTATGGCGTTTATCATAACCTGGGGAGCATTGGCGTAAAAAGAAAATAACGTGACTTCGCATTATGTTACTACCGTGTTGTCGAGCGTTACTGCATTTAAGAAATGTCTGATTTAGGCCCTTTTCTGTGACGTTACAGTAATAGCAATCGTGGTTCAAGTGGTCTGTTCAGTTTTTTCACTCAATGACGGGGCACCATTCGGACAAATGATATTTATTGACTAGACACACACACACACTTATAAAAACAAAACACACACACTTATAAGAACTTAATAAAAAACAAGAGAATAACTATAATTTGCCCACGGCAGAGACAGAGCTCCGGGGTGTCTGTTGCCGGATTTTCGTTAGAGGAATTATTTGGTTGACTCATAGTATAGTAACTTTCGGCTTATATGCAACACGCAGGACCGATATAGTGTATTACATAGATTATTGTGATTATTATTGTAGTTATTATTGTATGTATTATCTTTGTATGAATATGATGTAAGTTGATTATCAATAGACTGAACGTTGTGAAGGATAAATCCAGGGGATTCAGTATGGTGGACGCTCTGGGGTCACTCAGGGCAAAATTTTGCGCTCTTATCAGCTCCGATAGATAGGGTCCGGGGGACCAATTCTCTGGGCCTGAGGGTCCTACTCGAGGAGGATGCTGTCGGAGCGATGAGTCGTCCGTAATTTCCGAGTTCCAATAGGCGGGACAGAGGAAGTTTGGTGAATTGCCCACGGCAGAAGCTCTATGGAGCTTTATGATGGTACTCTCAGCCTACTTCCTAAGACTATTTCTGGCTGACGGAGAATATTCGCAAAGAGGGACCGATACCGAGCCTCCAACCCATGCGCTGGGGATGCTACCTCTTGCTCTCCCAATTCTCACCTGACCTTTTCCCCTCGAGGCCGTTTGGGGGTGCACCCGTCGTTCGGGAATTTCCGCCTAGTATCAGGTACAGGCCCCCGCTAAAGGCGCCTGATACTACAGTTACATTGCGATAAATCTCGTTTCCCACTAACAACGCTAAATAACAAGCTTTAATGGTCATTCCCGTAAAAGGAAATGGTTTATTAAATGGCATTGTTATTGCCCTACGATGTAGCAAAAAGGCTTCACTTCTTAGCCACAAGGTTACCTAAATGAGGGTAGACATTTTCATCACAGCGACGTATGTACTAAAAGGCTTACTGTACAGAACCGACTTATTTTGAATAATTTGCTTACTAGTCTATGTAATATTGTTTTAGTGACAAAATTGGGCACAGTGCTATCATGGAGTTTTACAGTCGGAAGAAGTGGAACAAATCGAATGCGTTAGTATGTACTTCAGGCGTGTCAAACTTCTGGCCCTGAACGATTATTTGTGCTGCTCAGGCTCAGCCAATATAACGGTTTATAAATATCGTAACGGTATATAAATATCACCTTATCCGCCTTACACACAAGTGCATCATCCCCCCCCCCCACACGCACACACACAAGTATACTGGTAGTGAGTATTTTAGCAGCCAAATACACTGAAGTGCCACTGAATTAGGGATACCTACCTAGTAACGAGTTGGGCCTCCTCTGGCCTTGATAATGGCTGCCACACGACGAGGCATAGATTTAACAAGTTTCTGGAAACGTTCCAAGGGAATGGCTTGCCAAATATTGGCTAAAGCTTTCCATAATTCAGTAAGGTACTTTGGTGCTGTGTGATGGCCTTTCACGCCTTGTTCCAAAACATCCCAAAGATGCTCAATAGGATTTAGGCTTCTAGGTGACCAATTCATGACAGAAGTCAGAGGAATGCTCATCCAACCAGCCAGTAGACAACCGAGACTTCTGAGAGGTACAGTTGTCTTGCTGGAAAACTCCATTACCGTGCGGATAACAGAACAGCATAAACGGATGGAGGTGATCACCCAGCAACTCTACGTACCGAATTGCATTGAGGGACGTTGGTACACGCCCCAAAGATCCCAAACTGTGCCACGAAAAAACACCCCAGACCATGATTGAGCCACCATGCCCTTGTACAGTTCCAGCCAGGCATGCAGGATCCATGGCTTCATAAGCCTGACGCCATATTCTCAGCCTCCCGTCGGCGTTAAGTAGTCGAAATCGAGACTCATCACTCCATGCTACTCGTTTCCAGTCCTCTACACCCCAGTCTCTGTGCTCTCTTGCCCAGGCAAGACGTGCAGCCCGATGGTGAGTATAGAGCAATGGTACTCTCGTAGGTCGACGGCTCCCGAAACCCATACGGTGAAGCGAGCGTTGCACAGTCCGTTTACTGACTGTACGACTGGCACCGTCATTAAACTGGGTGGTAATTTGAGCTAATGTTTGGCTTCGCTGGCTACGTACAATACGACTGAGCCGTCTCTCACCACGCACTGTCAAGGCTAATTGTCCTTTGCAGTTTGCCCGATCGCTAGTTTTTTTTCCCAGCATCCATGTATTCTTGGTAAATTCTTGACACTGGCGACCTTGAAAATCCTAGCTGTCGGACAATTTTGGAAATTGAATGGCCCATGTGTCGCGCACCTACGATTTGTCCGCGATCGAAGGCGTCTAAATCAGGCAGTTTACCCATACTGGCAAGTCCAACAACTAATTCAGAACAACCACAGTACGCGCTATATATGCAGTTACCACAGCGCCCTCACTTGCGCATACATGATGCGCAGCGCTACACAATTTGCATAGGCTTTGCTATCCCTAATCCAGTGGCACTTTAGTGTACATGGCAGACCAGTAGTCCTGGTCAGTAAGTAGTCTTGTACGAAGTGATTGTTCGGTGGGTGTAAAACAGGTTATATTTCGCTTTCGGGGAACGGTTACTAATTTGTGCAATTATTCAATGTCTGGTAAGTTAATGTTCAAGAACAAAAAGTGTCAGGAAGAAAACATTAAAATTATTGTTGTTCTTGATTTTTTTAAAAATTTATTTATTTATTATTTTTTGTACTATACTTTTCGAAATAAACCTACTTTTCTACGAAAATTGATTTTGAAGTTTTTCTTATTTTTTCGCCCCACATAAACTTAAAACTTGTTCATTTGGCCCATGTCAGCCTTTCAGTTTGACACGTTCGATGTACTTCATAATTATTGGAAGAATTATGTGAAGGTACCTTTGGACAGATTTTTATAATTACCGTACAGTCTTAGGTTACATATAGCCATACAAAGCAAGCATCATGTCTTCGGATTTCAAAGTACACTGCTGGCCATTAAAATTGCAACACCAGGAAGGAAAGCAAATAACCAAACTTTAGTTGTTGTACGTATACGGCATAGTAGGAAGAAAACATGATTAAATTTGTAGGCAATTTGGGAGTGTACAAGGTCAGAAATTAGCACACACAGCTGCCGCCTCTGGCAGCTAAAATGGCTCTAACGGGTTAGACATCGAACACCTCTGTGTTTTGGTAGGCCAGAACACAATGACAAACTTGTGGTCTTGCATTATCTTGTTGAAAGATGACGTCTCCGAGGCTTCGAAGATAGGGCACAGCCACCGGCCTTAAGATCTGAGAAATAAATGTAACGCTGGCTGTTCAGATTACCGACGACGTGAACAAGAGGTGTTCGTGTCATGTACCCAGTGGCTGTCCATACCATCACACCAGGTGCAGGGCCCATATGACAATTTCGAATGCAAGCAGGTTACGTGCGTTCTCCTCAATGCCTCCAAACACGGATACTTCCATCATGATGCTGCACGCAGAATCGGGACTCGTCTGAAAAGACGACGTGGTGCCGCTCCTGTACCCAATTTTGTCGTTGGGTGCACCACAAATCGTCGCGCGTCTCTATGCTGCAGTGTCAAGGGAAGCCGCAGTAATGGTCACCTTGCAGACAGTCCGCGCTGCTCCAGACGTCGTCGCACTGCCCGTGCAGATACTTGTCGTCTGCAAACAAGTCCATTTCCTGACTCAAGTTCCGTGATGTGGATGTACGATCCTGCAAGGCCGACCTGACAATATGCCTGTCCTCTCGGGCGTTATTGGCGGGAGGCCGTTGAGATCCTGCATGGCGTTCAATATGACCCCCCCTGAACCCATCGATTCCATATTCGCATGACAGTCGTTGAATTCCGACCAATGCGAGTAGCAATATCGCGGAACAATAAACCGCACTCTCGATAGGCATGATCGAGAGTGCGGATCCTGCACTCTCGATCCGCACGTCGGAATCCGCACATTATCGAATTCCGACACGTGCTGGTAGCTGTCTCTCCTTCTTATGCGAGGCATAACATGATCTTCTCACAAACAACCAACATTCAAATGCGATTTCCGAATTAGAAACCCGCTGCAACTTTCCTTTCATACAGAGTTTCAGATGTCTTTTCTCCCTCCTGCGTCATTCGATTGCGCTTAAATGCTAATCATTTGCATTTCTCAGCATCTTCTTCCTTTCATGCGAATTTGATATTTGTATCATCCCATCTTCATGGTGTTGCAGTTTTAATGTCCAGCATTGCATCTTCAAACATTAAAAAAGTTACCGACCAAATATCAATTTTCACCCTCGCAGTAAAGTTATTGCGATACCCTTTGTTTTTTATAATTTTGCTTGATTACAGTTTCTGTTGATATGTGAATCGAAATGCGGCTATCTGATGTCACCTGCCAGTGGTTAAAGAAATGCGATTAACGTTATTTAATGCTCTTTTTCTTTGTTTTCACTTTTTTTAGATGGATATATCCATTTTTCTTTACCTAACAAAACCAGGGGCCCTCCCCATGCTATCAATTGTGAGTGTAATTTGGCAATTTGGTTACGAAAAACGACTGGTGCTTACACAGAATTAAAGGATCGTATTTAATTTGGAATTAAGACTGTGATAGCTAAGCCTGCTGGCATCTCCATGTGCTGGGCCCTGGGGGGTAGTCAAATTGACTGCCTGCTAACGCCGGGAGCTGGGGAGAAGAGAGAGATATAATTTTTGTTATGGAGAAATAAAGAGCGAGTCTTGAGGATGCTTGCGACGAATTTGATGAAGTCGTAAAAGAGAAATATAAGAAACTGAATGACATTATTAGTGCTTCGAGATGGAACCCAGAAATAAAAAGTGAGTTAAGCGACAACATACTGGGGATACTAGATGTAGTCAAAGATCAGCGTCAGCTGATCATGTATTTAATAGGACATAATAGAGCGCTCGAAAAGAGCAAACCAGTTAGCTTTGCTGAGGTGGTTAAACAGTTACCATCTGATAAAACGCCAAAGGGAAAAGCTAAAGAAATGAGAGAGCATGTAGTGAGAATAATGCCTAAGAAACAACAAGCGGCTAATGTAAGAAAGATCAATTACAGGAACTAATAAAACCTGATAAATTGAAAATAGGTATAAAAGCATGTAGAAGAATTGGAAATGGATGAATTGTTATAGGGACGGGAAAAGAAGACGAATTGGATAAGTTGATTAAAGAGTTTAGGACCATAGATGAACTTGAAAAGAAATATAATATCGAAAAGCCGAAGAAACGACAACCCCATTTTATTGTTTTTGGTGTCAAAGGTGGACATAAAAAGGAAGAATTTAAGACGATGTTGTTAGCACAGAACGAAGAGTTCAAGGACAGTGAAGTGAAAGTAGTCACGTACTACGAAGCAAAGACCGGTGATAATTGGATAGTTACCATTTGCGGAGAGGCATATAAGAGAATTGAAAGACTAAAAAAAGTAAAGATTGAATGGGAAAGATTCAACATAAGGGAATATCTTAGACCAGTCATCTGCTACAGCTGCTGGTGCTATGGGCACATAGCCAAAGTTTGTCAATACAGAAAAACCTTCAAAAGGTGCAGGAAGAACCATGACAACATGAAGGATTGCAAAGCGGATCCAGAATGTGTGAACTGCTATCATTTTCACAGCAAGGACGAATCGATGGATAAAGAGAATCTACGTGCTGCAGCAAGTCATCTACCCACGGACAAGTGTTGTCCTAGGTACGCCCATGAAATTAAGAAACTTGTTCGCTGAACCGATTATGGAACTGTGAAAGAAAGTCGCTAACTCCTTTGGGAGTTCTCTGTTAATTCGATTTGTGTTTGTCATTTATGGATGATTTTATTAAATCTGTATAATTCAAGCGTTGGAATTTGTAACCTTTTATTGACTGTTTGTAATTAATATTGTTATTGTTTTGGCGGCCTGCACGAGTTGTGCAGGTTTTATGTATAAGTTCTACATGCCAATAAAGTTGGATAAGCGATGTAGATGGCAGCTTGGTGGCTGCGGGCTATAAATGGGAAAATTGTTGAATAGGAATTAATAGTAAACGGACACCGACGCTTAACTTAGGATTGGCTCTGTTGATGCTCTGGCTCGTAGAGGCCGAGAGCGAATGGTGTTGTGAGCTGAATTAGACTCGCACGGATTGGTATCTGACTTGCCTGAGTGTCGGGTCCTGTCGGACCGGCAGGATCGCTGTGGCACGACTGGTCTTCAGAGTTAACTTGGCTGATACTCCGTGAAGGAGTGGGGGGCCGGAGATGTTCGAAACTTACCTAACAAAACCACTTATCATATGTGAAACTTTACATTAAAAAATGCTTTCAGTGACCCAGATGTGGTGCAAAATAATCAAAATGGGTATCAGTTATACTCGAGATTATATATTAATTAGATTTCTTATTTACAATGGAATAAATTTCGTATTGCGGATGACTTTGTGATATTTTTTCAGATGTCTGTAAGTTTAGGCTGCGTACTAACCCTATTGGATTCACTCACCTCTATGTTATCCTATGGAGGAAATGTGTCCAAGGATTGCTGACTTGGATCTAAAGATTTTTCTTCTAAAATTGTACTCCGTAATAGAGAAAGAAATTTTACGCTTTGGGGCATTTTTCGTTTAAAAAAATGCAAATAAATGCAAATTTAAATTATTCGGGGGAAAAGTCTGGTATAGTATGATTTAAACGCTCCTAAATTCATTTAGTGGACAAAATTTATAAAATGAATCCTGTTGTAAGGCACACACAAGAAAAGTTCAGGCTATCTGAAAATACCATTTTTATTGGATTATCAGCATTTATGCTGTTGTTGCTTATGCCACTTGACCGACAGCAAGTCCCGAAGGCTATGTGCTATGAAGGTGTGGCTCCTGTTTTGACTGGCACCACAAGGGTCGGAGTCTGACTTGGCCAAAGGACCAGTCCCGTAATTTTGAACCATTTAACCCCGCACCTCCAGAGGTAATTTTGAGAACTTGGAGGACATTGCAGCCACGACAGATTTTACGTACACCATCTGCCATTGGTGTGCACGGCAGTGGATTTGTCAACGACGGACATCGAACCAGTGACTTTCAGATCACTAGCCCGCTGCCCTTGCCAACTTGGCCACTGCTCCCCAGCATTTATGTAGCTGTAAATAGTAGACAAATTTTCTTCATAGGTTAACATTCAGGTGAGCGAATACAGTAGGATTAGTACACAGCAGCCTTAAGTTTTGTACCTGCTATAGATTTTCAGGTAACTGGGCTGTTATCGTGACAGAAGTTTTTGATCTGGAGGAGGTCGTTGTCCTCCTTGCAAAATAAAATATATTCAGGAGATGTGACATACCATAATGTTTTACTATAGTTTCACTACTCCCCCCCCTTATATTGCGAATAGAATTTTTCTAATATAGCGACTAAGTTCGTTCCACGCTTCTCTAAGCTTCAAGTCGTGTGTCGCTGAAGATGGAAAAAAAAAAAAAAAAAAAATTCTGGTCGAGTTCAGCGAAATTTTCACACTCGTCGAATTAATAAACACTATGCAGTGGTTTAAACACATAATCAGCCTCGCAGAAAATCATACCGCCTGTGATTCTCCTCTATAATACCCTCTTTAACATTTCTGTTAAACGTCCCATTCAGCCCAAATCTGAATGCCCATCAAACTTATTGCCTGCAAATGGACGTCGCTCACCGGTGTTTATCTTTCCAATTTTTTGTCAGGTACTAGGTTACACAAGAAAGAAACGAAAGAACGGCCGCATTTAGCATACGGGAGCTCATTGGTATGCGGCTCACGTAGACGACAGGGTGTGGCCATTTCATTAGATTTAATGATGAAAAAATTATGTTCCTCTGAACTCCGTTTACCTGCCGTTAAACGTAACTTACCCCAGTGCAAAAAAAGTGCTAGACTCTTGTGGAAAAAAAGAAAAAGGTCGATCATTTTTTGCGTGAAATGTACAAAACCATTTAACATGTAAGAGTGAACAAAAATGTTACGAGCACGCCACTGAATTAAATTTTTGGCTCGGCTGTAGATTGGCTAGGTTGGGAATGTTCTTATTCTGGAGCAGGTACGTAAAGATTTTAACTGTATTTGCGTCGGAATCGGGTTCGTTTATTTTAATAGCTCTCTTAAGGACTTTTTTGGGGTAGAAGCATAGGCAGAGCAAGTAAAGAAAACCGTGCCGGGAAAGTTCTGATGCTTCAGAGAAGTGGGTACTCAGAAATAAATGTTAAGTATAAATAGAATTCGTTGTTGTTACTAAGGTCCCTTGGGCTGACGACTATCTCAGACCCCAGTCCGGTGTACATATAAAGACAAAGCAGGAGACAGAAACATAAACAGACACGCACAGAAGAATTTTTATTTACTAATGATGACAACGGCGATGGACGGTGCATTGCAGCTCCTCTTTCTAGACCAGGGGTCGGCAACCTTTTTTACTAGGTGGGCATATTTCAGAAATGCGGGAGTTCAGCGGGCACCGCTGGATTTAGAGGGGAGGTTAATATTTAAGCATGAAACTATAAATGCGACATAAATTTTTTATGCATAAATTCACATTTTAATTTAAACAAAGCAATCTCAAAACTGATAATTAATGCGATATTGGACATTGCAAATCTGCGGCCAACTCATTGTAATGTGGAACATAAATTGAATTTCCTGATCTCAGGCATTAGTCCAAATGAGTGTCAGTGAGACTTGATCGGTACTTTGATTTCAAGTATTTCATATTGGAAGACAAAGATTCCCAAGCATATGTCGACGCGCAAAGAGGGTTCAATTTCAGAACACATTTTCTCAACACCGGGAAGCTATTCATTCACTAAATTCCAAAATTTTTCTTCGTTATGGTGTGATTTTAATTCAATTTTATTTCTTATATTTATAATTTTCCATTCTAAGTCCTCCTTATTGGAAATATCAAAATATGTTGCGATTTTATCAGTCACATCGTCCTCTGTAGGACAGAAAGGATTAATAAAAAACGTGAAGAATGCCTCCAATTCGTAGAATTCTTCAAATCTGGTATTAAATTCTTCCAAAAAGGAATCAAAATGTTTGGCCAACTGATAGGTTGTAGCATTTCTATTGTAATAATTTTCTATCACCATTTTTAAATTTTGGAATTGTGATAAACTTATTTTTCTCCATATGCGATTTCTAGAGCGCCAATTTAGCTTTAATCGTGCTTATCAGAGACGTAAGACGAAAGCGACGCTGTCGGAAGATCAGGCTGGTCAGTTTTTTTAATTTTATGGTTTTACGATTTTTAATTATTTTTACTAAAATTATTCTTTACAACTACTAGGGTTTATGGTTCAAATATAAAATTTTTTTAGATATTTGAACCGCGGGCACCCCTGTTGCAGATCGCGTTGCCGACCCCTGTTCTAGACGGCTTCTTTTGCAGACGGAAGACTGACGAGTTCCCTAGATTACAACCAAGCCTTATGCGGGAATCGAACACGCGCCCCCGGCGTGCAGGCTGATGCCTAAACCCCTTAGCCACATAAATCAAATTTAAATGTAGTGATAAACAGAACCCAGTTGATGCAGGAATTTGATATCATGCATACTTCAAGAATAAATTTCCTCACTTGTAGGGAATTATCTCATTATTAGTTCTGATCCAGTCAGTTTTTAATTATGGTCTCTTTCCCGTCGCATTCTTTGCAATACCTAAATACCTCATTCTATACCACACGGCGTATATATTCTGCTCGGATAAAAAGAAAGTGGCATGTACCTTATATGCGAATGCAGTGAAATCCCCTCGCATGGTCCGCTAATCCTTGGTGACTGGGACATGTATCAACTAGGATTACTTACTCGGATTAAGTGGAATTCATAAGCCGCAGCACGAATAAGAAAGATAGAACGATTTTTCTAAGTCTTGTTTATCCACATGTTTAGAAAAAAAGAACACATCATCTCATAAAGATTCCGATCGCAGCTCTAAAAAAGCTGCCTCAGGTTACCTTCCACAAGGTTTTTTTTCTTCTTCCTTCATTCAAATTCGAGTCCTTTTCATAGTGAATCTGCGAACAATCCTTTTATGTGTAACTTTCCCTTCACCTTTCCAGCAAAGCCAATCGGTCAAGAAATTTGCTGGGGAACTCTAAATCCAGAAAGTTGTAAAGGCAATTGGTAAATTAGGTTTATTTTTTATTGTCTTTTCACATCATCCTCAGTATTTTATTGTTCTATTTTTTTATCAGAATATATCGGCATTTCTTCGAGCATCTCGGAATCTTTATCAAATGTCACCTTCGTCGTTTAACGCTGAGATGGTGAAAGACGAAGTGTAACATCGGTCGGTGAGCAAAATCGCTCAGGAGAAAGGTCTGCAAATGAACTGGGGTCAAATGGACCTCGGTTTTTCTCGATTCGTATTATCCATAATCAATTATTTGAGGCTTATTAAATAAGTAAGAAAGGACAGTTTTAGAAGATCTGTCTGGAGTTTGTTTCCTGAAGAAATCAAAATTTATTATGTCCTTCACAATTCTGAACCTTCTATCCCCTTACAACAGCAACTGTTTAAAAGAAAATAAATTATAGAAAACTGGTATTTAAAAATCTTTATTCCATCTTGTGGTTCAATAGGAATGAAAAAAAAAGTATGAATTATATTTAAAAAAATTAATATATTTTTCTCCTCACCCTGTCTTGTAATTGTAAATTACGAACGCTCGAAAAAAAAAAATAAACAGTACTCCACATTATGAATATCTCTCGGCATTCGATATTCTCGTAAAATCCCATTCCCAGAGTCTTCTTTTAGTCTCCCATAAATGAAGATTTAGATGGCGAGGCCGTTTTTTTCGTCGCATTCAGCACTCTCTCGGCTCTACAGGTAGCTCCGTTCCGGGCGTGTGTGCGCCCCGAAGATGCATGGAGATAGGAGCACGGTCTTGATCTTAGTGGGCCCCAAAGGGCGTGTCGGCGGGCATAAAGAAAAACTCCGTAACAGGCTCGAGATTTAGACCCTGCCCCGACAGATAACGAATAAGAGTGTTTCCGGAGAAATAACTTGTGAAGTTTTTCGGGGAAAAGACAGCGGGGATAAAATATTTTTCCGAGACTTAACAAAATAATGTAAAATACATCCGGAGAAAAGTTACGCACCGAACATATTTTTCGCGCTGATAGGTATTCGTATCAATGAAAGGCTTCGAGCTAAAATCTCTGCAAGTTTGGCGGTGTAGTGCAGGCCCTGATTTTCCATTTGGCCCGGTAGGCCAGGGCCTAGGGGCTCCCAAATGTTGGAGGCCCCCCAAAAATTTTGATTTTAAAAGGAAAAAAAGAAAAAATTCCCAATTCAATTTTTTTTATTTTACCTTTTTTAATAGTAATTTTTTTTATATATCCTTTCAAATTTGATTGATTGATTGGTTCATCATATGTATAGTTATACGTATAGTTCATCATATGTATGTTATAGTATTATAAGGGACTAATAAGTTTTTCTGGTTGCATTGTATTGGTGTTTTAATGATGAAGTTAATATGTTGTGCTGCTTTTTGTTATTTGATAATGTTCTAAGCTTCTACGCTTCAAATAGCCAATTCTTGGTAAAATGGTACTTTCACAATGATTCATGACTATTTTTTTTTTTTTTTGGGGGGGGGGCGGCGTCAATTTTAACAAAATTCAACTTTGGAAATTTTATGCCCACATTAGTGTTAGGGAGCCCCCATCCCGAGTTGTGCCTATAGTCAAGAATTTTCTAAATCGGGCCCTGGTGTAGTGTACTTAACATTTTTTCTTCGACATGTGGTATTCTTTGATGAATAAACGTAAGACACCCTCAAGGAAGGAGTGGTACCTACTTTTATCACCACCATATACTATTTATTATATAAATACTACTTATTCTATAATATAATTAGTTATGATATTTTAAACAGCAATCTACAAGAGCTCAAATTATTTCTCAATGCGGATTAAATAAACTGATCCTAGGAAAAAAAATGTAAAAAATTATTTTCCTTTTTAATTCACTTCTGGTGAGTTTCTTGTTTATATGCTATCCGGGAAATGAACGAAGTTAAAGCTTCATTGTTAGAGAACCCTTCTTAAGATGAAGAAACCCGCCTTCATATCTCGGTCAGATGTTGTACCGTATAGCGTAACCCTTGGTAAGTTGATGTGCACACGTGGTAAGTTCCAAATGAAAAGTGAGGAGCCATCAAAGTAAATAATAATATATATATATTTAACATCGTGCGCCTTTGAACGAAATAAAGGGGTAAAAAGGATAATGAGGCAAAAGTAAATTAAAAAAAATTTTTTCTTTTAATTTTAGGTAGTCTCTTCTAACGAAACTACCACGGGTTATTAACGGAGGATTACTTATCGCTGCGTACCTGTTTTGTATGTATATATGTATCTATATATGTACGTATGTATATATTGATATATAAATATATATATATATATATATATATATATATATATATGTCAAAATTTTGACGCATTTTGATACGTTTCAGTTTAACTGTTTGCTGCTTGCCCAAGCGATACAGACTGGGTTTGGCACTCTGTCAAAGTTATAACTAGCGAAGCAGGACATCTGAATTTTTGCTTTCCAGAGGACCGTTATGGAGGAACGCAATCCTATGTTTAAAAGCTTTCTTCATACTGCCAGGATAACTTAATTGGGAGAGAACCGGATTTAAAATTAGGAGATCTGGGTTTACTTCCCGGTTCTGCCCAGAACAGGCTTCAAACACGTTTAAGGAGCTCATGACAAGCACCCTCTTATTAACCTCCATACCTCCAAACATTCTGTTATATCTATGCGTAAGAAATGCGAATTTGTATCAGTAAGGTATAACCATCCCAGTTTCTTACATTTATTGTAAGTACGATGTTTGTAAATTTGTAACAGAAATGCCTCTTCAAAGAGATTTTTTTTTCAAATTTAATAATATTAAAGTCTTTTTCACATTGCATCCGAAACGGAGCGTCACGTTTCTCCGTTAGTGCCGTGATTGATGACATGGCTTGTGATTGGTTTGACGTATCACATAGTCATTGTTTTGAGCCCTGTGATTGGTTAAAATTTTCAACGCCGACGCTACGGCAAGGCTCCGAATGTAATGTGAACAAACCCTTAATCCATTTCCGAACTTTCTCGTGATGTATTCACTTGTAAATCAACTCTTACCAGTTTGGAAATTGAACCTGGAGTTTTCAGCCCTCCGCAAAAATTAGCTGAACCTTCCTACCACCAAGCTGTGTCATAATCCTCGCCAAAAGAGGAACGAGGTTTTTTTAAGGTAACCTTAGCTGGGATTTTCTGGTCAGTTTGAAAAAGGAGCATGTTTTAGCATTTTTTGAATATATCGTCACAGCCATCTGTAATATTAACTTTTGCTCAAAATAAATACCTAGAACTTTTTTTTTAAGCTTAAGAGCTAGATTTATTCATTTTGCAGACTTATTAATATATTAGAAAATGTCTGACGTACTGAATTACTTTGTTTTAAGGTTAAGATACAATGCTATATCTGGTGCGTCAGCGCCTATTAAAACTTGTTTGAGTCAAGCTCTTTATACCAAAACGAAATTTTTTTTTAAAATGTAAAATATAAGACAAGATTTTTTTTTAATAAAAAGTAACCTTCCCTAATTTGGTAAAATTTTTATCTAACGCAATGTACATTGAAATATACCCTCTCTTCATGCGAGCTCAAAACAAACAACCAAAATAGACTATGAAATATTTACAAAAACATAAACAATCGTAAAAAATATAAAACCATAACTTTTTATGAATCGGTCTGATCATTACCGCATTTCTGGAGCATTCTTTTCATCTCATATAAAGACTATATATCGCTTGAAACTAAATTTCAGGTAGTCTCTTCTAACGAAACTACCGCGAGGTATTAACGTAGGATTAATTATCGTTGCTTACCTCTTTTGTATGTATATACGTATGTATGTGGTATGTATATATGTATCTATATATATATGCATATATATACATACGTATGCATATATATACATACATGTATGTCAAAATTTTGACGCATTTTGGTACTTTTCTGTTTAACTGTTTACTGCTTGCCTAAGCGATACAGACTGGGTTTGGAGCGCTGCCAAAATTATAACTCGCGAGGTACGAAAGGACGGTTTTAGCATCTCAAATTTTCATTTAGGGAGAACCGTTATGGAGGAACGTAAAAGGACTTTAAAAGGAGAGAACAAAGAAATACGATGTACTTTAGTAATATTAAAGCATAAACTATATGTGAACATTTACAAGCGTCTCTTTCATGGTAAAGCGCTACTACCCTAATGGATTCAGGAGTTGGGCTTTTGTTTGTTCACATATTTGACCGAATATAGCCTGGCTTCGGCACATGAGGTTATTGTTGGCGTATGTACAGAACTTTATTAAACACTTAAACCAATAAGATGCAATTCGTTTATTCTTCATTTGTTAGTAATATTTTTTTTTCATTTATAAACAACAAATTTTTAAGGTAGAATCGATGGAATCAATATCACTGAAAAGGGGAATTTCCGAAAGTTTAGATTAAAAAAAGTAATAAAATTTTACGCTAAAGTAACTTTTAACGTAGGATTACATTCCTCCATAACTGTCCTCCGGAAAACAAAATTTCAGACGCTAAAACCGTCCGTCGTCGCGAGTTATAATTTTGGCAGCGCTCCAAACCCAGTCTGTATCGCTTGGGCAAGCAGTAAACAATTAAACCGAAAAGTACCAAAATGCGTCAAAATTTTATATATATATATATATATATATATATATATATATATATATATACATACATACAAAAGTGGTAAGCAACGATAAGCAATCCTACGTTAATAACCCGCGGTAGTTTCGTTAGAAGAGACTACCTGATTTTTTTTTTCAATACGGCCATAGGCGTAGCGTGCTTCTAACTTCTTTTTTTTTTTTTTTTTTTTTTTTTTGGGGGGGGGGGGTGTGGACACGAATGGAATTCAGTTACGGTCCTCCTCCTCGCATTGACTGCCTGGCGGGGTCCTTAAAATATGAAACATGATTTTTTTTAAAAATTGAATAACAATAGAATAGATGTTTGAGTAGTATTCAAAAGTTATACAATGAGAAAAATAAATATAATATAAATAAATGAAAAAAAAATATAGCATCGAATTTTTGCTATGGATTATATCCTATTGTTAAAAACTATGTTAAGGCTAAAGACATCATCGGAATCTTCAGTTCCACAGTTTGAAAAAGCGGGGAAAAACCAACTTTCTTAAAAGTTTTCTACAATTTGCCGATTTCAACCGAACTTCTATTACAGTTTTAACTTATTTCAAGTTAAGTTGTGTGGGCACGTGTTGTTTTTGTAACTTTTTGTAAATTTGCATTTAAAATAATAATCTGAGGGTTATAAAATTTATATCACAAGAAATATCATAAAATTCCTTTAAAATACAATCTTTTTCGTATCTTTGCCTCTTTTCTGATTTTTGGTGAATTTTTAAAGATTAATTTTTATAATTTAATTTATTAAATGCTGATTACGTGGTTTCTTTTCTTTTTGTGATACTTTAAATTAATTTTGCGTCACGTGCATAACAACGAAATAAATTGACAATTTTTTTTCTTTCTAATGCGGCAGACGACTGGACATCCTCAAAAAAAATATTAAAATACAGTAAAAGAAATGTCCCTCAAACTGCACTATATTAACTGTACTATATTCTTTAGCATGTTCTATTAGATTTAATTTCAATATTTTCTTCTACATTATTTTGTCTATAAAAATATCCGTTACGATTTTTTATAAATATATGTTTTATTTCTTTTTTACATTAATTGCATACATTGACCATTGTATTTATTATAAATATATTTTTTGGTTTCTTTTGGCATTAACTGCATACATTTATCGTTGTATTTAAATTGAATGTATTCCATAGCGAAGCACAGGTACTCAGCTAGTTAATACATGATTCGTTTTGTGTCTCTCAGTTTATTCTGAAGCCTGTTGCGTGTATTAAAGACATTTTTACAAATAAATAATTCTTTGTGTAAAATCTTTGTGAGAATTATTTTAAAACACTGAATGAACTATCTTAAAACTTTAGTTTGCGTTTGATCGGGAAAATTTTATTTTATCAGTCAGCTATTAATTGGTTGCTGAATTCGAAGCAATGGCCTGTTCACACTGGATCAGAAAAGTTACGTAGCGTTAGAGTTACAAATCGTAACCAATCACAGAGTACAATTCATTGACCATGTGATATATCAAACCAACCACTGGTCATGTCAACAATCTCGGAGCCAACATAGTAACGCAAGGCAACGCCCCGTATGCAGTGCGAAAAGGCCTTTGATGACGCATAATTATTCCATTATTTTAATTCAGTTTTGACTTTCATAAGCATTAAAATCGCCACCAGCATTTTGATCCGCATCGTGGTGTTATATTCAGGATTTTTAAATACACATAATTAAATACGTGTATATATACACACACACACACACACATACAGGGGGTGCCCAAAATAATGGAAATGCCTTGCAGAAGCATGTTTTACGCACCTAATATGGTGTTGGAGAACCTTTGGCCTTTAAAACTGCTTGAATCCTCCTTGGAATGGGCATATAAATACTGGATGGAGGTAAGGGGTATATTACACCATTCTTTAGGGAGAAACTGCTGCAATTCCTTGAGAAGTGCTGGAAGAGAATAACGGGATTACACTGTTTTCCAACACAGACCACAATGAGGTTTGAGAGTTTGGTTGTTTTCATTCCAGGTAAGATGTCCATCTTCATCATCATGTTCCTTAAACTATCATTTAGCAGTTCTAGTTCAGTGAATAGGACAATATCACCTAGAAAGCCGTAATCTCCTGCAGTAAATAATGCTTTCGCCACAGAATGAACATGTGTATGTAACCATTTTGTACATGGTTTCTCAGAATGGTTACATGGTCACTGCTAGTTACCCTTCCATTTAATGCGATAATGGGGACCTGCTGTAAACTGCTATATGACGAGTTCTCCACGTGTAAACGCGTCCTGAGGTGGGAAACAGTGGGAAAGATGATTCATCTGAAAACAATACATGTTTCTACTGATCAGCATTCTATGTTTTTCTTTCCTTGCACCATTGTAACCTTTGCTTTGCATTCATCTGTGACACGGGGGTTTTTGAGGTAGTAGATATGCTGTAAATATTTTGCTTATACAGTTCCCTATGAGGTCAAAATTGCATTCTGCACATTCATATTAAGCTCAGCAGTCACCTCTGTAGCAGTGGTCTTACTGTTTCAGGTAACAATTGCCTTTAATGTCCCCTTATGTCTTGCAGACGCTTTTTTTTTGCCACGACCATTGTATGATGGCATGACGTTAGACCCAGTACTTCTCGATACTCCCAATAACTTTACATCAGAGGTTTCCGAAACACCAAATAGGCATGCACCTACAATATACCCTTTATGGAACTCTGTAAGGTTGTTCATTTTGTCTTCACCTCGAACTAATTTTTGCAAAGCACAGCTTGGAATGCAATCAAACGCAGGCTCGAGAAAATAGGCTAAACGATTTCACAAAAAAAGGGATGGCTATTAGTGCAATTTTTTCTGGAGAAAGCTGGAACGAAATCACTTCCGAAGGATTTTCCTGGTTTAGATAAGTAGATGATAATAATGATACTAATTATTATTATTAATAATAAAATAACACACACACATACACACATATTTATAGTATACATATACAGTTCTTTTTTTCTGATAAAATAGGTCTTATAGTGTGTTTTCTCAAGGTGCGTATGTTTAGTACCGTGTTTCCCCACGTCACGTCACAGGGGAACAAAAAACTCGAATTTAAAAGAGCAAACTTTTTGTTATATATTAACAATCGATTCGTAAATTCGTAATTATTAAAATTTCGGTTATGCCAAGCCAAATTAATACTTAAAAAAAAGGTGGGGATGCGCCGTATCCCCGCGTACCCCCAGAAAAATCCCTGTATACATACATACATATATATATATATATACAGTGGAATCTCGATCGATCGTTTTCCGAATCATCGTTTTCCCGTATGTATCGTTTATTTCACTCAGTCCCGAAGATCAAATTTTCTGTGTTATGTTCCCGCATCTATCGTTTTTCAGCATTTATCGTTCAATTCAGTCGGTCCCTTGAAAAACGATAGATCGATATTCCACTGTATATATATATATATATATATATATATATATATATATATATATATATATATATATATATATATATATATTTTTTTTTTTTTTTTTCTAAACCATATATTTTCTAAACCATACATATTTTCAAAACCATCTTTGGAGAACTCCTTGTCACCCATGGTACTTTGGAAGAAGTCCGGGTGGGTCTTTTCAGATCAAGCCCAGAAAGTACCAAACGGCCTTCTCGCGCTTCATGAGTGGTCATATAAAAGCACTCACTTTTCGGCAGGGACAGAAGATCTTCCCGGAGTGCCACTGGTGCTCTGCCGACATGGCCTCCCCTGCCCATATTTTAAATTGTTTGGGTTTTACTAAGGACGAGGTCCTTCTGGACCCTCTACTGATTTTAGACTTTTTGGAAATTTTTGGTTTTATGGAGATTGTCTCTGGGATTAGGAAAAAATATATATATATATATATTATATATATACACACACAGGGTGTTTCAAAAAGAATCACTCGATTTGAAATGAGTATATTATGAAAAATATTGAATATAGAAAATTAAAATTAATTTTATATTATGTGGCTAATCATAAAGTTGTTTTACAAACCAAATCAAAGGTGATCAATATGCCCACCTTTGGATGCACGACATATTTTTATACGGTAGGCAAATTCGTCCCAAACTTTTACGAGCATGTCTGCATACACTGCTTCCATGGCTGTTATGCGTACACAGACAACCCATGTCTTTGAATTGTTTATACCATCGCATACTGCTCAGAGAGATAGGAATATTCAATCTACCAGGGTTTTGTCGACGAAAATCACGCTGAACAGTAGTTACGGCCTCACACTTCGCAAAGTGTAGAACAGAAAATGATTTCTGTTGTGCAGTCGCCATCTTTACAAACACTGAAGTAGCGGGCGAAGGAAGAGCGTTAGCGCTACTTGTCGGCAACTGCGTGAAACTCAAGATTACCCTCTTTCTGCCTATATATTATTCGATCAAAACGGATTAAAAGATGAATAGTTATGATTTTTTTAAAATCGGATGATTCTTTTTGAAACACCCTGTATATATATATATATATATATATATATATATATATATATAACATACACACACAGTAGCCACCGCTTATAGTGATCAGTGGTTATAAGAATCAACCGTTTATAAGAATAAATATCGCAAAAGCAAAAACAAATGTATTATTTCCATGTTAAAATTTTCGCATCAAAGAATCAATCCACCGGTTTTAAGAATCAGTTTACACTCCTCGCTTTCCTTTCATTTTACCAAAAAAGTCACTTAAACCCTCAAAAGGCTCGACGTTCTTTCTTTATTTTTTTTGAAGAAAGAGTGATAAGATGGGATGGAATACAGTCGTAAAATGCATCCCTTTCTTTCTTAGACATAACATAATAGTTTCCCCTTAAGCGCTTTAGCTAAACACTGTCCTATTAGCTTGACCCGGGAGCATCCTACCCGTCCGGATCCGATTTCACTTTTCTCCACTGACAAACAGAGACAGGGACTCTTTTTTCCCACCTTCCACATCCTGGTTGCGGTTTCCTGGACCCTGAAACACATAAATCTTCGGCGAAGTATCCACTATCACTTAGGCAAACGTGACATTATTAGATTCAACACGTTATCAAACAGTGAAACGTAAGCTAGAAGGTGAATCTTGGTCTGAGACTACTGGTATTGAAAGAGGTATAAACAGCCTCCTGAAAACTTCTGTACGTCAAAATACCATAGAAACCTTTTTCTTGCACCCTTCCTGTAGTTGAAATGTTAAACTGTTAAGCAGGTATGTTGTAACAAATATTGGATTTTTTTCTTCTCTTACTATAATCATGTGCATCTACTTATAGGTCTAGAAATTAAGTTGTATTTTTAAAATTATAAAAAATAATTTTAATAAAAGATATTTAACGTAAATTAAAGAGTATTTTATGGAAATTATGTAATATATTTATATATAGGTGTGTGCGTCTGTCCAAAAACCTAAATTTCGGCTATAAGAATCAACCGCTTATAAGAATCAAAAACAGTAATAACAAACGTGATTCTTATAAGCGGAAATCCCTGTGTGTGTGTGTGTGTTTGTTTGTTTGTTTGTTCGTTCGTGTTCGTGTTCATGTTCGTTTGCTCTCGCTCGTGTGTGTACAGATTTCTTTCTTTCTTTATTTATCTATCTATATCTTCAAAACGAATTTATTCTTCTTTGGAATTATTAACGAAGCACACATATTTCTGTTGATCATTTAAAATTCAAACTCTCGAACAATGGCGTGAAAAATGGTTTTCCTGCCGTTCAGCGAAAGTTTGCATGGTATATGCTTCTGGCTGCCGTTCGAACGTAAAAGCTTATCCTCATGTGTCGAGCACCATCTTCGGTGTTTTAAGTTCGCTCTTTTCCTTCTCGTGGCGTACCCAGGGGGCTCACAAAGAACGCGCTCCAGTTACTTTACTTTATGAATCTCCAGGCTCCAGAAGGCAACGCAAATTTTCGTATTTATGTGGTTCAAAAGTAAAAGATCGCGCTGCTTCATAAATTTTCATTTTTCAGAAGCTGAAGCAAAATTTTTCGGAAAAGGGAATTTTAACATGATATCGAGTGCTTAGAATGTACGACCCATATATCTATATATATGTATGAGAATGAGACTTGAATTTTTTAGGCGTACTTTGAAAACCGTGGTTTATATAACAGCAGTGTACACGCTATGTAGTAAATTTCATTAGCTATATTTTGTATCTATAGTCATGCATTTTTTAGATATTAACGTGTTTACGTTCGGCGCATGAAATATTGTAGAAACAGTATTTTCAAAGTACAATATTTTATGTTCCGAGTTCGAGTTTAGATGGAATTGGTATTTATATAGCTTGATATAAATTTAAAACAATATTGCATTTTGAAATTATTTCTTTTGCAAGAGTTATTTTATCCTCATGTGTCGAGCACCATCTTCGGTGTATGAATCTCCAGGCTCCAGAAGGCAACGCAAATTTTCGTATTTATGTGGTTCAAAAGTAATCCCGATAGATTTAGTATTTTCAAGAGAGAATAAGAAGCAGTTTATGTCATCATTACTCCAACAAATTGAATTATAGACATAAGTATGGTCTTAAATATGGATTAAAAGAATTTACGGAATACTTTAATACAGTCTCCTTGATTATAATAAAGTAACATAAAGTGTTTAGAATGTATGTCAAGAATAATTCGAATTTTTCGCTAATTCCAAAAGGAATCTCTATCAGGAATGAACTAAACACCTTGAAGCTTCGCAGCTTACCAACTAAGCGTTCCCGACAACGTAACAAAGCCTTATTTCGAACAACTTTTCACACATTAAGTTTTTCTTATCGTAGTTGATGAATATTCGAATTTGTTCAAAATCCCGATAGATATGGTTGATTTGGTTTACTACGGACAATTTTTTCTACACGAGGACTGATTAGACCGGGACCTACTGCTTAAAGCTGATCCTGAAAGGCTACAAACGTCCCTGCCAAGAACGGGACTCGAACCCGCAGACTCGAAGCTCGCAGGTACCGAAGCCTATGAACCTAGCCATTCGGCCATCCTCCGGAATTGTTGGTTGGAAGCACTATGTTCATCTACGGTACCGACGGGGCTTACTTGACCAGGAGCTACAGTTTAAAGCCGCTGCCGATGGTCCGCGCAGTAGCGTACGCAGAAATTTTCAAAGGAGGGGGTTATAGTCCAGTCAAATTAGGTTTTCATTTCGCATTAAATGAAGGGGTTGAGATTTTCAGGAATGTGTCTGGGTTGGTCCCCTGAACAACGCCTAATAAAGTCCCCTCGATTTCAGGCACAGCGGGGGGTGGGGTGGGGGTCCAAAGGTCACTTTTTTCAGTTTTCAGTTATCTCGAAAACAGGGTGTAGCACAGAAAATTGTCAAAACCAAAAATTAAAGCTTATAAAATTTCCTTCCAAATGGTATATCCATGTTTGTACCCAAGTGTTACCGTAGACATAGACATAGACATAGACATGGTACATTAACGAGGCACCAGAGAGCAGGGCTCCATATTCTCGGTATGGATAATTTTTGGTGGCTATATTTCCGTTCTCAGGATTAAAAGAAAAGTGTTGACTTGAAAGTTAGAATAATAATAAAAATATTAATAATAATAATAATAATAAATAAATAAAAATAAATAATGCTAATACTAGCAAAAAATAAATAAGTAAATAATGTGGCAGGTTTTATTTAAAAAAAAATTACGGTAGCAGACGATTAAGCAAAAATTAGTAAGGATAGTCTTGAGGTCGATCCATCAAAAAATCGCAGGTCAGAACCAGAAGCAACGGCACAAGTAAATTAAAATTTAGAAGAGGTTGGAGGGAGAGTTAAGAAAGGGGAAGGAGACCAGGGTGAATAATCAAAGTGGCCTTAGGACGCCTATAGCATTCCCTTGGGTCGTAGTCGGGGAGGTTAGCTATTTCTTCGTTGTCTATTGAATATAATCTATTGTAGAAGTTAGATGCGAGATCTTTAATGTTTTGCCTAATGGGTTCGATTCTCAGATCCCTGTGAATAAGTACGTTTTTAAGGTACCAGGGCGCCTTCCTAATACCGCGGAGTGTTTTATTTTGAATTGTCTGCAATCGCTGGATATGGGTGTCAGCCGCTGAGCCCCAAACAGGAACGGCGTACAACAGGAGGGGACGCAGTACGGTTTTATGCAAGAGTAGTTTGTTATCTAAACTCTTTTGATTCTGGTACAGGAGGTGGGCGATATCCTTACGGGCTTAAAAAAAATTCTAATGTTATGTTCAATATTTTTCTTCCACGTCAGTGGACTATCGAGGTAAATTCCTAAGTATTTGCCCTCTCTCTCAAAGTGAACCAGTTGATTGCATACTAGTGACCGGAGGAGGTGGAATTCCATTGTAACTGAAAAAAATAGCTTTAGATTTTGAAGGACGTAACTTGAGCCTCCACCGTTCGAGAATTCCAATATGTCTCTGTAGGAACTTGTGCATATATTTAACATGCTTAGGTGGTATTGCCTTGTCATCCGCAAACATGGCTAGTGTAGTGAATGGAGAGTTAAGAATGTCATTCATAAAAATATCAAAAAGGATAGGTGCTAACTTAGAGCCCAAGTGTTACCGTTTTCGAGATATGAGCGGTTGAATATGAAATTTTTTCAAAAAAAGTGGTAGCGGTTCAGGTATCTTGTCAAACTTCCTCTTCTAACTCTTTCCCCTTCCATTTTTTCAGAAAACTCGTGATAGAGAAAGTTGTAGAGCGAAAGATTTCCTTCAAAAATGTATAAAGTTATGCTAATTTATCTTCACCAGGTAAATAGTTAGAGCGTTTTGAAGTTTAGGGGTACTTTTCTACATTTTGCTAGTAAAATGCTCGTCACTCAAGTTTCGTTTCCAAGGTCAGTAACTCTCTTAATCACTTTGTGTGCTGTTTAATTAGATACGTATAGTATTCATAACCCATATAAATAATAAATTATGTATATCTGTACGTATAATGTATATCTCATAATATACAGAAGAACACTTGTAGTACAAAGGAGGAAGTAAGAAAACAAACCAAAATGTATGAAAGTGTCACTTTAACTCAGATCATTTTGGAAAATTTAGATACCACACCATATGAAAAAGAAGAATTAGTTCAGTTACTTCTGACCTCAGTAGAAATTACTCCACAACACATTTTCACAAATACCTCCCTTGCCAGCATTCAGTGGAAATTGAGCAACGAATTGTCATGTCTCAAAGGTAATGGGCCAACAGCAGCTTTGTGGGTCCAGTACTTTGAAATGGTGGTGTTGATGAAAAAATTCATTGCAGCACAGCGCACTGGGAAGATCATATGACAAGCGCTCAACTGATGATACCTTACTTCCATGCCAGCGGGCATTTTCATTATGCAAAGTGTACTCACCTATATGTACAACACATGCTGGGACTAACAACTCGCCACCTTCAACTTAAACAGGATTTTATAGATCGTGGATACTTCACTGTCAACAGAACTGGAACACCAGTGGCTGGTGTGGGGTCTGACATGGCAATTGAGGTGACACTCATGTGTGACATGAAGAGTGAAGGAGAATTAACACGTGGACGAGGCTTTAGTGATTCGGTGTTGGCGAAATGGGTTGGGGGAACACGCACAGCTACAGCAATATGTAGTTCACTTGAGATGTTTTGTGGCGTCCATACTGCAAGAGGAGAACAACATGTTGAGTTTCGAGCATCACGCATAACCACAGATGATCTAGACAGAAGGAAGCTTCCTCAATGGTTGGCTGATCACCCGCCTTTTGTTGAACGTAATTGTTTGATGCCACTTTCAACGGGAGTAATGGGAACAAGTAACGTCAATTGCTACCAGGCCTTGAAAATTGGAACCCGCACAATGAGCACTTTTGTTGAAATGAATTTCTCAAGTGAAACAATCCAAGAAGGACTCAGTCGTTCCTTTAGCTGCGATGAGCAATATGATCAAAGTTAATGATGAGGTAGTGGTGGTAGAGCCTCTGATGAAATTTCAAAGAACTCTGATCACCAAGAAGAAAGAAGGGGATGTAGAGGAGTTGCTAACGTACGAGTTAGCCCCATACCCCATGTCTCTATTCGCCGAGGGGATAATGAGAAAAATCAAAAGGTCAGCACTGTCTGATACTTTCCCAAAATGCAATCAACTGATCAATGTGAAGAACAGTTTCACGGTAATCCATGGCGGCTTCCTGCTTCATAGAGTAAAGTGGAACACCAACACCACCTTCGCCTCCATCTGCAATCAATATGTATCGTACATAATCAACCATTACCGCAGCAGTTCAGCTGTGGCTTTTGATGGTTATGAAGACACGAACTCCACGGAAAGAGACGAACAACATCGGAGAGCATCTAGTAAAACATCAGTGGATATTGACTTATAAGAACATGGTTATAAGAACATGGTGGCTACTGTTCATCAGGAAAACTTCCTTTCCAATGAAAGGAACTAAACCAAGTTCATTACTATGTTAGTTCAGGCCGTGGGTGCAAGAGGTATACAGTCTACTACAGAAAAAGGACAATACTGACAATACTGCTGACAATACTCTGACAATACTGCTGACTGCAGTATTGTCAGAGGTGAGTGGCAAAACACCTCTCATTCAACTGTGGTGATAGTAGATAGATAAGACCTGCTCGTCTAACTTGTGGCACTCACCCCACGAGACACGAATGTGTTTTTCATGAAGGCCGGACGGGGCAACACAGAAGACAGGCTCTACTCTTCCCAACATCTTCAGGTCTTATCATTCAGCCAGTACATTCTCTGCATCCATAGTTTCTCAGGATGTGACACTACGTCAGCGATTTATGGTAAAAGCAAAGCAGCAATAGTACAATGTTTCCAACTGTACGCCAATGGAACAACAAACATCGCCAAAGCGTTTTATGACTCCAAATCTTCACCAGGAGACATTACTGGAGCTGAGGAACGAATGTTCCTGCTCATGTTCCAGTCCCCGCCAAATGAGCATGATCTCAATCACCACAGGTACATTTCATTTTTCTTTGCTCGTACTGACCCTATTAAGTAAATTTATTAATTTATATAATTCATTAATATTCAATAATACGTTATACACTATCCTGCCAAAAGTATCCGGACACCCCCCTAAAGAAGTGGATCTAGCAGGTGACGTAATTTGATGTGTAACCGAAAGCTATAAAAGTATTGGTAGTTGTTTGTCAGGTCATATTTATGCGTTTGTGAGATGATGAGTAAGTCAAAGGAGCTTAGTGACTTTGATCGTGGTATTATAATGGGATGCCACCTTTGTGGGAAATCAGTTCATGAAAATTCGGACATTCTACAGAAGCTAATATGATAGTGAAGACTTTGACTTGTTTGAAACTTTTTCCGAAGTATCAGATTGACGGCTTTTAACATACAGGAAAGCAGTTGATGAAATAAATTGTATATAATATATTTAATGTAACTGTTGTTTGAACTTACTTTTGATAACCATTTTTTGATTATATGAACAACTTTTATACATTTTGGTTTGTTTTCTTACTTCCTCCTTTGCACTACAAGTGTTCTTCTGTATATTATGAGATATACATTATACGTACAGGTATACATAATTTATTATTTATATGGGTTATGAATACTATACGTATCTAATTAAACAGCATACAAAGTGATTAAGAGAGTTTCAGACTATGGAAACGAAACTTGAGTGACGAGCATTTTACAAGCAAAATGTTGAAAAGAACCCCTAAACTTCAAAACGTTCTAACTAATTACTTGGTGAAGATAAATAAGCCTAACACTATACATTTTTGTATGAAATTTTTCTCTCTACAACTTTCTCTATCACGAGTTTTCTGAGAAATGGAAGGGGAAAGAGTTAGAAGAGGAAGTTTGACAAGATACCTGAACCGCTACCACTTTTTTTGAAAAATTTTCATATCCAACGGCTCATATCTCGAAAAAGGCTACACTTGGGTACAAACATAGATATACCATTTGGAAGGGAATTTTATAAGCTTTAATTTTTGGGCATGCCATTTTTCTTTGCGACGTACCATTTTCGAGATAAACGCCAAAAACTGAAAAAAGTGATCTCATAACCCCCCCACCCCCCCACGGCGCTTGAAATCGAGGGGACTTTATTATGCGTTGCTCAGGGGACCATCCCCTACACATTCCTGATAAAATCTCAACCCCTTCATTTAATGCATGATTCGCCGCCATTTTGAGCTAATTTGACTGGACTATTACTATGAAAAAGTAGTTTTGAGCAATCAGTGCAAAGCGTAAACCTAATTAAATAATATATGTAATCAGAACCAATGGGGGGGGGGGGGGTTATAACCCCCATCAACCCCCCCTTGCGTACGCCACTGGGTCCGCGAACCAATGTATACGGGTTCGAGTCCTGTGATGGATGCAGGATTTGAAACCACAAATTCTGGTTCCGGAGACCAAGTGCCTAGTCATTTTTGTCATAAAACATAAAACGATCTTGTAAGGACATAAAACGATGGATCGCATTGTAAATGTATTATTTTATTTGTAATGCACTTATAATTAAATGATTTGTGTTAAGGACAATTATAAGCGTTAATACATAAGCAGACTATATAAAGTTTGACATTTCTATGACGACTATGAGAAAGGAGGGAATATTTTTATAGAGCTGCCTTATTTCGTAATTTCAAAAATCCTTTGACCGTTGATATGTAATTGTAGTTTAGTAGTTATAGTGACATCTTATTTTTAAGATGGTTAACGAGATGTTTCTATAAGTAAACTAGCATATTTGTGTGCGAGTTGTTGTTTTTGTTACTTTTATTGATATTGTTATTATTTTTATAACTGTTTTTGCAATACGTAGGATTACTCGTTGCTTACCTCTTTTCTTTCTTTCTTTCTTTGTTTTTTTTGAAGCATTTTGGTATTTTTCTGTTTAACTGTTTACTGCTACTGGGTTTGGTGCGCTTCCAAAATTATAACTCGCGACGGACTCTGAATCTTTTTCTTTCCGGAGGACCGTTATTGAGGAACTTCATCCTACGTTAAATTGTTTTCGAGCGTCAAAGAACATTCTCTCTACGGTGAACTACTGATAACCCGTGGTTATTAATGTATAGAAAATGAGAAAACTTGAATAATATTAAAAAAATGGCCCTATGTGCCTGAAAATTGGATTTTTCAGTGTGTTTCAAATGAGCTATGTATACAGATTAAAATAAGATATAATAAAAATAATAATTAAACATCCATATATTATCAGTTTTTCTGCCTAACAAGTCTGCAATATTCTTTTATTTGAAAACGCAATCTTTCTGATAAAATAAATCTTTATCTAAATTTCTTCTTATGGTAATGAGAATTGAGATTTCAATGTATTGAAATGTATTCTAATTGAGATTTCATTGCATTTCCATATCGATTCAGATATAGGTTGCTTCATAAAATTACTGGAGGAAATTCTTCGCTGCAAAATAAACACCCTTATTTATTGAACCACTATACACCTTTATACGTCAAGGGTCTTTTCTAGGACAGTTTGACGGAACATTCCACAATACGTTATGACTCCAATGCCCCCTACGGGACCCGACATAGCGACAACGCCCTCCGTTGGAGGGGCGGGGGGGGGGAGGGACAGATCGCAGCCGATCATATTAAGACTCAACAGTATTCAAATGATGTTTGTTAGCTTGATCGAGAATTATCTACTCTGGCGCTAACTCCTCAGTTATGCGCAGCGAATCATCTTGAAACAACCGAACACTCCTTTTTTTTGCAAGTTTTTATGTCGTTACTGCCTTTGCATCAATGGAAGAAGGACCAATCAGAAGTCAGGACAGAATTAACGTAAAATGACAGGACAGAAAAAAAGCCAAGAAATGACTAAAAAGTAGCATCTTCTAAATCTTGCTTACAATACTATGCAGTTATAAACATTCAGTGCACGCTATAAAATAGTTACTGATTAAATTCTTCCATAGCTATCTTTCGGATCGTACTTTCAAGGTCCGAGTCAATACTCATGTCCCCCCCCCCCGGCGAATTCTTTCTGGTGTGCCCCAAAGCAGTTTGCTTGGCCCTAAGTTGTTTAATCTATATATATATATATATATATATATAAATGATATTCCGTCCTCTCTCAATATTGAGTTAGCTCTATATGGTGATGACACGGCCATCATTGCTCGACACTCACACTCAACCAGCCTGTTTTGTACGATTCCAAATTATCTCAAAATCTATGAACATTGGCTTGCCCTTTAGCTTATTAAAGTTAACACCTCTAAAAGTGCTGCAGTACTCTTTCACCCTAAGAATTCTTCTATCACCCGAAACAACTACTTCTACTTAATGGCTTGCCCATACCCTGGGAAACTTATTACAAATACCTAGGTGTTACCCTAGATTTCAAATTAAATTGGATTCCTCATTTCGACAGTGTTGTCCGTAAATCGAAGAATGCAATTAGCGCCTTCTTTCATATTACAGTCGTCTGTCGTCAAAATTGAAACTGTTGCTCCACAAGAGTTATGTATGTCTCATTTTAACATATGGCTCTGCTATGTGGGGGACTGCATCCATCCACCAATTACGGAGACTTCAAGTTATCCAAAATTATGTCCTCAAACGTTATGTAACTAAAGCTCCTATTTTTTTTTTATTAGAAATGACTAGATTCATCGGGATCTACGCGTTAAACCTATTTTTTCAGCAATTAAAAGTCTGGCTTTTAAAATTTACAATAGCTTCTCTCGTATAACTAATTCTATTCTTCACAGCATTCCTCCCTACGATCCAGGGATCTCCAGTTCGGCGAAAAAGGCAAAAGCTTTATTACGCCGTCCAGATATCTCCCTCCCACCATCTAAGAAGCGTAGGAGACTTAGAATGAGTATGATTAGCTAGCCAAAGCCTATTGTTTTGTTTTGTTTTTTAGCATCTTAATCTAAATTTTAATTTCCTTTTCAAGTCATACTGCAGAGACCCGTGAAATTGGGCACGCATTGGTCGACCAGTTAGACTCCACATCTTTAAAGTTTAAATCATTTAATTCCTTCTTTTATCTTAGCATAATTGCTTTAACTTTGCAAAAACCTCCCTTTTGGGAAACCGTTCTCGGTTCCCTACCGGTAAATGGCGCCAGTGGTCCAATACCCAAGCTCATGACTGCAAGCGATCTTTCCGTTTCATTTTAGCTAAAGTCGTCGTCAAGGTATCTGCTCTTTAAAACACAGTTATCGGTTTACCCCTGCTCTAGAGGGAAACAGAATCTTCTTCGCAGGCCAAAGCTAGGACCGATCACGGATCCAGGCGGCAGCTGTGCGATTTTTCTAAATTCCTGTTTGGCAACTGGTTTACTTCGGAAAATTGCTATAAGTTTATTAATTCATTTTCCTTTCGGAAGTAAAAGCAGTGCAATTGCTAGGAACTCCGTAAACCCTACTACCTTGACCTTGACCTTGTAAAATAGTTACTACTAAATTTTCTTTTGTGAAACTATGGTTTGAAGTAAGAAAAGTCTAGTTTAAAACTATTCTAAATTTTCAAACCTATTCCGAAAAGGTTTATTTAAATAGAGATAACAAACGTTGGGCTTGTTGGGCTTTTTAGTTTGTGCTCTGGTTAAGCTTTCATTGTCATCAACAAAGCAAGAGTTAGACCCTGCTAACTCAAGGTTTGGCGAATAACATTTCACCACATCAGCAAATAATTTCCTCTATAATATAGAAAATAATATTAACAAGTGCGAAATTTCATTAACTCATATTTACACAAGATAGCAGCAAACAGTATAAAAATTAACATAACCTTTATTTTGTATTAGGCTACCGTCTCTTCATTCAGATACTCTACATTAACTAGCGTATTCGTAAAAATTCTCCCCGAAGTCGTTTTTAATAATTCATAGCAATTTTTTTTGTTTCTAAAAATATACCCTGTTATTAATTATTAAAGTGATTCGTGACCTACAATTATTACAAATAAATAAGCAGTAGCTGGAGGTCAATCAGTTTCACCTGCTGACTTCATATTGATACCTTTTTACGAGAAATATAATGCATTCAGAGCCATATTTCAAGCAATTTCTGACACGTTTTGCTTGCTGGATCAGCTGAAAGTCCATCACAAAGAATAATGAACACATTTTGAACGACAGAGCGTCATTACATATTCAACAGAGGGCAAGCACGGTGAATCGCCAATTAATTCATCGGCAGCTCCAATTATTATTTTTTCATGAGTAGAAGTTATCTATCACATCTGTAGAGTAGGAGGTTACACCTAGTTTCACATGCAATACAAGTTGTCAAAAGGAAATGTTTTGCGGCAATTTCTGGATTCATTTTCATGGGTGAGTGTTTTACGGTTCCATTTTTGTCCTTTCTTATTTCTTTATTTCTTTGCATTTGAGGAAATCTAAACCATCGTCCCACAAACATTAAATCTTCATATCAAACTTAACACAAAAAATTTTCCACTCTTCAGGTTGTTAAATAGTTTACTGATGTTTAAAACCAAGGAATGGAACTAAAATCGTTGAAACAGAAATTTCTATCACTGGAATATAAACAGCAAATGGAATTTGAAGTTTGAAAATATTTTTTAATTTTATTTCTGGAGTATAAACTGCATTCAGTTTTGCTGAAATGATCTTATTGTAATACTTTACAATGTGTACACTTTACAATGTGTTGGTAATGTTTGAATGTTGGTAGAGGAAACTTAAAGCATCCAGTTGTAAATATCAGCTCGTAATCTTGAAAACAAAAGAGGTCACCCGCTGATAAAATGTTATGAAACAGCTTACACCACAATAAAAGCCTTCTTCAACATTTTTTTAAAATTTTAAGCCTTAATGATATTATAAAGTGAAACTTGTTTCTGTGATTAGAATATACAGATCTATACGGGTCTACTTTTTTCCGACATTTTTATCCAATTTAAATCGGGCCCAGCCTTGCCCAATTGTCGTAGATCTGTACTGTCCGGCCGGCGCCCAGGCCTATATGAAACATCATCGAACATCGGAAATTAACCTTCGGCTGAGTATACAGGATTTGCTACGCAGCGCCAGTCTTCGGTGAATCAGTGGCCGATACACGAAAGTGGAGGAGGCCGAGATGTCAAACGGACTACCCTATTTAAAAACATTTCCCCGTCAAATTGCTTCATGCTCTTAACACTTTACAATGGTTGTAAAAAAAACGTAAGCACGCAATATTTTATTTGCCTGACAATTTGTATGGCAATTGTTTTAAAAGTTTGTAAAATTGAACGAAATTTTCATGCACTTTGTGCATGATTTTTCATAATTAAAAAAATAAACTGTTGGGACCCACCTTCTAATATTATCGAGATCAGCAAATATACGAGAGGTATTTATGATGTAACGAAAAAAAAAACCCTTCAATAAACCAAACAAAAATACAAAAAAAATTTGAATAATGGCTTGAATTCGTCTAAATATTCTTCCTTCGGTTGAATACAATCCCATCGTTTTGTATTTTTGCGTAATAAACAATTCCCCAAATTCCCCATTAAATTAAAAAGGATGGCTGCATGTTTCGAGCTAGTTAATAGTTCATCATCAAGCAGAGGAACATTGGTGTGATGGTGGTAATGAACAATTTGCCAAAATTTTTTATTTGTGAATTGTCCTGAATTTGGTATTTTGGAACTGCTTACTGCGACAATCACGCCAATGGTCCTTGGCCTGATGATGAACGATTAACTAGTTCGAAACATCTAGCCTTCCTTTTTAATTAATTGTGGAATAGTTTTTTCATTATAATTTATATTATTTCAAAGATGAACAATTTTTATTTAACAAAAGGCTCTACAATAAGAATATCTTGAAGGGAAACCATTGTAAATGAACCTAACCCAGCAAATATGCGTAAACGCGGAAAAAACTCGGTGTTCTGTAAAAAGGGCGAATAGCTATGTAAATATATATTCATATTCGCCCTTTTTAAAAAACACCGACGATATATATACACACACACACACACACACACACATATATATATATATATATATATATATATATATATATATATATATATATATATATATATATATATATATATATATATATATATATATATATATATATACACACAGGTAGCCCTCCTACATCACAGCATCTTACAACACGGTTTCGCTCTAACACGATAAGATAAATTGCGGGTACCCTCGTATAACCCTGCAACCTATAACACGGTTTCGCTCTGACACGATAAAAAAAATTGTGAAAACCTTTCTACAACACTGTACTGTAGCACTAGATATCGTGATTTTTGTTTAACACATTTAAAAACTGAATCACCTTAAAATAATAACGGAAAGGTATAATGAACTATAGTGGCTTTAGATGAAAATGTATGAACAAATTATGATTTATTCATTTATAAGTCTATAAAATTACAAGAAGGCCTAAGCTTACCTGAAAATCTTGAATAATTTTTCCTAAATGCAGACCCTCTCGCTGAAAGAAGTCGAAAATTCAAAAGGGAGCTGCAAAATTGTCTATCTCCATACCGTGAATCTACAATGACCTTGCAAGAATCAGCAAATAAACCAAAATTGCAGGTTTTTTTAAAGAGGATAGAAGGTGCAAAAAATCTAAATGAAGAAAAAGGTTCTGAAAGTGAAGGTGATATCGTTCAATCGAAAAAACGTTCTCGTTTGATTGTACTGAGCAGTGATGAGGAAGAAATGTATTAAATTAAGGTCGCATTAAATGAAAATAATATTTTCAGTTTCTTTTCTTTTTGTGTTATACATACATTTATATTTTTAATAAAAATTAGTTGCTTATATGGAATTAAAATTTTTTTTTGTTTTTAATAAGTTTTCAGAACGTCCCCCCCTTTTTTGAACTGTCTCTGGGTCTCATATAACACGGTTTCACACAACACGGCATTTTCTAGGAACCTATCTACCTTGTTATAAGAGGCTTACCTGTATATATATATATACACTCTGTCACAAAAAAATATATGCACCCAGAAGAAATCGAGCTACTATCGCGAAACTTGCCAGGAATGTAGTCTGTTAAGAGATATGCAAATTATTAAAATTTCGACGCCAATGAGACAAGGGTAAGCGCGCTATGCGCATATGAGATGCGCAGCTGAGAAAGTTTAAAAGCATGATTGCTCGTGCCACAGGGTTATTCAAACATATTTGTGGATGGACAGTATTGTGACTAGAGATGCCTCTGAGACGTAACCGGCGACAGTACGAACAATTGTTGGACTTTGAAAGGGGGCGTATAGTAGGCCTCAGAGAAGCAGGTTGGACGAACACGCGTATCCGAGCGATATGGTAATTGCTTTGTGTTGGCAACAATGGATCACGGAAGGGATAGTCTACTGTCGCGGACTATCCATTCCGTGTTCAGGAAGGGATTCCGTGTTCAGGGTCAGGGTGTCCCAGGAACACAAATGCGCACGAGGATCGCGTAATCACAAGAGTGGCCACGTCCGCACCAACAACGTCGCTAGAATCGGTTCAATGCCTTTTACCACCTTCCAGACATCCGGTGGTATCAAAGGAAACCATTCGGAGACGACTGGCCGACGCAGGTATAAGAAACCGACGTCCATTAAGACGCCTACCATTGACCCCACATCATAGGCAGTGTCGATTGGATTTTTGCCGACCTCGGGCAAGCTGGAGTGTGACCGACTGGAGGCGTGTAATCTTCAGCGATGAATCCCGATTCAGTCTCAATGCTGATGACCAGTGCATACGCGTGTGGAGGCGGCCAGGCCACCGGTCCGATCCGGCATTTGTTGTCGAGAAGCATACGGCGATTACACAAGGTGTGACAGTGGGGAGAGCGATTTGCTGGGACACACGATCACCTCTAGTCGTCCTTCAACGCACTTTGACGGCACGCAGTTACGTGGACGAGATTTTAACGCCAATTGTACTGCCTATGCTATCAAGGTGCCATTTATCAGCAAGACAACGCTCGCCCACATACTGCGCGACTCTCCCAACAATGTCTTCAAGGATATGACGTACTCCCATGGTCTGCCATGTCACCAGACCTCTCGCCAATAGAGCACGTCTGGGACGTGCTTGTAAGGCAACTGCAGCCGTCCCGGAATACTGGTGAATTAACTGCCCAGTTGCAAAGATAATAGCATGATCTTCGGCAGGACGTCATAGGTGACCTCATTGATTCGATTCCACGCCGTGTTTCGGCTTGTATAGCTTCCAGAGGTGGATTTACTGCTTACTGATTTGTAACATTCCTCATGTCATATCTTCTTAATAAAACGGTCTGTTCTTCAGAATTTGTAATCATTTGCTTATCTCCTCATACACCACATACATGTTAAGTTTCGTGATAGTAGCTCGTTTCCTTCTGGGTGCATATATTTTTTTGTGACAGAGTGTATGTATATATATATATATGTACAGTTTTAAAACGATTTAATGGATTTTCTACTATTAAGTGTTTTTTACGCATTTGTTATCCACAAGTTTTGTACTTGCTAAATAGTACGTTCGGATCGTTACGATTTAATAGCTTGGTTATCAATGCCTATCATAGTATTATACAAGACAGAACCTGTAGACATTTTCGTTCACCTAGTCGTTTCTCTCTATCGTGAAATGGAAAAAAGTCACATTTCGAAAGATAGAAAAAGTACAGTCCATAAATTCGATTCCCAAATCGTCAATCCCATGTTGGGTCATCATCGCTCGAAGTGTAGGGACATATCCTGGTTCAGAATCCTTTTCCCGCGCTATGATCAGAGCAATCCAAGACAACATCCCAGATTACAAGTTTGTTTCTCAGTATGTCATGTTTACGTTCAACCAATGCATGTATAGCGCCAAAATTCTTTTCGATAGTTATTACCCGACCCTTGTGAGTTGTACTTCGATATAGTCCCGTACCTTTTTGATAGCATCTCGTAAAATATTTAAAAAAATTGTTACTTACAAAAAAAAATTGATAAAATGTTCTTAAAGTATTTTTGTATTATTTTAAAACAAATGCAAATTTTGCAACTCTCAAAGGAATATCAACACAAAAAACATTGTCATTCATATTTGACAATGCTACACGCTCTTATTTTTTTAATTATAGCTTTAAAAATATCGGGAATGTTTACCACCTGGAATCAAATGCAACACAATATTAAACCCTTCTTTCCCTAATATATATATATATATATATATATATATATATATATATATATATATATATATATATATATCCATCCCATCTTGCATTGGGATCAAGCATGAGTGACAGCAGAGTCGGAGAACAGACAGATCATCAAAGTGTTCTGGCGAAAAAAGCGTCCTGTTCGGACACACCACTCTGTGCGGGAGTGTTATCTTATTAACCTATTTTTTTTTCTGAGATCATCTTTGGTGCGGACAGATCAAGCCGTCTGGGTTATGTTCGGAAACATTCTGAAGGAGAGAGTTATCTTTCGAGTTTAGACAGGAGAGTTAATTTCATGTTTAACGCATTTCAATAAGTTTCTTTAGATAATTGCTATTATTACTTTTTAAATAAACACTGCATTAATTTTCTGACTTTCGTGTTATTGTTTCGACTTGAACACATTATATATATATATATATATATATATATATATATATATATATATATATATATATGTATATGTCGTAACGCTTTTTGCTAATTCATATTGTTACATACTACTATGCAACGCAATAAGGGACTGTTCCCTCATGATTCCTCCATTTGTGTATTTTCCCCAGACAGTCGGGAAAAACACATGAAAATGCAACTCTTTTTGCCAACTTCAGTGCCTAACACCTTATCAGTAAATTCTTCCTTAATCCCCAAAAGGGGGTTGCCAAACGATAGGCTATAAGATTCACCATAGATCACTTTCCCCTCGTAGAACACACACAACAATCTTTTGTATAACAGCGTTGGCGAATTTGCTGGCGAGCGCTGGGTCGCCAATTTCCAGATGTTTTCCTTTTCACGATTACGTGACGGTGCTAGCACAGGAGCGGAGTTTGAATTGCAGAAACAGACCTCGTCTAGGCTCTGGTTGAGGAAGGATGCTTCTGCAATACCAGCTTCCGACGACCTGGCAGAAAGTACTCCGACGAACATCGGCGATCCCATGTCCGCCTGACCCTCCTTTGTTGATTCCAACGATGTAACTTTTTTTAAAAACGGCAATAAGCCACCGGTCGTAAGCCTCATCTAGTTTAATTTAAAATAAACATGAAGTACTTCGTTTATAAAATCAACCTGTTTTTGTCACCATTTCTATCTTTTTTTTCAGAATCATAACGCAACTTCAATATTTTAATGACGATTTCGGAATTTGAATGGCCTATGCGTCGCGCACCTACGATTTGTCCGCGATCGAAGGCGTCTAAATCAGGCAGTTTACCCATACTGGCAATTCCAACAACTAATTCAGAACAACCACAGTACGCGCTATATATGCAGTTACCACAGCGCCCTCACTGGCGCATACATGATGCGCAGCGCTACACAATTTGCATAGGCTTTGCTATCCCTAATTCAGTGGCACTTCAGTGTATATATATATACATATATATACAGTGGAATCTCGATCGATCGTACTCCGAATCATCGTTTTCCGTATGTGTGGTTTATTTCTCCCAGTCCCGGGGATCATATTGCTTTATTATGTTCCTGCATCTATCGTTTTCCCGCATTTATCGTCCAGTTCAGTCGGTCCCTTGAAAAGCGATAGATCGAGATTCCACTGTATATATATATATATATATACACTCATGGACAAAAAATTTAGCGCACCAAGAAATAATTGCCACATCGTAAGAAATGCACGCGTACAGCCAACTGCTTCATCGGCCGCCATCCAGGCACAGGTAGCACCTTCACTAGGGGTCTCTGTGTCTTCTCGAACCATACGAAGGCGCCTGGCTGAAGGACAGTTGGTATCGCGGCGCCCATTACGAGTGCTGCCCTTGACGCCCACCCATCGACGCCTCCGTTTGGAGTTTTGCCGCGCACGAGGAAACTGGACTGCAGCGGAATGGAACCAGGTCGTCTTTAGCGACGAATCCAGATTCAATCTCGGCAGTGATGACAATCGTGTTCGTGTGTGGAGAGCTCGTGGTGAACGCTTCGATCCTGCATTTGCTGTACAGCGACACATAGCTCCCACAGCTGGAGTGATGGTATGGGGTGCCATTGCCTACAATACACGGTCACCCGTAGTATTGTTCCGTGGCACCATGACAGCCCAGCGGTATGTTCATGAAATCCTGCAACCACATGTGTTGCCACTCATGCAACGGCTCCCAGGAGCCATTTTTCAGCAAGACAATGCTCGGCCTCATACGGCAAGGGTGTCACAAGACTGTCTCCGCACTGTTACTACCCTTCCTTGGCCTGCCCGATCCCCAGATTTGTCTCCAATCGAGCATATCTGGGATCAATTGGGACGACGAGTTGGGCATCCCACGAGTTTGAACGAACTAGAGGCAAGGTTACAGCAAATATAGAACGAAATGTCTCAAGACATCATACAGAACTTGTATGACTCAATGCCCGATCGTATCGCATCGTGCATTCCCGCTAGAGGGGGTCCAACGGAGTATTAACTCCTCCGCTCTTTTGCCTTTTTCTCTGAAATAAATTATCCTTTTTCTTTGATTTTCTTATCATTTACTTATATCAAAGTAGTCATTACGTATGTAAAATTTCGTTTCATTTTGACGACTCCTTCTTGGTGCGCTAATTTTTTTGTCCATGAGTGTATATATATATATACCGGGTGATTCAAATTAAAGTATCCCTGTTTGGGACGCCCTGGCGAGAAAATCAGTGGTTGTAACGTCTTTATATTTGGATGGTATACATATCAGGCCATGGGGAATTGATTGGTGGGAAAAAAACAATTAGTTCCAACAAAGACCGCTAGGTGCAAATGAGACGCTGCGATCGGTTGAAGGTAAGGAATATGAAACATGACTGTACGAAGGAAGGAAAGAATACGTGGTGTCGGTAATTAACTTTATTAGTACAGTTCGTTACACAAGAACTGTCGATCCAACAGAAATGTTAGTGAAGGCGCAAACGAAAGGCATGTGCGTAGTAACAACAGTACACAAAATTTCACAGGTGGTTTTCAATGTGTCCACCGTGCTTCAAGGTCAACGCATGGCACCGTGTTATAGCATGATCCACAGTGGCGTGTAATTGGTCGGGACCGATGTTGCGTACGTGCAAGAGGATGTTGTTCTTTAAATTCGCCAGATTTCCTATGTTTCCCCGATAAACTTTATCTTTGAGGTAACCCGAAAGCCAAAAATCGCACGGGGTTAAGTTGTGTGAACGCGGAGGCCATCTGGTAGGAAATGCACGACTGATAATGCGATCCTCTGTAAAATGACGTCGCAGCAATTGTTGAACCTCACGTCCAATGTGAGGAGAGGTACCATCTTGTTGAAATACCGTTGTAGCGAGACATCCACGCTGCTGGAGTTCTGGAATGACCACACTTTGCAGCATATCCCGATAACGTGCTTCAGTCACGGAACAGATTTTTGGTCCCTGCGGGGTGATTTTCTCGAAGGAAAAATGGCCCAATCATAAAGGTCGCAGTGAAGCCGATCCATACAGTCATATGCGGTGAATGCAGGGGCATTTGGTGGACCGAGTCAGGATCATCAGTGGACCAGATACGGCAGTTATGTGCGTTCACTGTTCCGCACATGTAAAAGTGAGCCTCATCGGTCCATAGGATGTTCCACGGCCAATTCTGCTGCACCTCCATACGTGCCAAGAACGTTAAAGCGAACGTTTCACGCAGATCGAAATCGCCATGTTTTAACTCTTGTAAGCGATGGAGCTTATACGGATAGGCTTTGAGTGTTTTCCGCATGCACCTCCATACCGTAGTTTGTGACAATCCGAGTTTCCTTGATACGGCGCGAGCACTGCATGTTCCTGATGTGTTCGAATTTGCCTGCTCAACGACAGCGGTTGCCACATCATCCATAACCTGAGGTATCTGTTTCCTTTGCCCTCGGCCTGCTTGAACGGCAAAGTTACCTGTTTCCTCGAAACGTTTCACCATTCGCCGCAGGGCACATGGTGTTACTGGACCCGTAAGCAAAGCTTTCTGCCCTCCGTACAAGCAAAGCGCTTTGGCGGCGTTATCACCGTTTTGATAAAATAACTTTAGCAGCAAAGCACGCTCCGGCAACGAAAGAACCATCGTGGCAGTCGAAAACTGTTCCGAACCTGTGAGTCCTCTTTTTTATCTGTTACGACGGGTCTTTCGCCCAGCTCGTATGCAAATTCTGTTCTCCGGTAGTGCGCGCACAGTCGAATATTCAAATTCTCACTTAACTACAGCACGGCGAAAAAGGCTGGAAGTTTAGTTGTGCTATTGCTACACAGGAAACAACGCGTACGCTGCACACGCTTGCAAACATAAAGCTTGGATCAACGCAGTTTAGTTCCTGCATGTGTAACGAACTGTACTAATAAAGTTAATTACCGACACCTCGTATTCTTTCCTTCCTCCGTACATTCATGCTTCATTTTCCTTACCTTCAACCGATCGCAGCGCCTCATTTGCACCTAGCGGTCTTTGCTGGAACTAATTGTTTTTTCCACCAATCAATTCCCCATGGCCTGATATGTATACCCTCCAAATATGAAGACGTTACGTCCACTGCTTTTCTCTCCAGGGCGTCCCAAACAGGGATACTTTAATTTGAATCACCCGGTATATATATATATATATATATATATATATATATATATATATATAGTTGAATCCGGTTAATTGGACCACCGGTTAATCGGACCAGCCGCTTATTCGGATCGAATCCTAAAGAACCGAAACAAATTCTATTGCATAAGCCTAACAGGGCATGTTCGTGTAATCGGGCCAGCCGGTTATTAGGACCAAAATGATCGCGTCCCGATGTGGTCCGATTAACCAGAATCAACTGTATATATATATATATATATATATATATATATATATATATAAATAAATTTCTTTATTTACTTATTTCTTTTGACAGTGGTTTATAGTCATATGACTGATCCTCGATTATTAAGCATTAATTTACTTTCAGTTTATAAAAACATTAATGTTTCCAAAAGTTTATATTCATAAGTTCATGCACAATTTTATAGTTAAACGCTCATCCATACAAGTTCAACGCGACACTAAAAGCACTCCCGTTTTGTCTCACCTTTCTGTTTCAGCGAAATGATGCTCAGCTGATTACCTCCGAACAAATTAACCCTAATGCTATAAAATCTAATGGAGTATCATGTTTTCTAAAAGGATGAGAAAAGAAGGTAATAGCAATACAGTTCAATTTTTTATATAAAATTCCATGAACTGATGTCGTCTTTCCAAATGGATTCTCAAGAAATATTTGAATCCTGTCAACGTTTTATTTATTCTCTGAACTATAGGAACCATTTCACTAACCATTGTTACTGCCAAGTACTCTGAAGAAAGGAATAGGACTGAAAGAATCAGGAATTTGTTTTTCGAAGTGACCGAAAAATGTATTCTTCAAAAATATATTCCAAAGGGTGGTTTAGGGTGAATAATTTTTCATCTAATTAAAAGCTCTACAATTAGAATACCTTGAAGGAAAATCATAGTAAATGAGCCTAAACAAGCATATATACACACGTATAAGCACGTATACACACACATATTTTATATATATATGTATATAAATATAATATATATATATATATATAGTTTACAGTTTTACAATGATTTAATGAATTTTCTACTATTAAGTGTTTTCTACTAATCATGGTTAATGGATAAAAAATTGGTTGATGCATCTATGACTTTTGGAATAAAACTTCGATTTTATAGTGCAAACAACACAGCCGTTTAAATTCTAACACTTTTAAATTTTTGACTTGATGAAGCGAATTCAGACAGCATTTCATAATGATTATCGAGATCTCTGAATCAGTTCTAGAATTTTTATAGATACTTTTACAATAAGTTTTTCCTGGCATTTCATTGTTCCAAATACACTGTCTGGCCAAAAATATCCGGACACCCCCCCTAAAGATGTGGATCTGGCAGGTGACGCAATTTGATGTGTAACCGAAAGCTATAAAAGTGTTGGTAGTGGTTTGTCAGGTCATATTTATGCGTTTGTGAGACAATGAGTAAATCAAAGGAGCTTAGTGACTTTGATCGTGGCATTATAAGTGGGATGCCACCTTTGTGGGAAATCAGTTCGTGAAATTTCGGACATTCTACAGAAGCCAAAATCCACTGTGAGTGATGTAATTGTGAAGTGAAAACGTTGAGGCAGTGAAACTGCGGAAAAACGAAGTGGCAGGCAGAAAAAAATTAGTGAACGCAGCCGTAGAACTCTGAAAAGTGTAGTGAAACAAAATCGCAAGTCAAAGTTGATTGAAATTACTCAGGAGTTCTAAAGTTCATTAGGCGTTAGTGCTAGCAGCAGGACTGTTCGTCGAGAGTTAAAAAACCTAGGATTCCATGGTCGTTCAGCCTCTCACAAGCCGAACACCACTCTCCAGAATGCGAAGCGTCGATTGCAATGATGCAAAACTCACCGTCATTGGACTGTGGACATGTGGAAAAATGTTCTTTGGAGTGATGAATCTCGCTTTACAATCTGGAAGTCCGATGGACGCGTCTGGGGTTGGCAGATGCCCGGCGAGTGCTTCTTACGTGACTGCATTGTGCAGACTGTTAAGTTTGGTGGTGGCAGCATCATGGTGTGAGGTTGTTTTTCATGGTTTTGCCTGGGTTCCTTAGTTCCTGTGGTTGGAAACATGAACTCTGAGATGTATGTGGACATTCTGGACAATGCTGCTCGTCCAACTCTATGACAATATTTCGGGAAGGCCCATTTCTCTTCCAGCAGGATAAATGCTCCATTCACACATCGAGACTTGCGCAGGCATAGTTTGACGAAATGGGTGTTCAAAAACTGGACTGGCCTTCTCAGAGACCCGATCTAAATCCCATTGAACACCTTTGGGACGAATTAGAACGCAGATTACATAGCCAGCCAAATCGACCATCCTCAGTGCCAGCTCTCACTTCAGCTGTGACGGACGCCTGGAAGTCAATTCCTATGTACACTTATCAAAAACTGGTGGAAAGTCTCCCCAGACGTGTGCAAGCTGTCATCGATGCAAAAGGAGGACCAACATCATATTAATATATGCCTCAGGACTCTCCGAGTCCGTACCACTGGGCGTCCGGGTGCTTTTGGCGAGATAGTGTATCTATCAAGTGAATTTAAAAAACAATTATAACTGATTGTGCGAAACGCTTGCATTTTTGTCAGTTATAGTAATATTCAATCAAATATATGAATCTTCGATTTTATGCATAGGAAATAGTTTCAGAGAACGAACACACACACACACACACACACATATATATATATATATATATATATATATATATATATATATATATATACAGGAAGTTCTCTTGATTAGCTTTCTATCGAAAAGAGTTTCATCTAAAGACAGATGGTTGAATTGAACCCAAATGCATGGATGGATCTGTAACTCAAAATAGAAAAGAAAAAAACGTAAGTTTGGGGATTAATGATTCGCGGAACGTATCTCCTGTACAAGCAATCATATTATATGAATGAAAGAGTTATTAATGGATTTACTTGTGTAATCAAGCGGATACATGTTTCGATGTCCAGGTAGTTTATCCATCCCAATAAAAATGACCAAAGTATACTTTATAGTATCTTACATATGTTTTTATTAAATATATCCTTATTTCACAAATATTTAATTGATAACTGCGTATAATTTATTATACCTTAACAAGCAACTATGCTATTTATAAAGGAACCAAAAAGAAACTTATTTCAAATATTAATTTTAATAGAATATATATATATATATATATATATATATATATATATATATATACACACATATATATATATATACAGTAACCACCGCTTATAGTGATCAGTGGTTATAGGAATCAACCGTTTATAAGAATTGATATCGCAAAAACAAAAACAAATGTATTATTTCCATGTTAAAATTTTCGCTTTAAAGAATCAATCCACCGGTTTTAAGAATCAGCTTACACTCTTCGCTTTCCTTTCATTTTTCCAAAAAAAGCCACTTAAAGCCTCAAAAGACACGAAGTTCTTTATTTTTTTTTGTTAAAAAAAGACTGATAAGATGGGATGGAATACAGTCGTAAAATGCATCCTTTTTTTTGTTAGACATAATATAATAGTTTCCCTTAAACGCTTTAGCACAACACTGTCCTATTAGCTTGACCCGGGGGCATCTTTGACCGTCAAGGTCCGATCTCTTTTTTTCTACTTCCCACATCCTCGTTGCGACTTCCTGGACCCTGAAACATATAAATCTTCGGGCGAAGTGTCCACTATCACTTAGGCAAACGTGACATTAGTAGATTCAGCACGTTATCAAACCGTGAAACGTAATCTAGAAGGTGAATCTTCGTCTGATACTATTGGCATTCAAAGAGGTATAAACAGCTTCCTGAAAACTTCATTACATCAAACTACCATAGAAAACTTTTTCTTGCTCCCTTCCTGTAGTTGAAATGTTAAAACTGTTAAGCAGGTATGTAGTAACAGATATTGGATTTTTTTCTTCTCTTACTATAATCATGTGCATCTACTTATAGGTCTAGAAATGAAGTTGTATTTTTAAAGTTATAAAAAATAATTTTAATAAAAGATAATTAACGTAAATTAAAGAGTATTTTATGGTAAATTATCTAATATATGTATATATAGGTGTGTGTGTGCCTGTCCAGAAATCTAAATTTCGGCTATAAGAATCAACCGCTTATAAGAATCAAAAACAGTGATAAACAAACGTGATTCTACTGAAGTTCTGGATACTTTTAGCCCGGACACCCTATATATATATATATATATATATATATATATATATATATATATATATATATATATATATATATATATATATATATATATATATATATATATATATATATATATATATACACTCAGTGGAATCTCGATATATGTATATGTATAAACGCACACATTTGCAATGAAATCTCTCTACGGAGACTAGTTATGGTTCCGAAAAATGAGGTCTATTTGAGGGGTAGCCGTCGAAATGAGGTTTCTCCCATACCATTGGCCCAATGGAGTCTTTGATCGGTTCTGAACAAAATATGGCCGTTTAGAGGGGTGGCTGGCTGGAGAAGTTTCCCTGTATATATAAGCTGATCTTAACTGGAAAAGCAGTGACAGAATAAAAAAAATTCTTCAATTTTCCTAAACAGGTATGATTTTTTTATAGGGAAATACCAAATAAACTCATAAATAAATTTCCACCATCGCTCGGTAGGAAAAGCGAAAAGGTTCTTTCAAAAGCAAATGTATGAACATTTATCTCTAATTTTTGTCTCCTCGAATTGATTTCCATAGATTGATTTATATTTTACCGTCATAATTTTTTCGAAATCTCTAAAGTATGAGCTAATTTATTAAAACACATGTAGATCGGTATGTTTATATTTCTATCCTTTTCAAACTTTACAAAAATGACTAAGCTTTATATCCAAGAAAAAACACACTTCCTTTTTGATATAGTAAATAGGATGAATGATGTTTGTGAGAGAACTTTTCACGATGCTTGCAACGATTAATCATTCCCTGTAAAAGACGGATTGTTAATTAATTAGATATTACTCCTTCATAAAAGAAAGATAAAAGTTTTTTTTTTCTCTCTCTCTCTCTCAATATGAAATTCATCAGCGTCATTCTGACAATGCAAACTGTGACAAAATTTACATAGTTCTCCGTGTTTAACGAAATTTTTCTATTTAACAGAAAATAAAGCTGCATATTTGCTAAAAATTTCAAAACAGGCTGATCGGGAGATGAACTGCAAGTTGCTGATAATTTGTATGTCTCTTTTTTTTTTCAACCCCCTGAATTTTTACCCCGCTTCATAAAAATCTCCCCTAGCCTGACGTACACAACACACTTGTTCTTTAATTTCATAATAATTTGGGAGCATGCTTTTCGTGTCAAGCTTCTTTGGCGCACTTCCCATTTGGCGGCAGCTGATTTGGCGAGGGTGTTCCTCCGGCTACTTTTGTCACTTCATTAGCTAGCAGAGGTAACCACGAGAAAGCATCTCTCCCATAGGTGGATAAAAAGATCACAAATGGATAGAGGAAAAATGGATTAGGTTCTGTAATTTCCATTGACCCTTCGGTCATGAGCGAACGAATAATTTTCACGAAGTTTGGCTGACACTCGCTTTTCGAAAGTTTTGAAAAAAGAAGGTAAGTAAGTAAAACTTTTTAGTTAATTGAGTTCTGAACGAAACAAAATTCTTTTAGGGAGATTTATGTTTTACCCAGCATATATATATTTTTTTTTCTGTGGAACTTAGCTTTGCTTTTTTTTTATATCTTTTTGGAAATACAAAGTTTTCTTGGTTTAAATTTTTCTATTCCAATTTATTTGAAATTTAATTTCTTATTTGCTTGAAAATTTTTTTTTTGGAATATTACCTTATACTCAGATACTACTATCTAATGAGCTTTTAAGATAATGAGAAATATTCGTAATTAGCATTAAATAATTATATTTTTTAAATTGGAAGAAAAAGAAAAGAGGTAAGACGAAAAGAGGCATCCTTTTAGTCTGCTAATATCATTACTATCTATAGAGAAACAGAAACAGGAAATTAATTTGCAAATTATATACAATAATTAACATGAAACTATACATAACAATTAATAGGAAATTGCGTATAACAGTTACTTTAAAAATTATATATATATATATATATATATATATATATATATATATATATATATCTGTGGCTAGGTACAAGAAGTGCCTAAGTCAGTTTTCTCCAAGAAAACTTTGTTTGCTTATGTCTCTTTAAAAAAATTTATTTTCAGTGTAAGAGAAGCACCCAAGTCTGTACAATGATTTAGAAAACACTTGCATTTTAGAAAACACTTGCTACTTCTTGCATTGAAAATAATATTTTTTAAAAGATACATAAGCAAACAAAGTTTTCTTGGAGAAAACAGACTTAGGCACTTCGTGTAAGCCACAGGTATATATATATATATATATATATATATATATATATATATATATATATATATATATATATATATATACATGTGTGTGTGTGAGACAGAGAGAGAGAATGTTCAGTTTTTTAATTAATTGTAATATATATGTATACATACATACATACATATATATAATGTATTTACATAAATTTATTTATATACATATATACATATATATGATCTAGAAAAATGTAAAATATATAAATTGATAGAAAATAAAATCTTACGAATATTGTAGCTGCTTGGGGGGAGAATCTTGTTTATTTTTATGTGGCAGTTCTAGCAAATTTTTTGTTCTTTTTTGTTAATAAGCTTATTTATTTAACTATTTATGTTTTCTAATAAGCTTCTGTTTCTGCGTAGTAAAGTTTAATTGATCAATAAAATGAATAATTCTGAGCATTAATACTTAATAAATTCTTCCGTCTAACCCTTAAAGGACTGTATACTGATTATAAATTTAATGCATGATAAATAGGGGGAGAAAATTGAGTTTGAAATAATGCGTATATTTTTATTCAACTAAAGAAATAAATTAAAACGATCGATAAATTGGGACACAGTAGATCTTATAACTGAGCCAAAATTTACGAATCTAATAATGTATTTGAACAAGAATGTTATGCTAATTTAGAGCAAAGTTCTATTATTTGAATTTAAAATATATGGCACCTTTTAAAAATACTGAAACTTTTATCTACTATGGAAAGAATATCCATGCGGTCATCACAAATTTTAAAAAGAAACAATATACCATACATTGATATATTCAAAAGTTTACCTCAAAATAATTTGTAAGATAGTTATTTGTTTGTTTTTTAAAGTTTCCGTGCTCTGTATTTCTTCTTACTTATTAGGAACTAAGAACTGTTTTAACTGACTCCAAATGAGTTTTTTTTCTTTTTAATCCAAAATACAGTCATACTTTTCTGGCTCACTATCGCAGTTATAAGCCTTTTTAAGAACTTTATGTTCTTTTGTTTTCATTTATAACTTCTTGGTAAATTTAAAATCGATGCCTATGAAATTTAATCTGCGTATCTTACATTTCAAATGCAAGGAATATTAAACTGTAATTATATTTGATTATGTTCCCGTGTGCTTAAAACATATAAATTTAGAGTTTACAAATGAAAAGTTTTCAGATGTTTGTTATATGCAGTTCATAGTACGCAATCATGAACCCGCTATCGCAAAATATGAGCTTAAAATATTAAACGTTTTTCGGGAAGTATAAATGGCTTTCTTGAAAAGTCAGCAAAAATTTCTAATGTGTGCTATTTTATGTGCGGAATTGATCCAAGTTAAATAAACCGATCATTTTAGTTCTTCTTTTGCACTTTTTTACCTGCTGTAACTGCAATTTAGAAAGATAGGGCGACTCATAACAGTACTGCTAATTATTTGCAGTTCCAAATTGATTAGCTGTTAAGAAAACTAGAATCTGAGAGTGAAAAAAAGCCACCAGGAAATTACAGCTTCTTCAATGCCACAAAGTTGTGAAAGGGGTGGCTACACATTTCGAACTAATTAATAATTCATCGTCAGGCCGAAGAGTATTAAGTGTGTTTGTCACCGTGAACAATTCTCAAATTCAACACATTTGTGAATTGTTCATAATGACAATTAATTGTTCATCGATCAACTAATTAACAGTTTATCGTCAGGCCAATGAGCATTAAAGGTGTTTGTCACCATGAACAATTCACAAATGCAACACATTTGTGCATTGTTGATAGTGATACTTAATCGTTCATCTTTCAACTAATTAACAGTTCATCGTCAGGCCGATGAGCATTAAAGGTGTTTGTCATCATGAAAAATTCTCAAATGCAACACATTTGTGAATTGTTCATAATGACAATTAATCGTTCATCGTTCAACAAATTAACCGTTCATCGTCAGGCCAATGAGCATTAAATGTTATTGTCACCCTGAACAATTCCCAAATGCAATTCCCAAATGCAACACATTTATGAATTGTTCATAATGACAATTAAACGTTCATCTTTCAACTAATTAACAGTTCATAGTTAGGCCGATGAGCATTAAGTGTGATTGTCACCACGAACAATTAACAAATGCAACACATTTGTGAATTCTTTATAGTGTCAGTAATATCTAATGCTCCTCGGCCGCCTGACAATGAACTTCTAATTAGATCGAAACATATAGCCTTCCTTTTTACTACATTGGGGAATTTAATAAATTGTGTTTTCCTGACTGCGTCTTTCGTAAGTTTCTTGTAAGTAAAAGGGGGGTGGGAGAAGCAGTTTAAATCCATGTTAATTGCAAAAAAACTTCACATATTTTACGATTAAAGTACCCAGAGTCTTTATGTAAAATATGTATTTTGACTATTAATTACCAAAGCATGGTTTTCCAGTTTTGATTCAGATATTCATTTGGCATTCTAATGCCTTCAAGTAAAAGGAAAGGCACATATGAAATGAGTAAATATGGTACCATCATTTTTAACACTATGCAACATTATATTAATATTAGTGACATGTATTTTGCTTCAACTTTAGATGCACATGTAATTAAAATGAAACATTTAAGGTTTATAAGCATATATTGTAAAATTTTAGGTATTAAATGTTTAGGTATTAAATGTGAGTTGAACAGTGGCCAGCATTATAAATGGAAGTCTATTTCCTCTTTAAACGACAAGAAAAGTGTTAAGAAAAGTTAAAAGAAATAATCAACTTCCATCTATAATAAAGGTCATTGTGAAACACCTTCTACGTCCCATTATTTTATTTTATTTTAACTTAAGCATTACTTGAGAGTCAGACTCAAACCCCTAGAACCTTCCAGGTAGGCCTGTGTTAACCATTACACTACCCAGCCATTTCATGATCTTCCTAGTCAACACTACTTTTTATCCAAATTTAGAAAAAACTAGAAGTCCTAACATTCTCTAAGCGAAATTTTCCGAAAATTTTCCATATTACATTTATATAATTATCAATACATCCAAAATTTGACATATCAAATTAATTTATATCTTCCAATTGGACACAATACACTCCCTTAGGAAGTAATATGATAGAATAAAATTATTATAATGAAAAAAGAGACTTACTCTGAAACATAATTTCGATGTTTTTCAATGACATAGCTTTCTTATTTTTTGTTTGTATGAGCAGTAAATGCCGTCGGGAAGTAAATGCCCTTTTTTTTTCAAACTTTAATATTCTTATTACTTAAAAAGCAATAAGCAATGCAAAAAAATATGTAAATGCTCTATGTGGGAGGTAACCTTTTTTTTACATAAAATGGTCGTCATGGAAATATTTTTTCCCCGATATTTTTAAGCATTTTTTGCTATCCATTGACGCTTAATTCAAATGAGGAAAGTTCATTTCTTAATATTTCTCACTTCAACCCTCCTTTGTTTTTTAGATATTCATTTAATCACACCTTGATAATATATTAATTTAGTTCAGCATATCAAACAGGAATACATTTAGAATGAAAATTAATTAAATCTATTATAAAGCATTTTCACACAAACAAACAAACACACACACACACACACACACACACACACACACACACACACACACACACACACTTACCCACACTTACCCACACTTACACACACACACACACACACACACTTACCCACACTTACACACACACACACATATATATATATATGCACAGTAAAAACTCGTTTTTGTGGCCCTCTTTGATCCGGATCTCAGTATAATCCGGATCATATTTGTAAACATTTGTCTATTTAATATTCACATTAGATAATAATTTTTAACTATGATAGCAAGAGCCTAACTATAAGTACGCCAAATTCCCTGTTTAGTTTGGTTCAATGCACAGTTCGCCACGCGTGTTTGAAACAGAAGACAGTGGACCGATTCTCTGTTCAGAAATGATGTGAAAAGTTATTTTTATATTTTTTAATGTCTTGCAAACAATACTATGTAATTTTGTCACAAAACATAGTTTTTTTATCCTTATAAATGGTAAGTCTGCTTAGTTAATGATTTTGTTTTGTTTATTACCGATATTACCAGGATTATCCGGATTTTCGATTGTTCGGATTGCCTATGGTCCCAGTCAGTACGGATAAACGGGGTTTTACTGTGTGCAAATATATATATATATATATATATATATATATATATATATATATATATATATATACAGTAACCACCGCTTATAGTGATCAGTGGTTATAAGAATCAACCGTTTATAAGAATCAATATCGCAAAAACAAAAACAAATGTATTATTTCCATGTTAAAATTTCCGCTTTAAAGAATCAATCCACCGGTTATAAGAATCAGTTTGCAATCTTCGCCTTCCAAAAATTTATTTTTTATTTTTCCAAAAAATGCCACTTGAACTCTCAAAAGGTACGAAATTCTTTCTTAAGTTTTTGAAAAGAAAGATTGATAAAACTTTGGGGTGGAAAACAGTCGTAAAATACATTCCTTTAGACATAACATAAGAGTTTCTCCTTGTACGTTTTTGGTAAACACTGTCTTATTAGCTTTATCCAGGGGCATCTAACCCGCCCGGGTCCGATTTCACTTTTCTCCAGACAGGCACTCCTTTTTTCCCACCACTTACTTCCTGGTTGCGGATTTCTGGACCCTGAAACACATAAATCTTCCGCGAAGTGTCCACCATCATTTACGCAAACGGGACAGTGGATTCAGCACTTCAAACCGTGAAACGTAAACGGAACCATTTTGCTGAATCAGATGAACCAGATGCTGAATCAAACGTTTCACGGTTTGATTCAGAATCAAACCGTGAAACGTAAGCTATAAAATGAATCTTCGTCTGAGACTGTAATAAGCATACGCCGCTAGTATTCACATTAGTTTTCTAACGAAATTGCCAGTTAGTGTTAGAACTTTTTGATAGTCGAATTCAAATATGATAAAAACAAGGAAAACTCTTAGTTTTTCTGAAAAACAGAACTTGTTAATTAGATATGATGCTCTTCCAAAGTGTAGTCAAAGAGAAGCTGCCTCTTGTTGATTTTATAATCATGTGTTGTTACTTATAGGTTTAGAAATTTAGTTATAGTATTTGGTTAGAAATTGAGTATTTTTAAAATTATGAAAAATAATTTTAATAAATGATAAATAACGTAAATTAAAGAGTATTTAATGGTAAATTATGTATATATGTGCCTGTGTGTTTATATATATGTACAAGCATATATTTGTGTATGTGTGCCTGTCCAAAGGGAAGTTTCGGTTATAAGAATCAACCGCTTATAAGAATCAAAAACAGTAATAACAAACGTGATTCTTATAAGCGGAAATCACTGTATATATATATATATATATATATATATATATATATATATATATATAAATATATATATATATATATATATATATATATATATATATATATATATATATATATATATATATATATATATATATATATATACAGATGGTGGACAAAATAATACGAACACCTGTGAAATAATGGAAAATCTTTATTAATAGGGGGTTGGACCACCCTTTGACTGAAGTACAGATTTAATGCGACGTGGGATAGATGCATAAAGGTCATGGACAATATTTAAAGGAATATTAAGCCATTCCTCCTGCAGAGCGGTCTCTAATTCCGAAAGTCCGGATGGAGGTGTAAATCGGGAACGAAGTTTGGACTCCAAATATTGCCATAAATATTCAATAATATTCAAGTCCGGAGACTGAGGGGGCCAGGCGAGATGTTCAACTGCATCGTCATGCTCTTCGAACCATTCTTGAACACACCTAGCAGTGTGGATAGGGGCCTTGTCGTCTTGAAAAAGCGGTCGCTCTCCAGTGAATACAGTCTGGATAAAAGGATGGACATGATCCCCTAGAACGCTTAGATAGTGATTGGATTTGATCCTC